>VXAL01010042.1:6136-68191 GCA_013399475.1 Chauna torquata
GATAAATACTGTATTTCCTGCTTTTAAACCCTATTCCTTTCCTCACAAAATGCACACTAAAACAAAACAAAGACTGTCAGCTGTTGCTTTCTTAACTTAAAAAAAAAAGAAAAAAAAAAGCTGTAGTGACAAGGAGTAGGTATTAAGCTTTTCTGAAATACAATTTTCAAAAGTTCTTATTTTCTATCTCAGTCATTATTCATTCTGCAAAAAGGACCGTTCATGTATTTGAAAAGAGCATTGTTAGAGTAGTCAGAGTGAGAATTAAAATACTAGAATTAATTTTAAAATTACAGTTAAAATATTGTAAACAAATTCTAGCGTTTGTTTGGTACTTCAGTCATGAAAATGTAACAGGAAAGTATAAGACCTACAAGTCTTGATGTGTTTAAAAAAAAAAAAGAGAATGAAATGGAACAGTAAAAACATACAGTCTAAATTTTCAAAAGTAAATTGCTTTGAGTTAGCTGTTTGAAAGGAGGAAAAAAAGACCAATTTAAGTTACAGCTCTTTCTTCAGGGTAGGAGTGAAGTTTCTTACAGAAAACACATGATCACTACAGTTAGCAATTCTGTGTTTCTCACTAGACATAGATCAGCAGATAAAATCAGACCATGTAGAAAATCTTAAGTAGTTTTAACTGCATTACAGAAAACTAAATTTTAAGATAGCCTTTGAACGCCTAAAATTTCGTACTGATTGTTGCAAGGTTTTAGATTCTCAGGGGTTTCAGGTGATTGTTAGCAGTAAAATGGTACAGAGTATTTTTGATGCAAAGAAAATTAACTGAATTTGCTCTGTATTTCAGAATAGTTTAATGATCACTTTGTTACTAGATAAAGCCTATGAATTGGAAATCTGAAAGGTGTAGTGGCTGACTATAAAGTAGTTTCTGCTGCTGATGCGTTTTTAAATGCGTTTTAAATGCCGTAATTTTTTCCAGTGTGACCTCATTGAAATATTTTGTATCCTTTGAGATAGAAAAATCATATTAGTTTCCATGTTATACATCTGTGTGTTTTACCCTTCAGTTGATAATGATTTTGATATTGGACAGTGTATGCTATTAAAGACCTAAATCTCATCATTTGAAGGTTGGGATAGAGATCACTTGACATGCTCTAAGCGCAAGTGTAAGCAGACTGTTGCAACCCATCTTCAAAAGCAACCACACAGGCTCATCATAAATAGTGTGGGGGTTAGTTGGCATGAACCTTGTTTTTTTTATCTAAGTCCTGTTATACTGTACTTTAAACAGTCCTCCTAACTATGCTGCGTTTTTATTTTTATGGCTTTTTTTTGCGCTGTTCTGTTCATGTAGCACAAATAAGCATTGCACTTGGTACCATGCTTTACCTCATTTCAAGGAAAAAATGCTTAACAGAGAGGAAAAATGTGGTTTGGCCTTGCTGCTGTTCTGATTTACTGAATTTGAAAAAGATAATTATAATGCCTGCAATGTGTCATTTACTTGCACAACTTAAATAGGTCATTTGCAATGTCTGTGGCATTTTTACTGTATGTGGAAAAATACAACAAATGTGTGTAACAACTCTTGGTTGTATTTTAAAGCTGTTGTTTTTTTACTACATCATTTTACTGTTATGTGAAGTAATTAAAATTAGAATGACCTCTGACACTCCAGTAATTATCTCTGAACAAACCAACATATTATGTGTATAATGTAGTTTCTGCAAGAAGGCAGTCCCTAGAATTTGGTCAGCCTAAATATCTAAATATCTGCTCTGTCTGAATATTGAGTGTCCAGTAGCGACTTCTGAAGTGTTTGTTCAGCTTGATGCTGCTAAAGTCCATACAGAAAAAGCCTATTATTTTTTATTCTCATTACATAATAGTATGTTGTGACTGCAGAGTACAGAACTTAGGGAAGAATTCAGACCAGTTTCAATGCTGGGGAGAACTACAGTGTTGGCCCAGGGATGAGGTGCCAGATCCTCAGCTAGTGCAAACTGATGTAGTATTATTTTAATCAATGGAGCTGCATTCTTTTACATACCTGAAGATCCTCTGCTTATATATATAAACACACACACATATATGTATATATATGTGTGTGTATATATATATTGCAGAGTTTGGATTCTTCTCCTTGTAAGTAAATACAGAACCATAAACTGGAAAATGGGGGTTTTATGTTGCTGCGTGTGAGATAACTATGCTGCATGCATTTATCTGTATAGAAAATGAAATCTTTGTATCCCAGTCACAGCAGCACGCATAATCTGAAAATGACAAATAGTGTTGAGATCTGCTGTGATGCTACACTTGCTTCTGTCTGACAGTATTCTGGGTTTGTATGCTTTGGGCGAGGTTCCCGACAAAAACATTCTCCTGGAAATCTCTGTATTTTTTTTATATGAGTAAGGTGAGAAGGATTTTGATTTTTGGTACTTACTGACATTGATCCTTTTCCAACTGCTCTAATTTTCAAGAGGTTAATTTCTTTACTTTCATATTAGGTTTAAAACTTAGAACACTACAGTTTGTGACCATGAAATGTAATCTAAATATCAACTGTAACCCAGTCTGAATTATGTTAGCAAATATCTAGAGGTCATTGTAGTATACTCCACTAGCAGTTAAAATTAACTTCTGTCAAAGCTAACTGCATTTCTTAAAATAAATTTTATCCAATAAACTCCTTGATTTGCTTTCCCTCTTTTATTTGAATGGCAACCACAGACTATTTTAATTGCTTTGTAGATGCACTCAGAATTTACTGCAGCAGCAAGTTAGAGAGAAAAGTGTGAACAAGAATTGGAAATTGCAGGCATTTTTATTGTAAATAGTTTGACTGAAAAGATGGTTAAAATCAAGTAGAATGAATAACAAATATAATTTGATGGACAATAAAATATTTACCATCACATGCTGCAGCTGTCTTTAAGGGACATAAAATGTAATTCATTCATACTGTAATCATGCTGCAGAAGTTTGCAATCTGCACCTTATGGATCACAATTACCTTTAATAGTTTTTTGTAATAATTGTAGCTGAGTATATCTCCAATAAAGTTATGGTCTGTTCACCTTGTATTGTCTTTTTTCTTTTGTTTTTAGTTCCTGTTAATCTTTTTGTAAGTCTTCTAGTTTACAAAAGCTTACTTTTCAGTCTCAATCTTAAAAAAAAAAAAAAAAAAAAAAAATCTTGACCTTAAATACAAGTCCACATGTCTTCTTCCTCTGATGAATGATCTATCTTCATAGTCATGTGAAGACTTTCAAGGGACGCTCAGGTTAAAAATGATGGTGTACACGCTATGATTTCTTCTGCGTTGGCCATTATACCTGCAAAATTTCTGCTGGAGCTGGGAGGCCCCAGAGGACAAGGGTTCAGAAACATAGGTTTGCACAGTTCAGCGTGTTTTAAGAATAACATGTTAATCTGTGCTAATAGTTCCAAAATTAGTAAAACTGGTTTTAATTTTTTTTCCCATTTGTTTTCTGTTAAGTATTTCACTTATCCTGAGTTTTGAAAACAAGTTGGTAGTAATGTGATGGGTGCACCAGTGTTGTATGTCAGTGTTTCACACAGACAAGGTAGACCTGGCAATCAAAGATCAGGGGTTTCCTTTTTGAAAACTTCCAAATGCAGTCAGTTTCTTGGCATCTGCAGTGGGTGACTTCTTACGACTCATGTTCTCTTAGGTTACAGAGAAAAGCCTGATGAACTGCTCATAGGTATGATGCCACCTTTTTCAGGGGCTTAGAGGAGTGCTGACTCACCTACGTCTCTCAACAGTGTCAGTTTGTTCCTTGTCTCGTCTGTAATGATGCAAGCATTTCTCAACGGAGGATCCTGAGGAACCTTGTGGATCTCTTATGGCTTTATAGCTTTCCAGCTTTTTTTTTCCTCCCCTTAGGTCCCCACCTGGCACTGATGATTAAGGCACTTTAAGCTCCAGTATGTAGCCTAGGTGAGCAGAGCCCTCACCCCCAAGTTCTAGCAAGTGTCTCAAATCAGAAAACTTTTTTTCCGAAAATTTTTCGACAGGAAAATGGGCCTGGAAAAAAAAAGTTGAAGATGCCATTATCTTCCCATTCATTGTGGAGGAATAAGATGTGAGGTGGCCATCTAAACTTGTCTCAAAGTGATCCATTCCATAGTTTTGTAGTAATGTGAAGCATCCAGAGTTGTCTACAAAGTCAAAGGGTGAAAGAGACAAAGTTTTCCTGCTTCTGATTGCTGATGACTGATGACTTTTTTTTTTTTTTGGTAATATGGGAGCATCACCTACTTACTATAAATTTTGAGTACACATTATGAGCAAAAGTGATGAATCTGTATAACATGAAAATGAGATTGTTGTGGTTTAAATTTAAGCTACTCAGAATGCAGCAATGACTGGGTTCTTTGCTGAAGGTACATCAGGCTTGATTCAGTGATAAACCTGTTTTGTTGGTTTGCAAAGCAACAATAAAAGTCACGAAAAAAGGAATAACTTGAGTAAAGCTAATATCAAGGTTCACATTCCTTTGCCATCCTGACAAAACGCAGTGGCCAGTCTATAGGAAGTGAAAAGAGAATGTCTCTACATCTATCTGAAGAAGAATTTACAAGTACTGATTTCTCATACCCTATGCTATAGGAATAAATGTTTCATAATTACATCAATAAAGCTAAGATATGTATTTGGTTAGCTGCTACACTTCCTAAGTAAAACCATACAGAAAAAGGAATTTGAGTGAAAACACAGGAATAAGTTCTTGAATATGCTTACCCTGAAAAGAGGTAGTAATAAAGCTAATCATAACTTTGAGTCCAGAAACACAGAGGAGCAGAACTAGTGCTTGGCTGGGCTTCCCTTAACGCTTCTACTAGAGTCCAGGTGCAGAATCTGTTCCTTAGAGGAAATCGCCATGTCAGCGGACAGAGGCAGTGCTGACATGTGAGTGAGTTTTATTTTTCTCATAACTATCATTATGTCCTTCCTTACTGTAGAATGTGAGCAATGCTTTCAATTTGGTGAGTAAAATAACTAAGGACTTTCCATATGTTATGAAAACAGCATCATTTAATTTGAAGCTTAACCACCTTGCACTTACCTGGCTTATACTCTTCTTTTAATATTACTTTACTTTTTTTCTGTTTTATTGGAAGCCCCATGCTAACTCTTAAATTGAAGTAATTTTCTTCTGTTAACTTGAAAATTTCCTGTAGTTTTGGGTTCCTGTCCAGCTCCAACTGAAGTCACAGGGAAGGCATCCACTTGGGCTCTGTAATTTGTGTGCATTTGAACTTTACACAAAAGTCCTTCAGATACAATAAATAGAAACACCAAATTTCAAGTAAAAGTTGGGAAATGCAGCAATATGCGAAGGCAACCTCTTCTGTTTTGCTTTATATTTTTTTCAGGCTCTTAAGTAAAAAGGGTGGCATCTTAGTCAGTTACCTACTTGTGAGATAACCCACCTCTTGTGAATATCCAACTGCTTTTTCCATTTTTCTCTTGCTGGGTGGGCAAGATTTATAGGGGAGGAACAAGGGCCATCATCCTCAGAGCTTTTAGTAATATCCAGCATTCTTCAGCTAACTTCAGGCACGCACTCTGCAGACAGCTACCTTTGGGCTAACTACAACCAGCTTCTCCTGTCAGTGAAGGTATGCCAGCAGCCGCAGGGCACCATTCAGTTTTCCTGCCCTTAAGTGACCCTTTCAAAATGAAGGACCCCTTCCTCCCAGCCCAGGGCTGGCACTCAGCTGATGAGATGGATGAATCCTGCACTGTAGCTAGTAGCAGGAAATGTTCCCTTAAGGGTAAATGATGGGGCAAGTAGAAGAAGAGGTTTCTTCTAGCTGTAGCACAGCTTGTGAGTCACTAGTTACTCCAGGATTGCACTCATCTCTTGCCAACGTGAGAACGATCCTCTTTTGCTTACTCTTGGTGACTACGATCTGTCGTGGCTGTTTCAGCATTTGTAACAGAGTTGCTAAGATTGCATGCTTTAAGTACCTAAACCGAAGCACTGAGCTGCATGAGGGGACTGTGGGATCACAGCCCAGTGTTCAACTATGTATTCCTTTAAGAGAGCAGTTTTCACAGAAGTACTTCAGTGGCACCTCGACATCAACTTTAAAGTAAGGTTTTTAGCTTTGTTTTATAAATTAAGATCTAAGTAACATAGAGGAGCAGCTCTGGTTGTACAAGTTGCCAGTTTCACGACTACTAGCGTTAGCACAAGCATCAGTGAACACACATCATCAAGTAAAGACATCTGGTTTCACATTCTTATACCACAGCCACATACACCAGTCATTTTTGCTTCCACAATGTGCACTGCCCAGTCACCTAAATTCAGGCAAGACCCTGATTTCAGAACAAAACTCTCCCTGAGTTCAGTAGAGCCTCAGTATCTTGATAGCTAAGGTCTGCCATATTTTCACACATCCATGGTAATTGATATTATTTGGCAGAACAAATTTTAAGCTCAGAAATTATTGTTTTCAGGGTGATTCTAGCTGCAATACCAGGGCATTACATTCCTGCCAGCAATACTCATCACCTTCCTCCCAGCTGTATGTAGTACATGTGCTCCAGGCAACAGAAACCTCATTCCACAAATGAGCATGGCACAGGCAGCTGTACTCACTGTCTGGCCAACTGGCTGCTATGGAGGGCCAGGCCGGCAAAAAGTTCACTTAAAGCAAGGGCAGAAGTTCCCAGGACTCTGCCCCAACGGCAGTATTGAAGTTGCTGGTAGTGGAGATGGGAAGAAATCTGTGACACTTAGAAGACATAATAACCCTTCTGTCCTGGACCAAAAGCCTTTGTTGGGCTTTGAATGTTGCCCTTTCCATGGAATTTATCAGCTGAAAGTGTTTCTGCATGGATTCCTGAGTGCTTGTGGAGAGCTTTGCCCCCAACAAGCTCCAGTTTCTCCCACAGGTATAGAAAGGCAGAGGAGAAGGGAGTTTCAGACCTATCTGACCCACCTTGCAGATCTGAGTCAAGTGCACATCCTCATGTGTGGGTGCATTGCAAAGGTACCCCTAACTTTACTCAATGTTTATGTACAAGTCACTAAATTAGTGTTAATAGTGGTAAAGCAACCTCTGTGGAAGGTTTATTACAAAGAAATGCTGGTTTAGCTAAGGTGGAGGGTTATTTAATGCAGCAGCTAAATACATCGCAACATGGCCCATCAGCTGCAGGAACTAAACTAAAATTTAGTGTGTAATCTGTGCTAGATATGTAGCAGCTGCTTTTTATATAGGATATGGTGCATTGATGTGTGTCAGGGAATCCCAGAAACTGCAATAACAGGCAAGGAGTGGTGAGGACATGCAGAAAGGCCTGAGATGTATCAACAAGCTGAGAAAGCTCTAGGCTGGAGATGGTATGGAAGAAATGCCACCATTCAGAGAGAGCTTAAATACAGAGAGGAAAGGGAACAGACCTGGGTAACTTGGCTCATGCATCAGCTCCCCAGAAAGGGGTGAGCATGGTGGAGAGGGGCTGGACAGTGGTGGAAACGGGCAGAGCCATGGTTTGCTCATTCCAGCATCGATTTTTAAGGTGAGAGCAGGACATATGGGAGGGACTGGAAAGAGGAGGCCAGGTGAAATAGAGCCTTGCAAGAAGCAGAGATCAAGCTCAGCCACCAGGCTCTGCAGAAATTATGTAGTTTTGGCCACTTCTAACATGTTGTAAACCTCAAGTATCCCTGCACATAGTCCTCTGGGATCCAAAACAAGTCCTGCAGCCAGAGGCCGTCTTGCCCTGAATGTTGCCTCACCCTGCAGCAGTTCAGAGCTTGTGCTGGTTTGCATGTCACTCCTGTGCGGTCTCCATGTCTTAACTACAGCAGTGAAAACTGCCTTGTAGCCAAAGCAGCCTCGTGGTGAGAAGAGCTGTGGTCTGTCCTCTGTGCTAACAGTAAAGGTACAGTTTGAGTGTCTGGTTATACCTTAGAGAAGTGCCAACCTTGGCACAATCAGCAGGCACAGCTGATGCTGTGTTTGAAGGGTGGTTTTTGCTGTTAGAGGTAGTCAGTCTGCTTGCAACCTTCTAGCACACTCAGCATAAAATCCCCTGCTGTTCTTCGCCTTGTTGTGACTGCTCACATCAAGAACTATGTTTCCTTATCCCCTCCATTGGCACCATCTGCCTTTTTTGAAAGAGCATCTCTGCCCTGAGCCTGCACCAAGGTAACGTGTCTCAAACTAGAGAGAAGCAGTTGGAGATTAGGGTTTCAATTGTCTGGCTGAATTCCAACAGGCAGGACTATGTCCATTGGTGGTGACTCTCAGGGGACATCTTCAAGTTTTTTAATTGGTGACTGATTGTCTTGTAAAGCTAAATCTACCCTAATGCTCAGAAGCTGATTCCTCGCTGTGTTCAAAGAGGTTCTGAGATCCTGAGTGAGACCAGGCTGGAGGGGGCTAACTTGAAGCCTCAGGAGATTACTTTGGCAATGATGGCAAGTGTGAAGAAGTAGATAAAGCTGTGATTGCAATCAGCTGAAGAGCATGAACATTTTTCAGCAGTATAGGTAACAGCAATCTTTGATGGCTGTCATGGTTTTGGCTGGGATAGAGTTAATTTTCTTCGTAGAGGCTCACACAATGCTGTGTTTTGGATTTTTGATGAAAATAGTGGCGATGTTTTTGGTTGTTGCAGAGCAGTATTTACATAGAGCCAAGGACTTTTTTGCTTCTTGTGCTGCCCTGTCAGCGAGGAGGCTGGGGGTGCACAGGGAGCTGGGAGTGGACATAGCCAGGGCAGGTGACCCAGACTGACCAAAGAGATATTCCACACCATATGACATCATGCTCAGCCATAAAAGCTGGGGTAAAGAAGGAGGAAGGGGGGGCGTGGAGAGTGATGGCGTTTGTCTTCCCAAGAAACCATTACGCGTGATGAGCCCTGCTTCCTGGAAGTGGCTGAACACCTGCCTGCCCATGGGAAGTAGCGAAAGAATTCCTTGTTTTGCTTTGCTTGCGCGCGCTGCTTTTGCTTTACCTAGTAAACTGTCTTTATCTCAACCCATGAGTTCTGGCACTTTTACCTTTCTGATTCTCTCCCCATCCCACCCGGGGAGGGTGAGCGAGCGGCTGTGTGGCACTTAGCTGCCTACCGGGGCTAAACCACAACAATGGCCAAGTTTGAACTGGGTCAACGGTCTAAACATAAATCCATGCATCTGCCTGTTTTTTCTCTAAGATTGCGTTATTTTTGGACAGTTTCACTCAGCTGTCCACCGCAGAGGTCTCTTTGCTTTCCCGGAAGTGCATCTGGGGTTATCTTCTGGGAATGGGGCGATTCAGCATGGTGATACTGGAGGTGGGAAGTCTATGGGCTAGGCTGGATATTAGAAACCCGGGGGTAAAGGCAGGGTGAGGGCTGAAGCCTTCTTCGAGCCAAAGGCTTGGTCCTGCAGTCGGGACTGCTCGCCAGTGACGGCCGCTGCAAGGATGCCCTGCATCAGCACACGTCCCGGCACAGCTGCCTACGCACCTCGCTCGCCTGCTTGTGCTTTTTATATTAGGCTCCCGAGACCTAGGTATAATTTTCTCCACTCCTCATCCCCAACCATCCCTCTCGGCTGTCAGTGTTTATAACTGCTGTGTACAAGGTCTCTCCTCTGCTAACCCCCGCTCCACCCCAGAGGCAGCTGTATTTCCACAGCGCATGAAGCAATTCCTGTACACGCGATTTTAAAGTGCTTTGGGATCCTTGGGGAGAGAAGGTGCTATTGTACAAGTACAAGATATTATTAAAACAGGAATCTGCGTAATGGGTGATAAATTTTGATACTGTATGTTTAATATAATATGACGGTTGTAAATCCAGTGAATTACCATAGGTATTTGCTGTGCAGTGTGTTTATGAATTGTTTGGGCAGGTGTTTTTCAAGTCCCAGGTTTTCACACGAAATGTGAATTATAGGACAGTTTAATAATATTCCTTGCTGGACTCCAATATGCTACAATTAGCTGCAGAAATGTTATCACTGAATGGCTGAGCTTGGTTGCTGATTAAGTTCATATATAACACGGTAAATGAAAAAGCAGTGCAGAGAAAAGAGATCTGCAGAAGTAAACTTTTAGATCTGGCTTTGATCTCTTATAAGCAAATATCTTTTAGAGCTGCAGAAATCAATAGTTTCGGTATTGTCCAACAGTATTTTACTTGTGCTTCCATATAGGTTAGAAGCAGTTTATTTTGATTGCAATAATGGAATAGTTCTCTAAAAGTTTATGTTCAATAGTTATACTATTAATATTTATTGATGTGAAGGGATATCTGTACTGCACATGTTATTTGAATCAAACCTTCCTGGATAGTTTTTAAATCAGATCCAAAATAATGTAATTCAGGATTACATAGGGTCGGAATTTCTTATTTTTATTTTTTACTGACTTGCACATAAAAAAGACTTATAAGACCTTGAAAAATGTTCCCTTTTTCTGTGGAATAGAGAAGCACTCCATTTCATTATTCCATCTGCTTTTGTGCTACAAGCTGAATCTCATCCTGAGCTGACTTTACACCGAGCAGCACTGCAGTAAACTATGTAGAGGTATGGCTCGGTAGACGTTTTAAAGCCTAGTGGGTGAAGAACACATCTTCTCAATCATTATAGGATTTTGTGAGCGCAAGTTCGGTCGTCAGTAGTTTTATTAATTCCTATTTCTGTGTTTCTTGGGGTGCGGAGCCCTTCTCACGTTAGCATAGGTGTTTGCAGCTCCCGGGGTAACTTATACACCTCCCTACCCACTGCTGGCACCTTCCAGATGTGTGAGGCTCAGGGCTGGGTTTTGGAGGTGTTGGGGTCTCACCACCACTGCTGACATCCATGGGGTGGCTGAAAGTGCTGGACATCACACCCGTCTCTGCCGAGCTGGTAGCTGGGCTGGAGGCTGGCCGACACGTTTCATTCCCACTTGGCTTGTACAAGGAGCACACTCACAGTCCCTGCTCCCCACGCCGTGACTTGTGTGTGTGCAAAACCCACTCTTGGCCCCAGTTGATATGTTTGCATTTCATAATTAATGCTGAACTCGACTTGAGGCAGATACCGAAGGACAATTTTTTAAACAGATGTTGCAGGTCACTTGTAAGTTATTTGTCAAATAAGTTTCAGAGCGCAAGCCGCTGCTTTTGCCATTGTAACCAAAGGCGTATGCTGTTCGGCAGCAGTAATTACAAAGCCAGGGCAACGCAGGGAAAATTCATCTTATTTAAAAGTGTTTTAGTGTCACCAAACAGCTTGCTATGCCATTAGGCAAGTTTTGCTAGACACATTCAAGTCGAGGGTTTTAATTTGTTTGAAGTATTCTCTAAAACAGAATTATGTTGGAGTTTACATAAAATGGGAGAATGACATGAAAAGTTTTAACTTAAGCAGCAAAATATAAAGGCTAATCTTATTTAAAAGTAATATGTGTGTCTTGATTGAGTGCCCAGATACACTCAACTGGGACATTTTAGTGGAATCGGTTCTAAGCTGTTACACTGAGTTATACAGAGTAGGTTTTCCTGAGCTCACATTGCCAGACCTGAAATACTCTTGTGGCTGCATTTAATAAAGAAACGAAAGTCTTGGGTAAGGGGATATGATTTTTTATGACAGAAGGAATGCAAATAACTTTTAGTCTCATTGCCTAGACCGGGTTTGGTCTGATTTGATGGAGTTTAATAATGACTTATAACCTGTGCTGACAATGTGCAGACCCGCACAACGTCATTTAACTCATTTATTCTGCTTGCTGTAAAAACAAAGAGATGGCAAATAAATATATGGAAAGTTCATTGTTTGTCAGAGGGCCCAAGCCAAAAGTTTTCAGTGACCTTTTAAAATATGGTCCCAGGCTAGTACTAAAATGTCTGTCACTCAGCGCACACACTTGCACAATTTGGCCTTTTAACCCGTGCATCTTGTTTTTCTCTCTTTCAACTGGTTGTATGAATTTCAAATCAGCTGCAGCTATTTAAGTTTTTGCATTGGAGGATTACTGTAAATTGCAGTCTGACAATTACAATGTACAGCGCACAGGAGAGTTATTAATGGATAGGCCTACTGATGGCCTTTCAGCGCTGACGAGGGCCTGGTGTTCCTCACCCGTAATTAGATCCAGTGGTCGCGGTCTGGGCGGACGAGGCAGAGGAGGGGGCGGCCGCCAAGCGCCGCTTTATCGGAGGAAGGTATCAATTGATCATGGATAGTTACTATCGGCAACGTCTAAATCTCTAATTCACCTTCTCCTTAATGACTTGTATTGGCTTAAGAAGCTCAGTTGCTTGACAGCACGGTGCTCAGCTGACAAAGCTGCGCAGGTGGTTTTAATAGAAGATTTCTGTTGCTTGAGATTTTGCTAAAGACAGAGCAACAGTTCAACAGACACAATAGAGGCCAGTAAAAACCCCAGTCTGTTCCTCTACTTGCTGAGGATACCGGCGGGGCCGGGGCTGAAGCTAACCACCGCTCCCATTCACGGGGCACTTTTTTCCTTTACGAATCCTGCACAAGGGCTTTCTCTGAGGTTTCAGTATTTATTTTAAGGAATGAATCTTATGTGGGCATAAATTATATTTGACAAATGAAAACCCTTCTGGGGGTGGATTTCTTTCTTTCTTTCTTTCTTTCTTTCTTTTTTTTTTTTTTAAACTGCCCTATGAAAAACATTTTCCAGAACACATAATATTCCTGAAAAATTAAATACACTTCTTTGGGCAAAGAAGTGTATTTCTCCTGTGCCCAGGAAGAAGAACTAGTAAGTTTTATGAAGGTTAAAGACAATAGTGTTTTACCATTGATAAAAGCAGAAAATAAATGGACTACAGGAAAAGTGCTTAGGTTAGACATGGCGTCCTAAACCAAAATTCTGGCTTTTTAACGAAGTAACCCAAGAAGCAAAGGTTTTGTGCTTAGATTATCACAGTGCAAATCCAATAAACGATGGGCACCCAACTCCCCAGTGCACTGCTGATCCAGCCCTGATCCTTTCTAGAAGGATTACAACCACCTGCTGGGAAGTTTTCCACTCAGTAAAGTTTGTAGCCAATCTGATGTTCACAGTATGTCCCAGAGGTTTTTTATTATTATTATTCAGATTATGTATACCCATGGCAAATACAGGTTTGAGTCTGTTAAGGTTTTTTGGGGGGATAAACATTTGTTTAAAATCTTGTTCCAATCTCTTAACACATCTTGAAGTAAAATCTAATTGAGTAGATTGCTGGCATAGGCAGAACTTTCTGTTGTTGTTCTTGAGGGAGACCTCAAAAGAAAAGCAGGTCTGGGAGACTACATTTCAGCCTTGAGTGGAAACATATTTATCAATATGAAGCATGCTTTTTAAGCCATTCTGGAACTAGAAATGCTGATGGACCTGTCTTCTGATTTCACTACCAGGTTCATGACCTCAGTTCCAATACCACTTCTGGGTTCGTGTCATGGTTTCTACCTGTGAGCACTAATTTGTCATTTGCACTTCCTTTTGACTTGCAACCCATCTCCATAAGATATGGTTTCACTAGTGCCTAGGTCAGGGACCACTTGCCTGAAGTATTAAAAATAAATACACTGTGCACCTGCTGTGTGCTGAAATCTCAAAATCTCAAAGTACCTTTGAAACTTACTAATTATGATTTATAAAGCTCTGATTTTTATCCCTGTCAAAGGAGAAAACAAAGGCAGAGATAAATAAGTAACTCTACTAAGAGCAATAAGCTGTTAAATGATGCTATGTTAAATGTGTGTTAAATGTTTTGCCTAGACAGGGATATAGACTGAGCTAAAGCATGAGCTGAAATCCTGTTTCTTTGATGCTGATCATGAGACTCCCACTGGATTCAATCTTGTTGGGAGCTCACTGGCATATTTTTTGCTTTACATGAGGATAGCATCCAGGAGCCCAAGTCACGGATGAGTTACCACATAATTATAAGCTTTCCTCATTAAAATGAGAGAATTTTGGAGCTTATCCAGGCCCTCATTCAGAAAATGGTGTAAGCATCTACCGAAGTACACTTTTTCTCAATAAAGTTCAGAGCTTTGGTAGACTTTGTGAACTTCAATCTGTCTCTGCTGACAGTAGAATTTGGCTGGAGTGTCCTTGCTCACCTGCATATGGGTCTCATTCTGGCCATTCAGAACTGGGGGAAGCTTTGCAATAGAAACTCATCACACTTCAAGAAACCAAAGAGAGCATTTTTTAGTACATGAAAAATAGGGGAAAAAATAATAAGTCTAAAGGTATATATCTGAGCTTTGGATACAGAGGGCTATCTTATAATCTACCTGAGTGCTGTGGGGTCTATTGCACACTGTACAAAACCTTCCCTCCCCAGGAAAGGCCAGCAGTGATGCTGAATCTCATCCTTGGCTGAGTGTCTAAAAACCCATGGAGTCAGGGACAGAAAAGCCCAGCACAAAGCTCATGGACTTCCTTGAAGTTCCCAAGCTGAAACTTTTGTCATTGCTGTCTGAGATAGTTAGCTGGCGTGCCTGTGTCACCCTGATTTTAATGGGGATGTACCAGCAGAAAGCTGACTGGGAGAATGGTGCCGAGGCAGAGGACTGCTTCCGCATACTACGAGGAAAAGCAAAACCATGGTGATAGCAGTCTTTTTCAACCCAAAATGTAGCTATTCTGCCATGGACAATGAGGGATATCCAACAAGTCTTTTTTTAGAACAGGCATGTAGGTCAGCTGTTTGTTATAAAACATATTTTTATTTTATATTTGTATGTGTTTACGCCCTTGAATTTGCAATTTTTGTGTTTGAAGTTACCTTGTGGAGGGAAGGTTTCTTCACTCGTATTTGTAGAGCAACCTGCACAATAAAAAGCTATCACTGACATCTGTGGATGCTGTTATTTATACATGAATAAGTAGCAACAGTGGGTCCAACAAGCTGTGGGGCTTCACAAGACCCCGGCACACCACAGGATGGTGCTCCCCTCCTATCTCATGTCTTGCACAGGCTGGCATGGGTTGGCGTTGGGACAGGCCTGAGTCTCAACTGCACTGTCTGCAGCTATCTGCGAAACAAGCAAAAGTTGAACTTCTCACTGAGGAAGATGTTGGCACCAAGAATCAAGCACAATCCTTTTCTTGCTGTAAGTCTGTCTTCTTATTTTATTTTATTATTTTTATTGTTTAATTTTACTTTAAGTATGGATTGGAATGTTTCATTTACTGTATTTTACTTTACCTACGTTCAAGGACTTGCAGAAAGAATTGGTTTGGATGCAAAGACCAAACCTTGATCATTCAGCCCTCGAAGGTGACAGTTTTGGCACGTTTTGAGGATTCAAAGCAGGGGGGCCACATTCTTCACCCTTGTAAAAAGAGGAACCTCTGCTGACTCTGTCAAGCTCTGTTCATTTACGAAGAGAAGATAGGGCCCAATGGTTTGCTCTATAATGGTTTCCATAAGAGACATCTCAGCTCAGCCCCGGTAATAGTCTGTTGGGTGTGAATAGTCCACCAAGCTGTTAGCAATTTTGAGCAAGCCTGTTAGCACCATGATCTGATCATCTGAGTTTCTCAGAGAGACTTCACTAAGCTGTTCTGTTGCTCACAGCTGCATTGTTTTTGCAGTTCCTGTCTTCCTGTGGGACAGCAAAACTTGGGAGCTGCTGACATCAGGTAACTCTTCACCCTTTTCATCTAGCCACCCAGTGATGATTGTGCCTCAGCATGTGGTATTTCAATTCAAACATGCTTATTAATTTTAATGACTTAGAAGATAGTTGCTTTCCTGCTTAATGCCCATTGACTAATGACATTCAGGTAAGCTGGTCAAAATAAAGTAGATGGTAAGTGACCTTATTCTACCAGTATGCCCATGAATTGAGACCAAAATATATTTTTCTGTGCATTGGAGCGGATATCTATACCTCATTCTTCTCCCCCAAAGTAAAAAGGTTTACTAATTTAATCCTGAGTGTGGATGCTCATCTATGACTTGCATGTCAAGCCATCTGATGACAAAGCAAAGAAAACAGCCAGCTCCACAGCTTCTGATGCAAAGCACTGCTGCAAAAAGCATTATAATGAGTAACTGACTTCTGTCTTAGTGGTGCCTTCATCTTTTTATTCCTTTTTAAAACAAAGTCTGTTTTGACTGCTTTGCTATACTGTTAACAGACAGATACACTCAAAATGTTGGCAGTTATGTTAAAGGCTGGATTAATATAGGTTTGTTATTTTACTAGCATACCCGAAAGCAAATATTCCTACTGGACTCCACCCTTCAACTGTGAAGCAGGTTGTAAATCAGTCCCTTTTTTGTTGTTTTTAAAGTAGTTTAGGGGCTTTAAAATGGTATTTAACTTTATTACTGCTTGAATACAATTTCTGATTATTTCTTCTTTTTCATATCCATTTCTCTGTCACTCAGAAGTTTCTAAAAAAAAATGCAGTCACTACTAATACCAAGGTGTAACAGAAGTGCTTATAATGTTCTTAATGACTGTCTCCCCCAAGTATTTAGATGCTGTAATTTTATGCTTCCTAAAAAACAAACAAACAAAATAAAACAAAACAAAAGCAACAACAAACAAACAAACCCTCCCCCCCTCCACATTTCTACATGTACAGAGAGAAAGAACAAAGGACAAATTTTCAGACTTCATCCTGTTGTCTTTGAAGCTGGAATGGGTGAATTTGTCCTTGCTTCTTTTCCTAGGAAAGCTCTGGTAGGTGCACAGCCAGCTGTCCTTGTGCTTGTGCTGCCCTCCTTAATGTGGCACTAAGACTATGGAAAAAATATTCTGCATCTGGAAATATGGACGGAAATGGCTACTGGGTCAGGAGCCAGCAGTTCTGATGCTGAGACTAGTTCAGCCACTTCCATCAAGCATTCCATGACCTGTGAAAATTATATCCTAAAATATCCCTGTCCATTTTTTTTCTATTTTGAAATTGTGTTCTCTGGACTTATTCTCTTTCCTCAAAACCAGAGCAATGTAATCTGAATGTTACGGGAGACTGTTGTATCACATGATCTTCTGAGATTCTTGATTCATTCTAAAAATAGAGCCCTCCTACCCATTAAGATAAGACTGAAATGCTGGTGACATTAAGCACTGCTAATAGCTTTCGTATTCTGGACTGCAAAAACAGTCCATCCTGTCTAGCAGGGACAATGCGTCTGTCTGGTCTCTCAGACCTGAGTGAGCCACTCTAGTCCATGAAGTGCCACCTCCCCCCATGTACTTGTGGCTACTGCCCCCTGAGGGAGGGACCGAGCAAACTTATGATGTTTCAGAGCTCTTGAGATAAAGCTTGTGCACCCTGGAAGACAGATCTGCTTCTACTTCATTTCGCCCTCTTGTGATTTCATGTCCCTGAAAACCCTTGTGCTGTTTGTTTTCGTTTTCTTTGCAAGGCTCCTTTTATCTGGACTGCTGCTGGAGCTCAATTTCCCCCTTGTATCCTGCCCCTTCAGCCAGAAAGCCCGTATGAGATCAACTCAGGGAAGTGCTCAGCCTTGCCTATGGGCTAGTATCTGTGTGCAATATGCTGTGCAAGCCCAAGGCTTCCGGCTATGTCAGAAGAATGTTTATAGCTTTCCAAATGTAAGGGCCAAAAAGAGGGAAAAAGTTTGATTTTTCAATCCCTGTAAGATAAGATCCCATGTAGACTGACACCAAACCTTGCTTTCCTGCTCTTCCCATTGCTCCCCAGCACTGTGTTCCTGCATCTTCCCTGGCACCAGCAGAGGTGTTTGCAGACTGCATGCTGAGATAGATGAGGGAACTGTTCCCATCAAAGTGTATACTTGGGTATTTTTCTGTTTTGTGGTCATGTTAGCTTTCTGCTGGATCAGGACCCTCATCTGACCTACTGCATAACTTCAGGAGCACCAGAACGTGGGAGAAAGCAAGACTGCTGGAAGCTGGGGAGGCTTGGGCCAACCCCAGTCTATGCTTCTCCTGGTTGTAAGCTGCTGTGAGACTACCACCCATGTGCTCCCACCCCATGTCTCCCATCATGTCAACTGCGGGAGCATGACCAGGGTCAGCTCCTGTCCTGATGCTCAGATTACTCAATGAGCTGATGTGCCTACATGCAGCCACGCAGTCACAGCACAATGAAAGCAGCAGCAGAAAGGGGTGACAATGGACAGGAGACGGAGAGACAGCCACTCCTCTCAGGAGCAGCTGGTGGTTGGGGCAGAGTAAGTATGGTGTGAAACCCAGCCCGCACAGAGGCACGGATCAAAGCACTGTCTCAGTGTGTTCACGTCAGATACAGCAAGCATTTAGCAATTTACTTTGGTGGTGAGATAGAAGTTTACCTAATACTTCTGGAGAATATAACTGTTCTGTGGCTCAGTCCCGCTCACCTCATTCCCCATCCATTACACCCACCCACCCACAAACACAATGACTTCTTTGTTGCTGTGGAAAAATGCTCCACGGGGAGCTGCACATCCCAGAATGCAGCTCTGTCTGTGTCTCAAATCATGATGGATCACTGCAGGGAACCTTAAATCTCTGCAGCTCTCAGATCTCTATCAAACATGGGAGCAGCTGGAGTATGCTCCGTTTAACACAAACTGCGTGCATAGCTGGATTCTTTACCACCTTGTCAATGCCACCCCCAACTGCCAAGGTCTGAGAGCCCCTGAGTCTACTGAAACCAAAGGGAGGTGAGGATTTTCTTTTACTTGGATGCAGGCTTTTTAAGAGGAACTTGGGAAATAATTAACACATAATTAACCTGTGGAACTTTCTGCCAGGAAGTATTACTGAGGCCAACCGCTCTGCAGGGTTAGGAATTTATATGAATAATAAGAGGTCCAAAGTGGAAAAGGTATCAGCCTTCAAAGTACGGTGGACATTATTAACCAAAATGAGTTAAGGAGATGGTTTTCTTATGGATAAATTATTTCCTAGTGGTCTATTACGGGATATCTTGCACCTTTCGCTGAAGCCTCTGGGAATAGCAGCTGATGAAGACAGGATACTAGGCAGGGATAGAGCGCTGGTCTGATCCACTCTGGCAAACATGTTTCCTATTAAATATTCAGTATTGCAGATGTGTTCTAGAGCTAACGGTGCTGTGCTTACCCTGCTTCCTACTGTGTTCCAGAAAATAATTGCTTGTTCAACTGATTAAAAAAAATCTTATTGATCCCAGATCTGTCGCTCTTGTACGTTGTCATTATTTGACTGATTCATTGTCACTTCATCTCAGTGGCAAGTTGTTCATTAGAAATGAAAAAATATGTATGAAGGTAGTCATTCTGCTTGTGGAGTGAACTATATAAGGGTGTGACACTAAACTGTCAGAACAGGTCAGACTGAAGGGCCAAGATGCATATTTACCCTGGTCTGTAGATGTCTGAGAGAGGAATATAAATGACAGAGTAAGCAGAGAGTTATCCTTCCTTGTAGACCATCTGATTCTGGCACTTGCTGGTTTGTGGACTCCTGGAGCTTAAGGCTGCATCCCAACCATGGGGCTTAACAGCCACTGAAGTGTTTAATTCCTTTTTGAATCCTCTTTACATTTTTGTGTCCACCATGTGCTGTGGCAGTGACTTCCAGTGTTGTAATTACAGCCTGGGTGGGAAGGTGTCTCCTGTTGGTTTTCCGAGCCTGGTCTGCCTACTTCCTCAGCTCCCATGTGGTGGGCAAGAGTGAACTGCCATTCCCACAAACTGTTATTTCCTCAGGGGCTTCTTATATCTTCTGCCTCCTCCCAGCTTAACACCCAGAAGATCCTGGGACGTCCCAGAGCCTCAGGGTGCTCACTTCCAAAGAAGAGCTGAAGCACCTCTTCCCCCATGGGCTCAGCAAGAGACATTTGTGCTGGGGAATATTTCTCTCTGCTTTGCACCCTGTCCCCAAAGCCATAGGTTTGACTTCTTTTTCTCCTTGTCCTTGCTACAGAGCTGAGCTTTTACTCTCTACATTCTCTGTAGCATTTGTAATTTTAAACATTTCTACCGTATTTCCTTGCTGTCTAGCACACCTTGCACACCTTATCATTTCTTTTCAGTCAAGATACCTTTTCCACTAACTGCCTCCATGTACGGAAATTCGATACATCCTTGTTTTTTACTGCTGTCTGTGGACTTTTCTCCAATACCCTTGTTGCCTTTCCCTTTTGGAGTTCTGCCACATCCTGTTAGAGACTGAGCAACCAGAACAGCACTGGGGATTCACAAGGAGGGGGACACCAGCATTTACACAGTAGGGCTGTGAGCACTGTGGTGATGTTCTCGTAACTCTAAGATCACGTTTGTCTCTTGGACCGCTGCGAATCTCAGAACTGATGCTTTCAGAGGACAAACTGCAATGAGTCCACTATCTCCTTCCTAAACAGTTTTTGAGACTACTTAAGGAGAAGAGCTCCAGGGATGACAACTTGTGGGCACTTTCTTTCTGTTGGAGAAATGAAAAATGGTTCTACCGTTTTCACAAAAAATGAAACTATGACCACATTGGATCAGACCAGAAGTTCATCTTGCCCAAATCCAAGTCTATCTGACAGTGGCTTGTCTTGGATGCTTACAGAAAGAACCAGGTTATATACTGTGGTATTTTCTGCATATACTTTCCACATTATGCCAACCTGTGGCTTGGAAATTTCTTGTCCAGGAAGTCGCATCTGTATTTTTGGTCCTTGGGAGATCTTTCCTCTCTGCACTTTCTCATGGAATTTTGAATGTCTTTTATTTCAGCCATTTATTAACCTGCAAGAAGAACCTGCCATTATCCTTGAAGAGCCTAGTCTGGGGCTCTTGGTTTCTGACCTTTTATGGAAACTCCTGACTTATTCATATGATATCCAAGACAGCCATTGGTATCATTTCTTTGAAAAATATTCTTTCCTAACATGCTCTCCTTGTCCGTTTGTCTATCCATGCCAGAACCCCAAGAGTACTGCAGCTTGTGAAAGTCCTCCAACCTAACTTGAAGCTTGCCACCTCAGAGCACCTGGAGACCACGGCAAGGCATGTGGCTCTTGTTGGGGTTATTCAGCCTTCTGCTGCCATGACGGCACTGTTATCAGTACCCAGCAAGCCAGATGAAAGCTAGTTCAGCTGTCTGCTCAAGCTGCAGTCACACCTCCAGCTTGCAGTATAGACACCCCCTCTGTCTGAAAGTGTTACACTACATGAGTTCTTCCAGTTATAATAAATTTACAGTGAAACATTAAACACTAGTATATACCATTTTTTGGCAAAAAGAAGCAAAAGTTGGAATCTGAATTTAAAACTGTAATGCAACAAGTGAACATGCAGGATTTATGGGCTTAACAAACACATACAACTTTTGAGACCTGCCTAGCAGACATCATACTTTTAAAATGTCACAGTTCATGTAGCTGTCACTTCAAACACTAAGGAAACTGGCACTCCCAAAGTGCTAGTAAGCTCTGGCTGGACAGTAACAAGACTCAGAGGTCTAAAATTAAAAAGTGTCCAAGAAAACTTATAACTTCTCAGAGACCTTATTCTGAATATTTTATGCCACACTCCAGTTTGCAAAGAAATGGTTATCTGATTAGCTAAATAGAAATGAGATGTTTCCACCACACCTTTGGTAGAGGAAACAGTGCTATTTGTAATGGAGCAGCTTCCATGGGGAACATTATGAGCCCTGCTGATTGAAGAATGTCTTCTCCTGTGAGGTTTGGTGGCCTTTCTCTGGCAGATGTCTAATCAGTGTTGTTGACTTGTGTTTTACACAGTGGCCCATCACATGGCCTATCTGAATGTCACTGATGAATAGGATGTATTCTAGTTCTTCAGCTATCAAAAGCCTCATTTCAGTTCACAAGCCAGATAATTTTTCTTTCTGTTTCAGCATTTTAGTAATGTCAACTTGGAAATCTCATTGCAGCCTGTTTCAGCAAGCGAGGTACACTGACCTAATTGAGACCTCTAGTATAAACAGAAAAAACTCCCTGGGTTTTGAGACCTGCTGCCCTTCTCCTCCTAACAGCAGTAGACAGACACCCTATGGAAGCAGCTTTCTCCTGCTGAAATGCACCAAATCATTTGATAAATGAACCTTTTTCTTCTGGTGCTCCAGAAAGTTAAAATAAATATCAGAACACAGAATACAAGAACGTGTATTATGAATTCCAAGCAGACTTCAGCCTTCAAAGAAACACATTTATGTTTAGGTCTTTGGGAAACTAAAATACTGATTTTCTGATGGACTGAGACAGGAGACCTCAAGTGAATTTATTCTCTGCTAATAGGATATTCTGCCGATGCACAACATTAAATAATCATTGATTAGACGTTTTAAATGTTATTTTCCATATACCTAGGTGTAGTTTTACAACCAGCCAGCTCCTCCTCCTCATCCCAGAGACTTGCTTCTTGTGTTGGATTTTTCTGTCCTTTCCTTTAGAATTAGTTGTCAGCCAGATCAAGTCCCTCATCCAATTGACCTCAGCCCCTCAAGTCCCCCTGTGAACACGTGTCTGAGCACAAACGAACATCTCATCTCCTTTCAGCTGCAGGCTCGTTAGCCTTTTTGAACCTCTGATGCAGTTCCTTGAGCTGCTGGACACTAATTTGTGCACTGAGTGCCCAGTTGCACTGAATTCCTTGTTTCCCTTGGCGGCTCCTGTCACGCTTCCAAGCTGAAAGTTTCTGCTGGATATGGTGGGACTTTTTGCACTTTGGCTTAAATAAAGCACGTAACAGAAACACTGTTAAGTCTCATCTCTAAACCTGGAACCATGCTTGAAACACATCAGGGAGAACAGTTCTGTTTGTAGCTTCCTCTTCTCAGAAGGGTTGCTTTTATGAGGCAAGTGGAAATAAAAAGATAAGGGAAAGAAATACTCCTCCCTATGGGGATGAAGAAGAAAAATAGACCTTTAAAATCCTAAGACTAAAAACAAACAAACAAACAAACAAAAACAAAACCAAAACAACAGAAAACCCAAAACAACAACAAAAACAAGAAAAGAAGAGAAGAAACTTTGTCATCAGGGATACGGGAAAAAAAAAAAATATTGTCTCTCACTGTCAAGTTCCTTTTTCTGTCTCCCCTTAAAAGATTGAAGACAGCAACAAGAATTGCAATACCACTGCACTTCTCAGCTTTACTGATCTCCATTCTTTCCTCTACCACATTACCAGGCTTCTCAAAAAAGCCTTTTAGTTCATGAAATGTTCAAGTATTGCAAGCTTGTACGTTGAAGGACTAAAACAGGGTTTTTAATTAAATTCCAGGCTTGTTATCTAGCTAGAGTATTGTCATTAACAGACTATTTTGCTTTGGAGATATTTCACTTTAGGAAGGATTAAAATGATAACATACAACACAAAACTAATTAGGGCAAAAAGAAACTTCTTCAAGAACATTAAGAGAAGAGGAATCTTCAGTCTCTGGGTTATCAGATCCTTTTTGCTCAGTGTTTGTAACAGGCACGTGGTGGGATACAGTGCAGTACAGTACTTCCTGAGCAATACTAGAAAAATACTTACAAAAAAGTAGTTCTTGCCTTCATGGATATTTTTTTTTCTCATTTGGGTGGGCAAGGCTCCTTGCTTGTGACTGTAGCTGTAGGGTTACTGCCCAAAATATACTTGCAAGTCTGTCAGCTGAGAACAAAATGAACAAAATCCCATTTGAACTCAAGGATTTGCCTTTCCTGAGGCACTTACCAGGAGAGCCCATCACCAGCTTTTTAACATCTTTCCATTATTTGGGACCACTTTTCTCAGACCGAGTCCCACAATTGGATCCTTGGGAACACAGCTGCCAAAGACACAAATTCTCCATATGACCACATGTCCTGCATGTCCTTCCCCTTCCCAGAGCATGTGTATCACAAGCGTCCTGCTTCCAGCCGTGTTGATTAGGTGTGTGGCTGGAGTTGACCAACTAGTTGGGATGATTTCTTTAATTACTCCATTGGGAAGATTAAACTATTTCCCTAGCTGTATCCAATGAGCTAGCCATGTATTTGACACCCTCTATTTACAAGGAGATGACAAGGCAAAACATTTGGTATTGGGTGTAATGGATGGATGGATTATGCAGAAATTTGGAGGTGGAGTATGCAGCATTTTTAAGAGAGGTACAAATATGTAGATTGAAACCCTTGGCTTAAAAGCGTATGAAAGACTTGAGGCCTTTTATTCCTGTCCTGCCCTAGGTACCAACACAACAGTGAAATGAAAGAGAAGCTCATCAAGAGCCCTTTGGGTTTCTGGAGAACCTTGCCACAATGCCAAAGGGTTTCTAAGCTGGGCCTGAGGAAAAAGGGAAACTTGCGAGGAGTGGGAGATCTCTTACGTGCTGTTGGCCGTTGCAGTGTCAGGAGCAGTTTCTGGAAGATCTGAAGTCTCTGCTGACAGGTCCATGGGGATCTCTGGTGGCTTGGCTGCTGAGTAGGTCAATTTAGATGTCTGTACCAGCATCTCCAAGCACTGAGCATTGTGCTTGCATGGAAGCTCCCAAATGGGTACACAAGAAGCAGTGATAAGCTGTTTCTTGCCAAAGTTCTTGTCTTTGGCTAAGAGAATTAGTCAGGCAGCAGCAGAGAAAGAAATATCCCTGTTGGTGGGGTGGCACGGTGTGGGCAGGCTGTGTGGGGACAGCCTCTCCTGGGACACCACCTGGCTCACATGATGCCTGGGCAGTGCTAGTGGGGGACATGGACACATTTAATATCTCACTAGCCTTGTATGACTTCCAGGACTAGTATGTTATGAGTGAGATGAAATATTTTTCAAAGTGTGAAAAAGCCCTTTAATCCCAGAGACAACAGCCTTGGATTTTTACACTGCTTCCATCATATGTTCCTCCTGATCCCAGAAGTCGTCTGTGGTTTCTCTGGTTTGTCAGTTATGGTTTTGGTGAGCCCTTAGCAGCCCACAGGCTGTCTAGCAGGGCTTAGTCCTGCTTCACTGGGTAGAGAGGCTGCAGGTCCTACTAGATGTGCTACTGATATAAATGCAGAAAGCTGCCCGTGCTGTCTCAAGTTGTAAAGCTTACTCATAATAAAGAGATAGATTTATGGACAGGAGATGCTTGTATGGTGTATTGGTAATAGCTTTCTCCTTGTAGAAATGTGTATTCAAAAAGACAGAGAAAAGTTGAACTGTCAAAAAAGTGATTGAAGCAGCTACCTATTATCTTTCAGATAAAAAAATGTTCATTTGTCACTGACTATCTTCTCTTGATGTGGTTATCCCCAATTAGGCTAAAAGTGCCAGAATTACAATATAGTGTCTGCCAATTTAGCTTTACAATGGGTTGATAATTATAGAGCAGGAAAATAGTATGCCTGGGAGGGTGTTAACTGAAGAGCAAGGGAGCATGTAACTAAACTTGACGATGATATAGAAAGGCAAGAAAAAGACACTACTGGATAATAGTGTTATGGTGTGCAGGAGTTATTTACATGCAACCAGAGCTTGTCACAAATAATAAGAATTAGAGGAAAGCCCCTGGCCTTGCATGCCACAATCACCATGGATCCTCTTTTCCTCAAAAAATGCAAACATGGAAGTTTAATTTGCTTTCTGCGTTGCACAACTCAGAAAATCGAAAATTGTCTTCTGGCTGGGCCTAAAATGTAGTTATGGCATCAGTCTCCAACTATCAGGTCTCCAGATAAGTTTCTCTTCAGAGGTAAATCAGCTCCAGAGAAAAGTGGGAAGGAGGAGATGGGGCAGAAGGTTTTTTTTTGAAACAATGGGGTATGGGGGGTGGGAAGAACTCCCAAGAGTCGTAAGGACTCATGGTAAAAACCACAAGAGTTAATAACACTAGGCAGTGCTGTGGCCTTTCCTTCATCAGCAAATAGTGATTACAGAAAGATTAGACAAAACTTCTAATTGATTTCTATGGATTTCACCAGAGACCTTTCTGACTTCAGCCTCTTTTAAGTGTAAAGGATATTAAGTTGCGGCACAAAGTTCTGCATCCTTCACAGTTTCTGCAAGCGACTTGTAGAGCTTGTCTACAAGTGCACCTGGTCTGCTTGTTCTCTGAAGTACATTAACTTTGCTTTAAACAAAAGCAAGCTTTCTCTGCTTTGGCCTGCCTTGACCAGAAGTTACGGTTAGCGCAGCTCTAATAATTATTAGAAAAGTAGATTAGCACAAATACAATACTGTGCTAATATGGCCCCATAGGTTTCAGCCTGCTCTAAGCATGTGCAGAGTGAGCTGATGTTTGCCTGGAGAACAACGTGTAAATGTTCTTTCCCCTGAATTAAAAGGAAGGTTTGTGCAGCATCCAGCAGAATGTCCTGCTCCGTGACAAGGTCTTTTATCTGCACTGAAAAATAAACAAGAATCATATCTGTAGCTAATAAATATTTGGCCCATAGAAATGATAAATGGGATAGGTCTGTCAGATTATGAGGTGTACCTATGATTTCTCAATTTTTTTCCTAACCGTGGCTGTACATTAATGGAGACACTATGCCAAAAACTACCCAGTATCATTATATTCAGTACATTGCATAATACCCTACTTTGTGGACAGGGAAAAAATAAAAAATAAAAAAATAATAAAGCTAAAAAAACAATATTCCTTCTCCGAGTCAAGAAATGTACATATTTGTCTGTCATGGTGACAAAGGAAACTTAAAAACTGGAAGCAAGCTCACTATTCAGGATTGAAGAGCAGGAGAGCAGGTAGCAGTTGCCCTGCATTTTTAAGTGAATCAATCTTACAGGTGATTTTTAAGTCATTGTCCTTATTTAGAGGGGCTGCGCTGCTGTTCTAGCACAGGGAGAGTTAATCCCATTGCCTGTTGCCCCCTCTCTGGAATCACGTTGCCTCCCTGTGGTTTTCCAACAAACACTTTGATGTGAGAAAAGTGATGTTTCATGTTTGGTTTATTTCTTTTAATGCAACATAGTGACCAGGAAAAAGGGAGGAAGGCAGCCTGTGTCTGCAGCCACCAAACGCCCCCTGGGTTGCCAATGGCCAGTGCTTCCCAGTCTGGGCAGGTTCTCACCTGAAGGAGTTCAGTCACATCCCCTGTAGCATACTGCAGTGTTAAACATCATATGTGAGAAAAGATCTACCACTCTTCTAAAGAGTCATTTCCCTGCTGAGTTTCATACTTACAGCGTTCAGGAAAATTGCAGTTATCCAATTCACCCTTTTAAGAACTGTTTTCCATCAAAGCTGTCAATGCTCAGTATGTAACTGAGATTGCTGCTTGCGTTGCTGGTGAAGCACTCACTGTAAATGTACACAGTAATGTTGCAGCAGAATGGCTGTCTATATCACTGAAGTTCAGCCTAGCAAGTATTTTCTTCATGTCCCCCACGTTACACAGTTCCTACTCTCAGGTATGCTGCCAAGGCTGCACGTATCACTGCTTCAGGCTTGAGCAGGGTTAGCAGGTGTGGATAAGAGCAAAGTTTGAACATTAATTTTCATCCAGTGTGTACAAATACAGTCTATCCCAGATGTGCAATATTGGGTGTCTTCCAATCTTCCCTTCTAGTCATGTTTCGCATCTCTACCTAGGGAGTTGTAAATATTTCTGAATATTACTTTATGTGACTAAGGTGCCTGCATGCCATCTATTTTCCCTGAAACAGGATGTATTCCTCCCAGCTCCTCCATGCTGAGGTAACACAGCTGAGCATTCTGGTCCCATGCCATCCCACAAAGATACCTCTCCAGTATTTCACAAGGTTCATGAGTCTTTCTCAGCTGCTCTCTCGCCCATTCTCAGCCCCTTTTGCTGTTGCTTCTTTGTCCCTCCGCTGCCTGAGCCAGGGCCAAGGGATGCCAGCCTGCCTCTTGGGCAGCCTTGTGTTGGTGGGGCACCTCTTCTTATGTGGTTGTTTGTAGGAGACCTTGAATGCTGTATGGCAATGCGTGCTGTTCCTGGTGATTTCATGCAATATTAAACTGTGTAAGAATAACAGCATGTTTGAGGCTGAAAAACATGGTTTGAGGTAGCTGCAAGCCTAGATAAACCAAGGTTTCAGAGGTTTCATGGTTTCACACTGATGCCTCCTGGTGATGCACGCAGCAATAAGACCTTTTCAGGTCCTGTGCTTCAAGAAAGACTTGCCCTCCTTCATATCCCTCAAAAACTGGCTATACTATGCATTAAAATGGCATCTCATTAAATGGATCTCAGCTGCTAAATCTTCCTGGCTTGGCATCTTACTCCTATGATTGACCTCTTCCTTCCCTCCTCACTTGAACTGCAGTGACTTGGGGGAGCCAGGCACCTGGGCACATTTAAAAGTCCCCTTAAGAGCCTGTCTGCTTCTCCAGGCATTTAAATAATTACAAAACTCTGGCCAGTTGCCACCTTAGCAAGTTTCATCTCTCCATATTTGATCTATTTCCAGGAGCACCGAGGGCTGGCGAGCACAGAAGTTGGTAGCGTCCTTGCAAATTCTCTAACCAAATAAACTAGTTACCGAACATTGCAAATAATTAAGAGAAATTTAACAACATAACAGTACAGCTTCTTTACGGCCTCTTAATGGTTTCCTTTAATTTCCATTCACTTGGAAAGAACCCTACTAAATGACAAAAATGAATACATACAGAGTTGGGCCAAATGCATTCCTGATGATTGGCCCATGAAGTTGCTCTTGGGGCAAATTCATCTCAGTGGGTTTAGGTCTGCCTCTATTTTCCATGTGAAAGGACTCACAGCTGATAGGAAGCACATCTCGGCACGTTCACACAGTCCATGAAAAGAACCCATGTTTCGTGTCTTTTAAGTCTGAAGACATGCTATGTTTCACATTTCCCATCAAATACCTCTTGGAAAGCTATTTCAGCCTACTTCTGTCCTTCGTGATGCAATCTGCCCAGCAACGTCGAAGTAGCTGGCCTTTTAGGGATTTTTACGTCTTCAGACATGCTTCAGTGGAGCAGAGCCTGGGCTGGGTGCTAAATGCCCCTTCCCTTCCCTGCATGGAGATGTGTAACAGAGAAAGGTGTGAAAAAGGATTCAGGACCAAAGCATCCGACCCTCCGTCCATTGCCTCCGTGTGGGAAGGAGCAAAGGAGCCATGCAGTGGGTCCAACAATGGAGAGCATAAATGTGGTTTTCCTTTGGGTTAAGCACACCTCACAAAAGCAGTTTGCAGCCACCTCTCTGTTTCCTCCTTATCACACCCCTCTCTGCTGTGGTGAGCCCAGTGTGTCAGATCCCCAGGATCCGTCCCAAAATATTTAGCTCATTTTGTACATATTGCCTTCAAGTAATCATACACCACTGAGTCATACATCATGGGATTAACAATCCTACACATGGTACAAACAGAACCTAAATAAAATCCCAGAAAAAGGATATTGCCTTTTAAATAAGTCCTGACAGCTGTGGAAAATATTATGCCCCAATACAACCCTCCCATACGACATACATTAATATGAAGAGAACCCCAAAGTGTTCCTCTGGATATTTTGTAAGGTTTTATTTTATTATGGATTGGACATATTGAAGTAAGACTATAATCTTATTGTGCTTGGACCTGTGTTTTTACTGCACTGTATAAACAGCAGTTACTATGTTAGATGGAGAAATGTTTACAGAAAGAAGAAATAAAAACAAACGGATTTATTGTGTTGCAGAAATTTGAAACAGGGCCGAAAGGCTGCCCATGTGTTTTGTGCTCATAAGACCTTTCCCTGATGGAAACAGACAGCTAAGACATGACAGAAGCACAGAGGTCCTGCGCTATCAAAAATAAAATGCAATATCCGCACTGCAGTGACTCCCTCCAGCCAGCCTTGCCTACAATCAAAGCCCTTGATACGGCTCTTGCTGTTGTCTGTTCACATATAGCAGGTTTGGGATCTAATTTTTTTAATAGATTTTGAAATTGTTTTTAAGTGCTAGTGAAAAGTGCCAGATTGACAGCTCTGGAGTCTGGAGTCTCTTTTTAACCGCAGAAAGAGTACAGCACGGGAAATGGCAAAACAAACTTCCTTCCCCGGCCCTGCTCCCAAGCCCCATCAGCGCAGGGGAGGAGGGAAGCACGGCGTGTTGTCCTTCCCCGCTGGAAACACCCCGAGCTGCAGCCACCCGGCCCTCGCGGGCTTCGGGGTGAGAAGTCGCCTGGGACACACATAAAGCTGGTCCAGGTGAGCAAAGCACCAGGGAAAGCCTGTCTTTCCTCCTCTCTTTGGAAAGCTGACTTTTTCTTAGGATGAAGATCATTAGAGAAAACTGGACTTTTTCACATTTCCTGATTTGGCTTCTTTTTTCTGTTGACATTTTCATTGACAAGTGTTATCAAGATCAATGCCAATATGATCACTTCTATTTTTTGTTTTTTTTCCAAATGCTGTGTTTTTGGCAGCAAAGAATGCTAATAAAGATGTCAGTGATGTCCTTGATAAGAACATTGATTAAAAACATCATATGCAAAATCTTTAGTGATAAAACACAGAAGTGAAAAATTGGCCTATTTTCAACTCCACAAAATGGAAACAATTTTGAAATTTTTTAGGATTTTTCTGTTTTACTTTTCAACCAGCCTTGTGATCCTTCAAGTCAAATCTCCAAAGGCTGCTCAAAATGGAAGAAAGAGTCTCTTAAAGTGAAATCTTGGCCCCACTGAAGTCATCTGCAAAGCTCCAGTTGAATTCAGCCCAGCTAGAATTTCACCCCTTATTTGTATACTGAACAAATCTGATCTGGAGTCGGTAACACATAATAAACATGGGACCCTAGGATGCCATTTTTAGTCACTTTTCAGGAGAGAGCTGTGGTTTAATTTATTTTGTCAACTGTTTCCACTTAAGTTTTGCCTATTAATGCTTCTGTTACCCACTGCACAGTGAGGTTATACCTCCTGTAAGTTCTTCTTCTCCCTTAATAGTTGTGGTACTTTTGCAAATATTGCTTTGCTTAATATGTGATTTCAGAGTAATGAATGCTTGTCAAACTGATTTTTTGCTGTCTTAAAATGGATGGATGTGTTAAGCAATTTGTGCTAAGAAACAGGCATGGTATGACTTAAAAATGACAGTGGGGCCACTGAACGGGCTGAATTATCTACAGCATCTTCCCAATAATCAGATGTCAGCTATTTGGCTGTTAAAAGGATGTTTCAGAATTCATGATACTCCGGATGAGTTCTGTCCCTTTCAAACATCCATTGTACAGTGTCTGCGTAGACATGAAAAATGATTTTCTGAGATTAACTGTATAGCAGATAAAACCCTGAAAAATTCTGACAGCCACCAAGTAGAATAAGGAAGGCGACACACATCCTTTCACCTTCACGGAAGAGGAAATCATAGTCTAGGTGGTATTCTTAGTAACACTAATAATAATCAGTAATATTAAATAAACCAGGGATGTAAGGGGATTTTCCTGAAATAAGCGCTAGTCAAAACCAACCATCCAACCAAAAAACACCACCACAAAATACCTGAAGAAGAATGTTTCCTGATTTTTTCCTTCTTTTAGCACTGGACAGTACATTTATTCCCCTTATGAAGAGCTCCTTGAGAAGCTAAAGGCTATATGTTCTGAAAAATGCTTATTGACAAATACAGCTTTTTGCATGGAAAACTATGCTAAGTAATAAATACAATAAACAGCTCTATCAAAATTAGCTTTTCTAAAGCTAAAACTATTCAGATTTTAAAGTCTAATCCCTTGGATGGTTCCAGGGTTGGGACAAGTACTGGCTCACCCTGGCATGCTCCATCTCCATCCAACCTTCCAGCACTGCACAGCTCCAACATCTCCCCCTGCAGGGCTGTGAGCTGTCAGGCTTTCAGCTAATGGTAGTTTCATATATGGAAAAGTTGTCACTAACTCACATTAAATGTTGACAAGATTAGATGTCAAGAAATGATCATATTGGTATAGAATGCCAGATTTTGGAGGAAAGAAACAAAAAATTTTTCTCATATATATGTACATATGTAAAAAAATGGCTATTTGAAGTTGTTTAGAGATTGGGAAAGCAGTAAGGAGATGCCTAACTCACTGAATGTGGGTGATGGTAGGTAAATAAACATTAATTACACAGCCTTGTGAATTTTACGTGTTTTAGACTCCTGGAAAATAGGGTTGGAGAGAAACTCAAGAAGTTAATTATTCTGTCTCCACTGAGGTGGGATCAACTTTATCTATTGTATGGAATCTAATCTGCATCTTCTGAGCTGGGTGAGCAACTTGATGTGATCAGAAGTGGTAGATCTATACAGATCACCATCTGTGCTGCTTTCAGACGGCAGAACTAATGTGTTACTATGATATAGGCTGGAGTTAAGTGATTCACCTTGAAGCTAAAAGAGCCGCTCAACACAGCATGGAGAGTGCTTTGCACCATCGCTTCTTACCACTCTGCTAGAAGACCATGGCTAGAAATGAAGTGTGGGCTGATAAGAGCTTCAAAAAAAGAGCTTTATAGTAAAAAATTGGAAGAAATGTAACCTATTTATTTTGTCACACAGAAACTGGGGCCATGGTTCCAGGTGACAGAAGAACCACTCCAGCAGCTCAGTGCTGCAAAAAGGGATGGCCCAGCTGCATGCTCTAATCTCCAAGGGCCACCTGCATATTCAAAATCCTTCAAGGGGAGGACATTTTGGATATTGGATAGCTTTCAATTTTGTCAGTGCATAGGGTATAAAAATCAATGCCTGAAAAGGGAAACTTTACAAGGCAGTGATGTTTCCTTCACAAAAAGAGATCAGTCATCTCTGACTGCTGGAAAAATTTCTCCAAAATTGTAGTGGATTGCCCAAACTGGAGACCTCTGTTAACTTCCAGCACAACCAGAAGGTATCAGTTCAGTTCAGGAAGAATCACTTAATGGCCTTTGTTATTTTATGGCTTTGTTATGTCAAAAGTCAGACTAGATGATTATAACAGCTCCTTTCAGCCATCAGATCTTTGGATCTATTATACAATTTCAGAAAAATCTTACCCTGGCTCCAATGAGTTACATATGGTATGAGTGAAATTTAGTGGAGAACGTCTCCTGTTGAGATATGTGTGCTCTCAGTATATTGGTGTACAAACAGGTACAGTGCACAAAGAGAAAGATAGTAGAGCATTTGTGTGAGCATGTGAATGAAACAAGATGATGCGCTCCAGAGAGAATGACAGCTCGATAAAATGAATCTCTATTTAAAACCAGCCATCTAATGGAAAAAGAGAGAACAGATGGTGAAATAACTCTCTAAACAAGCTGCTGCTTTAGACTTTGGCCTTCCACAAACAAGTTGCAAGTATTTCTGATCCATGGTCCAGTGATTAAAGAGACCAAATTCAAAGGAAAAAGTGGGGGAAATCAAAGTGAGGGGGGAGTGGGTGGGAAGAATGCATAAAACCCCAGCAGTTTAAGTTTCATAGTGGAATATCAAAGCAATATTGAAATATAGGAATATCAAATACCAATACTTTATTTTTATGTTTTGCATTTACTGAATCAGTTTCAATTGTATGAAGCCCTCTGCCCTTAAGCCCCATGATATAAATTTTATTGGATTTAAAGGAAACAGATTGGGAATCTGGGACAGAAATATATATATATTTTACCAGTACAGATTTTATGGTTTTGCCAGAGGAACCTTCAAAACCATTTGAAGTGCTACTTATTTAATACTCTTAACATATTCAGAAGTCAGGAATGAGAAGAAAGAGAACTGTAAGGGAAAGCACAGAGAGCTGTGCAAAGACCAAGTAACATTTTCCCCCTGGAAGCAATAAAGTGATCAGAGGCTTCAATGTGCCTGGGGATGTGTGAGAGGGAGATGGAGGTGGTGAAGAGAGGGGTTCTGGGTAGCTGCCAAGAAACCCACACAGTGATGGCCAGATCCCACTTCGCTGGGGGGGCCTGGGTGCTCCCCAAAGGTGCACCTCTTCAGTTTTCAGGAAAACGTTAGAGTTATATTTAAGCCTGCTAACATTTGTAAAAGGGATAAACAGTGATCTGGTCATCCATTAGCAGTCTTCTTCACCATGGTGGTGATAGTCATAGGTTTGTGTTTTCCAGAGCCTTGCTGTCTGCTTGGCCACCTCTGTTTGTGTCTCCTACCAAGCCCGGGGCTGGAGGCTGTACTGCTGGAGGTCTGAAGATGCAGCTTCCTCAAGATTAAAAATGTGAAACTCCATTCCCTATGGAAAGCTGCTTTGCTGAAAGGATGAGCAGCCAGTTGGTAATAGCTCCTCATCCCGCCAACCTTGGCTATGAGTCCCTTGAGCTGGCTGGCTGGCTGGCTGGCTGCAAAGCAGAACCCGCTAACACCGATGACCCACGTGCCTGAGCCTCTCTGTGGCAGCTGCAATAACTTAGGGTGTTAACAAGGGAGAGGAAGTACTCCTCATTTCACTCTTTCAACTTCTGTGTGAGAAGATGAGAGAAAATTTCCTCCTGGAAAGGCTCTGTTGGTAGTGGAAGTACGTGCAAAAGGTAGGAGAAGCTTTAACACTTCCTGAAGGGTTAGGTTATTCTGGTGCCTCCTGGCTATGGGGAAGCTGAGGAAGCCACAAGCCTTTGGACTTCCATAGGTGAGGCAGCTATGGGCAAGAAGATGAAGTCTGTGGTGATGGCGGTGTCACCTGTTGATCCTGGACACTGAGGAATTCAGATGTTTCCGTCATTGGTGGTTAAGTAAGGGGCCAAAAAAGGACCAGACTACCATAGGTAGGAGAAATAGGGTTGTTCCTGAGGGAGGGGAAGGTACATGAAGATAGCTGAACCTGAATGCAGAATAGCTGGTAGGAAATGAAGGGTATGGAGTCTCATTTGTGGTTCTGCCAAAAGAGGTAGGACCAGGCAGTTAAATCCTCTGCCAAAGGTGGGAGGTCGTGCAGCTCTAAAATGTAAGTTTCATACCTGAAGTGGCTAAAATTCACCAAAACATCCATTTGTATAAACTTCTGTACTGCAGAGCCATCTTGTTTACTTGGGCATTGGTCAGTGAAGGTGTTTACTAATGTCTGTTTATGTTGCCATCCCTGTGTTTAGTTGTACCATTTTAAGCCACTCTGTCCTCAGAGTTAACATTCACTCTTATGCTAATGTGTCACCACTTGTCACTAGATTACATTTTATATGTGTAATCTCTTCTATAAGAGATGGGCCCAGCAAATAATTTCTAGCAAAATATTTTTATTAAGCCAAGTCCTGAGTTCACTTCAGCTGTGTTTGTCTTCTGTGAACACTGAAAAGAGCAACTTTGCTAACAGTGATGTTTTCAGGAAAATGACTGCCAAGCAGATACTAAAGAATATGAATGGAAAGTAAATTATAACAATGTAAGAGTGTGCAATAACACATATCTTGTGTTAATCCAAATAGAGGCAGTAATATGTAATGTGTTCAATAAATTTAATATTGGATATTTGTAATCACTCATTGGAAATAATTTTGTGCTGAAAAAATACTTTTTTTCCTAGAGAAAAGACATTTAGCTTTTTTTAATTTTTTTTTTTTAATTCTTTCTCCTTCTCCTGAAGATGCCTATATTAACCAAAAAATGGTTTTATTTTCTGGACTTTCTTTGCTATTTTAACAACCAAAATTTCTGCATTAAGTGATTAAAAGTCTGAATGAATTCTCATGAGATTCTGAGTAGTACCTCAAAATCTATTGATCAAGATTTACAATAATTCATCTGAATAAGCATATTAAGTAAAAAATTTCATCTGCCAATTATCTAATTTGAGAACTAAAAATAGTTTGTGGAATGTTCTGGAACAAAAATAAAAGGGTAACTTCCACTTAGTTATTAGTGGGATTTCTCAAAACCACACTCAACATCCCCCACAAGTTTCATAATAATGTGAATTAATGAAAAAAAAAATGTTTTTCAGTGATAAAATATTCTTATTCCTTTTGGCCTCAAGGAAAACTTTAATTGAATTCACTGGACTATAGTATCCAGGCTCTGAAAAGAAGATTATTGCTGTCCAATGTGGAAAATCTCATCCTGTGGGAGAGGAGGGATAACCATAATACCAATAATGCTTGACAAAAAAACATCCATGTGGCTGCCGAAGGAAGACAACCGTAGCATTAAAAAAAAATCTTTACTATTAAATTACAATGTGTACTAGAATTTACACTCTGAAACAGACTTTCTTGTGCATAATCCGGGTTAATAAAATGCTTGGAGGGTTTGAATATTTTTTAGCTGATGGTTCTGACAAGTTAAGACTAAATATACATTGCTGCAACCACCGTTGTATATATGTTTCGTGCACAACTGGAGAAAATAACATGTTGACTGTAATTTCATAAGACCAGAGGGATCAGTCTCAGATTCATATCTTAAGATAAAATGGTGCAATTACCATTGCAGTCCATCTTTCTGGAATGTCTTCAGTCTAAGAAAAGTCAACCATAATTGTGGATTTCAATGGAATATAGATGTAACAAAAATGTTTCAGACCACTGTGATTACATCATCTGCATCTTGAAGATCCTGTGCTGTTCACCCCCAAGCCCAGCACAGCCACAGCTCTCTCGGTATGCTGTAAAGATAGTGATACTGTACAGATGAAGAGAAAACAAACAAAACCCAATTAGGGCTTATGGGGATTAGTGTGCCAACATACACAGGTTTGCTTGCGTGCCTGAAGAGCAGAGGGTGAGACTCAGGCGTCTTGGCCACGGTCCCACCTAGCAGGCTGTGTTCAAGCCAAGGGTGGGTGGTAGAGGAACCAGGGCTAAGGCCGCTGCCCATCAGTGCAGCCCTCTAATGAGACCGTAGGGCCAGAGGAGACAGCCTCTTCTACGGACAGTGAGGACTAAGCAGCACACTGGGGCTGCTGGTGGTGGAGACGTCAGTGTGGGACACCTGAAAGATTGGCCATAAGCAACTTCTTACCCCGGGGTAATGCAGTAAATGAGAAGAGACCTAAGAAATGAGTCTCTGCATTAGCAGGACAGGGCTAGGACACGTGCTCTCTCTCTCTCTTTTGCGACATGGATGGATCTCGCTGGGATGCTGTTGTTCTACTGAAAACTTCTGCCAGCACCAGGGCACAAACAGTCTGCCCTGTCGTCTGTGGGACTGTCAGGTCCATGATGGATGGAAGTGGGGCGGAAAGGCAAGAATATGGTGGGGAGCAAGGGAGAGCGCAAGAGCGATCCCTGAACACAATTACCACCCTGAGCTTTTGGTTTCTTTTCTGTCCCAAAAGGCATTGTGTATACATTGTGTATCCTGCTTCTCAGCCATAATAGACCAATGTGACATGCCACATATGGTGCCGTGGATCTCTTTTATTTAACCCACCCTTGGAAAAAAGTGTAGTGCCACTGCCATCTCACAGACTTATGCAAGTTATAATAATCACCATTTTAATTTTTCCCACAACTTTGAGGCTTAATAGCTTTAAAATCTTACAAGTTGTAAAAACAATTAAAGCAATAATTTTAAAAATAAGCAGAATGGGACCTTCAAAAGAATGTGAACCTTTAACACTTCACAGTTAAATAAGGGCCTTGTAATACAGTCACTTGAAGGCCAGCCCTGAGAAAACGCAGAAGCATCCTGTGAATTTGTTGATGCTAGTTCAGACAGACTGTTTATTTTCATGATTTCATGGAAGAATTTTAATTTAATGAGTGTTTTATACACTAATGTAAAGCATAGTTTCAACCCTATAATTATTGTGTCAAAATATTTCTGCTTAAACAGCAGCAGCTGACTACAGAAATGTGATTTACATCTGAATTGTATCAGGGGGACACTGCTAAAAATAATCATCATGTGTCTCTTAATTGAATAAAAAAAATTAACAAAGAATATCAATGTATCTCTCAGACTAAGTCTTTCTGCCTTCCATTTAAATGTTCTGCTTATTTGCTTATTGACTTTTTAGGGCTAAGGTTTCCAGAAAAAGTATAGGCACAGAATAGCCATGTGTCATTTTGCCCACCCGTTTCTCCCTATTGCACACATTGCGATGGGAAATTGCATGAGCAAATTGTCGGTTCCTGTCATTGGGAGCCTACATTTTTTGAAAATCTCACCATTAATCTTTCAGCTCAGTTTTAAAATAACCAACTGCCATCAAGAAACAGGTTTCTCATGCTGTTTAAGGCTGTCAGCAGGTTTTGACCAGTTCAGGCCACATTTTGCTCTTGGAATCGGGTTAGAATTTTTTGTTTTGTTGTTGGAGAATTCATCTTTTGAGGTAATGCCTAGGGCAGCTTCAGATGGGAGAAATCTTACTTGCACGCTCCCGATCTGTTTATACTGCCACACCACTGGAGAGGGGAACACAGCCCTGCTGCAGCTGCCCTGGTCTTTGTCTAGCATTTGTCCGTCTGTAGGGTAGGATTATTCTCTGTTTGTCTTACAGTACCTTCTAGAGGCCCCAGATGAAGCGGCATGCCATTGTGCTGTGTGTTGCATGCCGTTCCCAGGGAGGGAAAGTCTCTTCCCCAGAGAAACTACAATCTATGCACACAAGCCAAGGCAAACAGAGGAAGCACCGTTATCCTTATTTTGGAAAGTGAGGGCTGATATTAAGGCTACTTCCACATGGGTAGACATGGCATCCTTCTGAATATATGCCTCTGCCATATTTGGCTCCCTACCAGGGGAGGTCCGTAATGCCCCCTTAAAATCTGCTGTGCTTGCCGTTCCCATCATAAGAGAGGGAAAGGCAGTAAAGGAGGGCACCAAGGGCTATGTCCGCCTTTAGTTCAGAGGAGGAACGCAAACCCAGGATCTCAGCATAGCGTATACCTGCCTTCCAGACTAGACAACCTCCAATACTATGTTAATGTTCAAACTCAACTGGGAAATCTGTAGTGAAGCAACAGTTCTTTGCCAAAGATGTTCTGTTTCACTCATGCAAGAGTCGGTGGAGGAGAAGGGAAGCCCATGATGCAGTGTCTTGTACACAGGTATGCCCAAGTTTGCCTTTTCTTCAAGGGGTGCAATAGCCCACTTCTCCTCTCCTGCACAGTGGGAGGTTTCATGGGTTTACATTAAGGAAATGTCCCTTGCTTCTTCAAAGAAATTGTAAAATAGCTAGCTAGTTTGCAGGAAATCCTCACTTTTTTTCTCTTATCGTTCTGCTTTATGCCAGCTCCTTTGCAAAGAACGGTGCTTACAATCAGTGTTTTTGAACCAAGACAGCATCAGCAGACTGCTCCAGCAACCATGCAGCAATATCAACAGCCCAGGGTCCAGCAACAAGACCCCAAATGCTAGCCCTGTGCAGCCCCAGTGAGCTACTGAGATCTCCACAGCAAGGATCGACAGAAAAACGCTGTCTAAATCTGCTTAGTTCTCTTTTGTTACTATTTTCTGGCCTATGAATATATGATTACAGCCTTGTACAACCAGTATGTGATTGTGAACAAATCTGCAAGTTAGCAAGAAGTTTCTGTTTTGTGTGGCTAAACTGTATAAACATTGCATACATGCGCTATATATTACACATGGGCATAGAGCTATATGCACACACACACATGTGTTTGTGTATAAATATTATGCTTCCCTTATTTGATGAAGCACAAATTTGGGCTCCTCTAGAATTCCAGGCCTGATCCTGATTCTTGTGTATGTATTAGCTTTAGTTCACTGTATTCCTGCAGCACCAGATACTCTCCAAAGTGAGCAATGTGATACTAAACCTTTTTCACAGGGCAAGATCCTGAAGATTTGTTATGCCCTTTCATGACACTAGGATCAACTTGTACAGCTGAATCTGGTATTCGTATAGATTTCAGTGTCTCAGTGGGAACCGCATATGCTCTTTTTATTTTATACTAAGATTCCGCTAAATTGTCCTTTGGATTTATTTCAAAGAAGGAGAAGGGGGGAAAAGGCAGTAAAGATTGCTCTTCTTATGCTTTAGTTGTTTTTTTAACTCAATTATATTTTGACAATTCTGTATGAAACTTTGGAGTATGTCTTTGTTTAAGCAGTATACCTTCCATAGGAAAAGTCAGTTAAACGTATATGGCTAGTTTCAGGCATAACAAGCTTTGACAAGGGCATTTAGCGGTTGTAATTCAAATCTAATTCAGAACATCTTAGCGCTGGACCTGTCAAGTACTTGAAATGCACTGTAGCTGCAAAACCAAGGGATATGGTCCCAGTCGTGCTCTGTGTGGCATCAAGCTGATGTGTCAACAAGAGCAGTTACAATTACAGGTTCTTTCAAGCATACTAAACTAATTTACAGTACTCTGAAAATGTGGGAAAAGGCCTTGCTAGCATAAAAGGTATATGGGACTTTCAGACTGCAAAGGCAGAGCAAGTGACAAGGCCATTTCGCTCAGGAGTTTCAATATTATGCAGTTTCAGTACCACCTTTGGGGGGGGGGGGGGGTAGATTTGTAACTAGATATTTTGTAGATAATAATAGATTTGCCTTGAAGCCATCAAATACCCTTGTCAAATCCCATTAGAATCACATTGCACATTTATTTGAAAGCTCAATCTAAAATGCACCCATTTGCTAAGTGAGGATGGGGTCCTAATTGCCCTGGCAGTGACTGGTCCTTTTTGTTTGCCTGTCTTGTTTACATAATAAACACCACTCAGCCTGGCTGCAAAATACCTTGGCTTCTTCTGCCAAGGCACTGGAACAGGTTCCCCAGGGAAGCTGTGGATGCCCCATCCCCAGAGGTGTTCAAGGCCAGGCTGGATGGGGCCCTGAGCAACCTTGTCTAGTGGGTGGCATCCCTGCCCATGGCAGGGGGTTGGAACTAGACGATCTTTAAGGTCTCTTCCAACTCACGCCATTCTATGATTCTATGATTCTGCTTACAAGGATTAGAAAAAAGTTAGTGCAAAGGGAGAGGTCTCTCCAGAAGCAGATCTGATCCAAGGATGTCCCACAAAAAACAAGACAGAATTACAGTAACCAACATGTAATTTTAACATCAAGATATAAAAAGACTTGATTTTAAAGTACACCAGTGATTTAAAGCAGCTGCACACATTTAGAGGCCATTGCTTTAATGTGCACACAAAGGCTAATGGAAGCTTTTACAAAAGAAAAAAAAATCAAGTTTTATGATTTATCTACTTTTTATGCACAACATTATAGACCCTCCCCCTGGGGACTCATAAATGTGATTTTTACTTCCCAAATTACAAAGCTAGTCAATTATTTGGGAATGAGTCATTCATTCAAAAGTGTCTGTAACGGGATGTGTTAACCATCAGGAAATTTTACACCAATTGGAATTATAAACACCAGAGTAAAAAAAGCTCGTGGCCAACCAGCTATGTCTATTTATGAAACCTCATGCATGGAGCTCAGTGTAATGCATGCTGGAGAAGTCCTGAGAAGCTGACTTCTAGGAGAGGAGGGGGCAGTGATATTTTTTGTTTTGCTTCGTTTTGTTTTGGTTTGGTTTGGTTTCATTTGTGTAAAATGTGTTTATTTTATTTTGGAATAATGTAGTTAGCAAGTCTGTAGCAACTTGCAGTCAAGGCTCCTAAAGTGCCTTATAAAACTTCATCAACTAAGCCTTCCAGCCAAATACAGGGGAAGGAACCATTCACCCATGAGGGCCAGCAGTGGCTGCTCATGAGGAGACACATGGGCATTTGCTTTGGTTGCCAAACCCACTCCTTCCCCTAACAAAACTCTATCAAGACCAACAAGAGCCAAAGGAGCTAGTGTTGATTTGGATCTGCTGCCTGCTCTATCTACCCGTTGGCCTCCAAGGACTTGCATTGACTTGCCCAGAACTTGTCCCTGAGGTTAACGGCAAGCCCTGGGCATGGATGCAACCAAAGAGCATGGCTTGTTCCTAAACTGTTTGCCAAAGAATTTATGGTTGAAACATTGAACTGTTCTTTTGGTCACTGTAACTTCTAGCTGTGTTTTAGGCCAAAATTAGAAAACCTCTGGGGCTCTTCATTAGACTTGAGTCCTCCAAAGAGGACACTGGTCTGACAGAGAGGAAAGAGGACTATGTATGAGTAGAAAGATATGCCTCTGCTGACGTTTCCTGTGCTCCTACCTGGTGAGGGAGCAATATATTAGTTCTCTCCTGGCTGTTGGTGTTCCAAGCCACCAGTGCTGTGACTTGTCCCTACATTTGCCTACTAGGCATTCATGTAACATAACAGATATTCTGACCAAGTCTCACTAAGTATTAGATCACTGTTAATTCCACTTGTATTTATTTTAAAGAAAACTACAGAGACTTCTTCATAATATGCACAATCTTTCTCTCCTGCCCCCTTTTCCTTGTCCTACTCCTCAAAAAAATTGGAAGCTGGAATCAGTTTCCCTGCTGAACAGTATTTTTCTCCAAATCACATGCCCATTATCTTGCTCAAATAGAATTGCTCATGAATCCTGCATAACTGGTGTGCATTTCCTTTCTGGAGAGGACATTGAATCTTTGTTCTCAGAAAAAAAATTCATGCATGCACGTTGTCCTGGTTTCAGCTGGGATAGAGTTAATTTTCTTCATAGTGGCTGGTATGTGCCCTGTTTTGGATTTAGAAGGAAAATAATGCTGGTAACACACTGATGTTTTGGTTGTTGCAGAGCAGTGCTTGTACAGAGCCAAGGACTTTTCGGCTTCTCATGCTGCCCTGCCAGTGAGGAGGCTGGGGGTGCAGAAGAAGCTTGGAGGGGACACAGCCAGGACAGCTGACCCAAGCTGGCCAAAGGGATGTGCCATGCCATGTGGCATCATGCGGGACAATAAAACTGGGAGGGTTGGCCAGGGGCGAGTGCCGCTGCTCGGGGACGGGCTGGGCATCGGTCAGGGAGTGGTGAGCAATTGCATTGTGCATCACTTGCTTTGTGTATTCTCTTAGTATTACCATTATTATCACTATCATTATTATTTTGCCTTTCTTTTCTGTCCTGTTAAACTGTCTCCATCTCAACCCACGAGCTTTTACTTTTTTAATGATTCTTTCCCCCATCCCACTGGGTAGGGGGGGAGAGTGAGCGAACGGCTGTGTGGTGCTGAGCTGCCTGCCGGGTTAAACCACAACGCACTTGCAAATAAGCAACTGGAAAATGAAGAGTGGAAAAGCAGGGTCAGCATATTTATATTGCCACTGCTCTTTAAAGTATCATTGGAGCCTAAACCTTCCGTCCTTCCTTCCTTCCTTGTACAATATCCTGACTTTTCTACAACTTCTGAAATATATTTTAGTACAAAGTAGACTCTTAATTGGTTAATGTAGTCTTCAGGCTTCTAGGTGCTGTAACATCTGAAATATAAATCTTAGCTCCTCATGGTCCCAAACAGGCCACTGATTCCACACGACAAAAACCCAAATGCCTACATGAGGATAGAAGTAGAGTTATATGGAAAGTTTGGAAATAAAAGAAGAGGAGCCACCATATAGCAGCTTCTTGGTTGGGTCACATACATTAGGTGCCTTGGGGATAAGTCTTACAAAGGGTAACTCAGACTTGAAATGGTCCACGAGGCCTTGGCTAAATATTGTCAAGAATGAGGAGAGCTTCAAGTACAGGAGTAGCAGGCATAGATCTCATCTGCAGGCAGATGCAGAAAAGTGAGAGGTGTTGCAGGACCTACAGCAAAAAGGTGTGCAGTGAGGGTTTAACTGCAGCTTTATGAGCTAGAGGAAAGAAAGACTGCAACATTTACCCAACCGATGCCACCTTCACAAGGCTTGTTTTCTGAGGCTTTGTACAATGTTTCTTGTTTGTTTGTTTGGTTTGGTTTTTGTTTGTTTGTTTTTGTTCTTAAATCTAGACCAGTGGAGTGCAGAACCAGATACTTTGCATCTTCAGGTATTTCCTTGCAGCTGCATTTCTGCAGGCTGGATTGCAAATACTGCCAATACAAGGCTGTCATGGTGAGATCTGTTTTCTCTGGAAATGGAAGCAAAATCAAACATCATCTCATGAATCCTCTGAAAACTGGGTGTTCAGAATCTGTGTCCAGATTTGAATTATGTGACATAAGCCCAACAAAATGACAGAGGAGTATAGTTTCTTTTCTTTCTTTCTTTCTTTCTTTCTTTTTTTTTTAAAGAGGGCAGTAAAGCCAAAGCATGCTTATAAATAATCAACTTCATTCCATATCCTGTTTGCAGGTAATGCCATTATCCAAGCAAAGGCTGTATCCTACAAGGACATGAGAATGTCGTTACCATTAAGCGTGTGAGCAGATACATTGCCTTCGGAAAAAAGCCATATATAACATAAAAATTAAATATATATTTAGGTGTTTGCAGAACTAATTTCTAATAAAGCCAGTTATGGGTTGCTGAATCAGGCCCTGAATAGTCTGGCAGTACTTGATGAAAACTTTCCTTCTGTAAATTACTTTCTGTGAAACATTTTAACTGAGTTCCAGACAAGTGGGAAGATTAAAAAAAGGTGAAAATTTTCAGAGAAAAATAGATTTCCTGAAGTCTTAGTTAATACATCAAGAACTTATCTGTTACATAAGGCTAAAGGGTCAGTTGTTAAATTTTTAAGTATTTTCCTGACATATATTTTTCCAGAGAAATCTGAAAAATGTTAAGTAGCTTGGACTCAGGTATTATTTACAGTGCAAATCAATATTTTTTTTTTCTTCCACCAAACCCACATGCCAGGAATCTGACATACGATCTGAACTGCAACGATTGAAAATTAAGGAAAGTAAAGGCTATTCTCTTTGTCATCACACTTCCACTTATAGTGATATGCTCTTTTGTTATTAAACAGGCCCAATCAAAACAAAAGGGATACTGTTTCTTTTATGAGTAATGCACTAACCTACTAGCAGAAAAAAGTTCATGTAAAATGTATGGGTTCGGACAGCATAAGATTTATTACGATGGCTACAAAAATTATTCCTTCTTAACAGCACTTAAATTGTCTAATTATTCACAGCTGTTTTCAATTTGTTTCAGGTTCTTAATTAGGGGGTAGGGTCCTCTGCTCAAGTCCTAAACCAGCACTGCCACAAGCTAAGAATTGCTTCATGCTAAACCAGCCCAGCCCTGGGGCTGATTAGTGGAATCCGCTACAAGATAATTTGTTATTCATACTTATCCATCCACCTCCCGCTGGGCTGAGATAAAGGTATGGAGAGACACAATTTCCTTCTTGTTTGTATAATTATTTTGACCCATCAAGGCAATCATGGACTTAAGGAGAAGAAAAAAAAAAAAAAAAAGTAGTGTTTGTTGTTCTTTCAGAGGAGCAATGCAGGGTAAATGGATGCATTTGGGAGCCAGCACCTGATAATCTTAATTAATCTCTGGATTTGGTGTTAGGAGATCCGTGTTAAAATTTAGCGTAGCAGCAGGAGGCTGTGTGCCTGAGGGGTTCTTGGGGAGCAAACAGGCTCACAGCTTGTGGGTGCGAGGCACTGCTGGGCGCTTTGGGCTTCCAGCAAAGGCATCTTTCCTGAAGGATGTTACAGCAGGACACAGCTGGTCTCTGCTGATTTTGGATAGGGAGTTAACAGTTTATTGCTGAGAACATGCCAGTTCTCTTTATATATATGGGACTATAAAAGTGGCAAATTATGTCACATTTAGAAAGATGAGGACTCAATTATTCTTTTCAGGTTGCCTCACACTTGCCCTAGACATTTCCTTTCCTTTGAACAGTATCCATGCTTCAAGTGTTACAGTTTTGAGAAGTGAAAAGCCAGAGACGCCTCATGTTTTCCTTCTACCAGTGAAACAGCCATGCTTTTTGGATCAGCACCGTATGTGTAGGTGCAATTCCTACTCTTGCATGCAGGAATTTGCACTTGGGTTGGGTAGTTAACTGGGCACATACAGTAAAGGGAGCTCAAGCCATTCCAAAGGAAGTCTTACTGGTTTAAATGGGAGTGAGATCAGGACCAGAATAAATCTTTTAGGTCACCAGCTGCACTTAGCTGGCCTCATTAAAATTCAGGTCCTTAATATCTGTGGGTGAGTGTATGAAAGCGGGTTATGGGGTGAATTGGTCAGCAGATTTGAGGGTTTGCTTGTGCTCCCTGTGGACTCCCCTACTGAAAAATTCCTAGAGAGTTTAATAGGAAAAAAGAACCTGTTATTTTTCTTTTCCTTTTTTCTTTTTTTTTTTTTTAACTATCCTGTAGGATTTAGTAGGGAATTATATCCTGATTATGGACATTTTTTTATGGTTCAGATAACTGTAGGCAAGACTGATTTGTGCATTACTGCATTTTTCTAGTGTGTCTCAATTATAGAAACATCTGCACTAAGTGAACTTGAAACCTCTTTGATTCCCTGTGCAAATTCTCACTATTCAAAAGCCCTCATATTTTCCTATTTCTTGCCTTCAGCTTAATAGTTTCAGAGTGGGTTGCAACAGTATGTAACCGTGTAGCTTACAAAGGAAAGAAGCATTTTTTTTTAATGTAATTACTTAAATCCTTCAGAGCCTATGTTCAAAAAACATGCCCAGCACTGATTCATCTCCTTGAAGTTATCAGCAGCATCTGTTGTCTCTGGTAGGGATGAAGATTTTCAGCCTAAATAACTGTATGTACCCCATGCAGCATTTGACTGGGTGGGGAGGTGATATGAGTGCCCTCCTACAGTCACTGTTGTTTAATGGCATAGTGCAGTTTTTTCTCTTTTGTAGGTACACGGTGATTTTCTATTACTTTCAGCTGCTATTTACACCAGTGCAAAATTAGTGTGACTGCTACTTCCCAGCCTTTAGGTGGGCTGTTTCACAAACAGCAGGACAGCAGCGATTTTTTTTTTTTTCCCAGCTAATTAGAAAATGAAATAAAACACATCCATAAGTTTCCAAAGTTATTTTCCAGGTTCATATGACAAGTTTATAGCAAGTTGCTCTTGTGTTAGTAGCGTTGAACAACACAACCAAACTGTGGATCTGCTCAGTGACAAAAGGTTTTGGTTCATTATTTGCTGCGGGGTACCCCCAAAGCATGGCTGATGCCAGATGCAGGTTACCAGCTGCATGCTCCCTCTGGTGAGATGGCCTGAGATTAGTTTTGGTTCTTGACTTGACCCTGTCTCCAAACAGAGCCCAGGGACAGTATCTGCTGTTCAGCCACTCCTCAGCAACCAAAATGCCCCCAGGGCTTTGCCCCCTGGTTTTTGCCCACCCTGGGAGGTGCAGAGCCCCTGCCTTCCAGCTGATGATGGACTGCAAGAGAGGGGACCTTGCTGTCATCTCACCTGGTAAAAGGCAGTCCAGTTCCTGTAAAGTTTTCTGTCCAAACAAGCAGAAAAAAGCTGACAATCCCAGAATCCAAGTAATTAGAGTCAATTTCTGTCATTACCATAATTGGGATAGTTGCAGCAGGCAAGGACTGGGTCCTGCGGCTCTCCTGTTTGGAAGAAGTGAGGAAGTGTCACCAGTATCACCACAGAGTCCAGTACAGTTCAGAATTGAGCTAGAGGTCTGTAACCGATGCTGTTGTTGGCGATGTTTTGTTTTAAATCTAGCCTTCCCACCTAGGTTATACACATCAACAGAACCCTTACTGGAGCACAAACCTCTGGTGGGTCAATGTGTGTTGGATATCATAGTTAGGTGGACATCTGCTAATATATGCTCTTTTGTGTATAGAAGGGCCAATGCCCACTGAAATCAATTGAAAGTCCCTTATTGATACTGCTGGGCTTTGCCTCAGATATGGAATGAAAGTGCTTGTGTGGGCATTAGATAATTTAGGCTGTTCTGTGACCATTGCTACTGTTCGCCCTCTGTCCAAGCTCAGCAGCAAGTGGATTTTGATAGAAATGATGGGTACTGGCAGCTTTGAGATGGCTGATATCTGAACCTTGAAAAGGTTTAGCCCTGTTTTGGATTTTTTGATAGCACCCTGAAATCTGTCCAGTAAATTCAAACCATTCTGGAGAGACTTCAGAAAAAGTTTAGATCAATATAATTTTATGCTTGTATGAGCCATCTCAGTGTTTTGTTAAGTCTTAACTTAGTTTACATTTCAGTCATTCACTGGTACACCAACAAGAAAGAAATATCCTTAAAGAAAAAACAGCTAGTGACTCAAAATCAAATCCTGCTAATATTTCTCTCCCAATAAAATTGGTATCACTGACATAAAGGCAAATTCTTCACATTATATATAATATGATATAGTATAACACATAATAGAATATATATGCATACATAAAACCATAATGCTTTAAGAGCTAGGATTTAGAAAATATATAGGAAACAAAATTACATTTACTGCTGGGCACTCCGTTATCAAAAAAACAGATAAGCTGGAAGGGCTTCAAGGAGGAGAAGACAAAGTGATGGGGAATCCGGGGGAATCGAGTTATGAGGAAGGATTAAAACACCTAAAATCCATATCTAAGAATTCATGAAGAGGTGACTTGGGGTTCTGACTTGCATCAGCAATGGCCCCATTTTCAGCTTGCTTAAGGAGGTAAATTGAGGCCAGGATTGGTTTACATGGGGCTGTAAAGTGCTTTGGTTTAGATACGGCTTCAGAGGCAGAGGTGTCGCCCCTGGAGTGCTGCACTCCAGCTAGGCAGCAGTGGGAAAATACAACTGTCCTGCAAATGGCTCAGTGAGGTGTGGGAGGAGTGGTGTCGTGCTCGTGGTCGCACAGGCAGCTTCCAAGAGAGTCAGAGATCCAGTCCAGGGACCTAAATAAACCAAAATGTTGCACAGCCAGGTTAGAGAGAATACCAGAAACACCTACACATCAAATCAGAAAAATGGGAATAGCATCAAGAAAAATTCTTCGTGGTAACACATCACCTTGGTTTTGGACTGCTTGCTCTTTTCCCTGTTTTCAGATTCTAGTGTTTTTTTTTTTTTAAAAAAAACTTTTTTCAAAATATCACATTTATAAACTTTCTCCATGTTCCCTATGAATGGTTTTTGATGCGGAACCCAAAGGGTAGGGCTCCTTTTATTTGAGATTTTTGCATTTAAATGTTGCAAAACTTGTCACAGGAGGCATCACCACACACTGTGTTTATCTTTGTCCTTTCAGACAGGTTAGTTGATTTAACAGACCTCTTTCACTCCAAACATGAATTATTTCCCTTCAGGTATTATCTGACAAATTAGGGTATATTTTCATAATAAAATCCTACCCTTTATTTTAATCAGTTGCAAAATGAGATTGACTCCTGCAAGAACATGAAAAAATGACTTCAAGGTCAAGATATTGACATTATATTGTTATTTTAGGTGTGAGAAGATCTCTTTCACAACTGGAGCTCTACTAATAAGGAACTCTGACTTGTATATCCAGGAACATAAGATACAGAGCATGGATGCTGATATCCTTTCACTCCAATGGGGCTCATCCAGGAACTGACTAATAAACCTTTCTAAAAGTAATGGACTTAAGCTAGTGTATAAATTCTTACTGAATCAGATCACCAAACAGATTATTGCTTCCCCCATATATGGAACTTCCTCTTTTTATTTTGTTTAGGAAAAAAAAAAAAGTGTACTTATCCCACTTAAAACCATTTCCTTTTTCCTCTTTGCAAAGTGAAAAAACAGAGATGTGAATTAGTAAACATACAAGAGCTATACATATGCTGCAACAAGTCGTTGGAAATCTTGAATCTTAATTAAGGGAAAAAAAGAAAAGGCAACCTTTGGAAAGTGATAATGTAATATTTTATGAATATAAACATTTGGAGAGCTGCAACTGCTTTTGTGTTTGAATTTGTAAGTGAAAGTTAAAATATTATTAATGCAAGTGAAACATGCTTCAAGCAAAGAATACAGCAATGAATCATGTTAAATGAATTTTTAAAGAACGTGCAGGGGATATGTTCCTGAATGGTTAGTTTCTTGCAAACAGGCTGTTAGATTGAAACGGTATCTGTGGTTTGCCGTTTAATGAAAGAGCAAGATAAACTGGGGAGACTATGACAATAATGAAAAAACAGAAATTCATGAGACAGGTTTTGTAGAGCACTTCCTCAGGGAGAGGAAAAGCAGGAGGGATGGATTGCTAATGACTACAAGTAGAACATTTGATGGCATTACCAGGCAATGTAAATACAGGCTAATGGCCTCATCCTGCAACACCTCTTCAGAGGTGCTGAGTGACCAGCCTCAACACTGACAGCAGCCAGAAAAAGCCTGGACATTTTTAGGATGAGACCTGAAATTCCTGAGAACACAAAAGCATGGGATCTGGTCTTTGGGACACAAAACTCCAGGAGTCATTGACCCCTTCATGTTTCTGTCCAGTGCATCTTGAACCTCATGGGCTTCTGTGCGCATTTCTGCTTCAAAAACTCCCATCCTTACAGTTACTTAGGGAGACATTCAGGTGCCTAAATACAGGTGGCTTCCAGCTGCCACTCTGTAAGGGCATGAGTTGCTTAGGGGACCTCTGTCACCTCAGCCTCCCTTATACTGATGTCCTAGGTGCCCTCAGAGGTCCAGATGGCACTAAATACCTGTGGCTAGGCACCAGCATCGTTCCCTTAGTTTCAGCCGGGATATCTGAATGGAAGAGGTAGGCTTTATTTTATTTTAATGATTTCTTTCCAGTGTTCCCACTGCATTTGTGCAGGTGAAATGCTTCTACCTTAGACTCCTGGAGGCTGGAATTCTCCCCTGATGAGGATTGGTTTGGATGTAGCAATGTATAGCAACATTTAACACAAGTCTAATCGGTCATAGAGGTTGCAAATCTATGAAGAAAAGAGTAGCCATGGTTACTGTGGTTGTCTAAATAAAACAAAATTGCCCATGTGCATCAGAAAAGAAGAGCCGTAGTTCTGGCACTCAAATGATATTATATAAAATTCTTCTTTATGGGTCTTGGGCCAAATTTAGCTATTGTTCACATGCGTGTGCTGCTTTTCAGTGGCTGGTGCTCTTCCCATGGACACAGGAGCACATTCCCTCTTGCTATTTTCCCTTCAGCTGCACTGCTCCTTTTCCAGGTATGGCAGCTTTAAAATAACAACAAAGCCCTTTTTAACCTGACTGACCTTTAAGCACATGGCCTGTGAAAACATCGTCTTCTTAATATCTACCGTACTCTGTATATCCAAGTACACGTTTGACATTTATGTTTTCCTGATGCAGTAAATTTTCCATCTGCTGATACTGAAGTTAAATGCTTTAATCAGAATAAATCTGACTCTTTAAATCAGCTAACTACATCTATAGTGAATTAATTACTAAGAACAGCTGTGCTTAAGGATATTGGATGTTTCTAGTATTTATTTAGAGTATGACTCTTTTTTTCTACAGTTCCTCAAGAGTTTTAATCTCTGTGCAAGTGAATAACTCCTCTTCAGCAGCACTAGTATGTAGGTTAGGCTTTATTAGTTTAGACCCTAAAATTAACGTGAAAATTACTGCAGGCAGCAAACACCTGTGCTTCCAAGAGAAAACAAACAAACAAGCCAAAAACAAAAACAGACGGAACAAGGATGAAGGGAGTCAGCTTTGCCTCACGTTGTCTACAAAATGCATTTTTCTGGGAGCAGGTGACATTTCTTGAGCATGGAGCTCAGGGTACAGCTGTGCTGGAGGATCTCTCTCTGCTGCCTTCCTCCAGGCAGGCCCTGGACTTAGTCCCAGGCCTGACCCACTCCTAAAACCCTCTGCAGATACAGCCATTGGGCCCAAACTGAAATCAATGAAAGCTATCCTGAAATTTTTTTAACAGGAAATGCGTCAGACCTCCATAACAACAGTAACTGTCATAATTAAAGACACTCTTTAAAACTTAGTTTGGTTGAGAAAGGAAGCTTTTGCTGTTTGGAGGAAATGCCAATCCAAACCCTTTTTGTGAAAAGAGTCTTTAATGGTTTTCAAAACCTGCTGTAACTGTCTAGGACAACTCAGAAATCCAAACTTTTGAAGATCTTTTTTCTCCCATGCAGATGATCAAAGCAAGTTCCCTCTTTTTCTGGTTTTCATGTATTTCACAAATTTCTGTCAATTATACTGAAACTCAGGCAAGCCCTTTATTTCATACTCTGTTATGAAAGAATGTATTTTTCAATTTTTTTTCCAGAGTTTTCACAATATCTTTCCACTAAATATGACTGCTGTTGCTCAGAAAGCAGCGTTTGTCCAAACCTCTTTAATAGATGAAAACTATAATGGGAAATAATACTGAGAGCTTCCCCCACCCAGACAGATTCCCATTATTTAGCCCTTTGTTTCTTTCTCAAAGTACTTTGAAAGCAGAAGGGGCAGTATCCAGACCCGCCCGCCCCGGCACTGCCTGCAGCTTGGCATCAGGCTGTTTCTCAAGACACCATTGAACGTCTAATTTGTGGTGGAAGCATCTTTCCATCAGATCTCCTGCTGGCCTGGTTAAAAGGACCCTGGATGATGGGCTGTGTGTCTGTGATGCCCTACAGCCCCGCAAGGGCGTGGGGGGCCAGCATGGCATGGCAGTGGGAGGGATCCCACTGCCCCCGTGCAACACAAGCGCTGGGAAAGGCTCTCCTGGCTTTCCTGACTGGCATGTGTCTGAGAGACAATGCCAACCAAGATTTTAGGGCATTCACCAGAAAGCTGGCATTCACCTTATGGAAAAATACTAAGTTTTCCAAGCCACTGCTTCTATGTGGCAGCCACAGCCAAAAGGGACAGAGAGAGAGAGAGAGAGAGAGAGAGAGGAAGGGGGCCTTGGAAAGAAGGACAGACAAGGGAACTGGAGCCACATAATGTGCAAAAGGAATCTCCCCCACCACAGCTTGAGCTTCAGCTCAAGTTTATTTATCCTGCCCTGACACACAAACTAAGTGCAATAACAGGAAAGCAAGTGAGCATCATGAGGACTTTCTCTTTGCCAGATTTCACATCAGAAAAGTGGGGTGTGCCTTATTGCACTCCAGGATGTCTCATGCTTGCTTCTGGTGAAGTCTGGAAGGTTTAGACCAGCAGAAAAGCCTGGCATCACTGGAGGAGCAATGTCTGTAGGAACTCCAAATGACTGCTTCCCTGTTCAAAGCTGTGCAAATCTGAATTCTTCCTTCCAGAGCCAATGACATGACTTGTGTTTAAAATGGACATCATTCAACTGAAAGTGCTGGCCCTGTGGATTTCAGCTCTCTTGAAAGCTGGCTGAGTCCACATTTCCTGGGTAAAAGTACCATTTTCACAGAATCCTTGGGGATCCTAAGCAATTTCTCACTCACTCCACTCAGAATCAAAAGACAAGGAAAAAAAAAAAAAAAGAAGAAGAAAAGATCAGAAGCTCACTATATAAAGAACAGACCCTAGCTGGAAAAAAACAACAGCAGTTGCAGACTCTTCATAAGTCTGATGAATAAGTGATTTGACACTTGCCTGCAAAATCCTTCAAAATTATTGAGGTTTTCCCCTCAGTTACAATAAAGAGCAAGTCAGAGATTAAGCCGCTGATCCACCAAAGAGTTCAAACTCCGCTGAAGGGTGGAAGCCAATGGAGCTGCCAGATTCATGAGGTCATGTTCAGAGTGAGATAGCTGTGTCCAAATCTCATTCTGAACATGAGTTTGCTTTCTGGTATGCATGTGAAACCTTTCAATTTCTCCATTGACTTTAATTTTCAGTTGGTCTAAGCTTGCTGGACTGGTAACTCGGACAAAGATGTTTAAGAAGTAAATAAATGAATAAAACAGCTTGTTTGCCAAAGAGATAGTTTTCAGACTCTGCTCAAACAAAAACTGTTGAAAAAAAAAGCAACACTGAGCCAGCCTGTATTGCAATGTATTTAACAAAAATGTAACCAAACTAACATTCTGGATTTAACGTCTGTAGGTGCAGGAGGGTCCATGAGCTGCTGTTGGTTGCATCACTAGCTTGCTTTCTTCTCTGAAGGTTTCATTCACACCCTCAAATAAAAGCAAATTCTGGGTAGTTTTTGTTCTGAACTCTTTAAACTGGCATGTAGCCTACAGACTAACACTAAGCCAGAAAATAATGCAAGAAAATGGGAATTTTAATAAGTGAATACCATGAATTTCCAAGGATATCACAAATGGAGCAACTGGTAATCATAGCTAGTAATGGAATAATTAATAAATTCACAGATTTTCCCACCAGGTACTGCTGCGGTGGTTCCAGGTACTACAGTTTTCACCTGTGGATCTCATACGATGTACAGAAATACCTACATTTCATCATCCTATTTCATAGATGATGAGGTTGAGACACTGACGGAGTCTCATGTTCAGGGTGATCACTGATCACTTAAAAACAACATCAACAAAAGCCCCAAGCGGTCCATTATGTGTCCCTCTGCCAGGTTACCAAGGGCACTGGCCACTTCCAGCTCTTCCCACAGGTGGCCCTGTGGCCCTGTGCTGGGTCATATCATGGATGTCCACACTCAGCCCAGCCCTGATGCTCAGCTATGTGGACTAATGCTGTTCTAGAGAGCAGGATTTTATATGTGGTCTGTGACATGGCTCTTGGCCAACTACAGTCCCAGTGCTGTCCTCGGGGACTGCACCATGGGGTTCTGTGGGTCTCTGGGAGAGCAATGGGCAAGAGAAAAGGGTAATATGCTGACAGGCCCAGGAACTGGTGAAGGGGATCTGAGTAGCACCTGAGATGATGGCTCATTTTAACTTTTAATTAACTGGATATTGGCTTAACTGAGGCCAGAAGCTGCTCTCAGTAAATAATTTGAGGGATCTGCGTTCTCCAGTGGATTGCAGCGGCACAGATTTGGCATCTGACTTTGTAAGTGACCCCTGTTAAGGCAGAACATGCAGCAAGTTTCTTCTGTCAGATCAAGGACAGGTGACAGTCATACTATTACAGCTCCAGTGAGGCTGGGCTGATCCAAAGCATTTCCAACCCAAAGATTCACTGAGTAACCCCGAGGACGTCTCTTCCTTTATTTAACCCTGAAAGGTACCAAGATACCATAACACACTGATGTAGTTTTTAGTGTACCAGTATGGCCCAGACCTAGGTATTCAGGTACCAAACCTCTGCTGAAAACTCACATATTTGGCATTTAAATATCTTAGAAGACCTTAGTCTGAATCCTGAAGTCTTAATTCAGCCAAAGACCCTCCACCGAATGCGATTTTGGAGTTTTGTCAGAGTAAGGAGTGTAGGGTTTAGTCTTCCATTAGAAGGCAAGCAGTTTTAAAACCCCTGATAATGGGATGAGACTGCCTGTTTGAGAAACTCAGAGCAGCTTTTGTATTGTAGAAGCAGAAATTCTAATGCCATTTTTTTTTCTCACAGACAAGTAACAAAAACAGTAGTAGAAAAAAAATCTTTTTTTTTTTTTCGAATGTACTCTGCATCTTTAATATCGCCATGTAGAGTTGTAGGCATGCTGAATTTGCCTGTCCATAATCATTATTAGATAAAGAACACTTTAAAGTAACTACTCAGGCTAAAAATGATAACTTTCCAATGATCATCTGCACCCTATCATTCTGACTTCTTAAGCCTGAAGTTTGTAGTGCCTCGGGCAAAAACATTACTGTTACTGTACCTCAGATAAGATGCGGCCTGGCTTATTTTATATATAATATTTATAGTATATTGGGCATTGCTAAAGGGGATTTTATTTTAACCAAAGCCAGATTTTCTGCAGTTAATAGAGTTAGGAATGGTGTATTATTTTCCAACTTGGACTGGCTATTAATACTTATAAGTTGCGAACATGGAAAGAATTCCCATAAATCTGCGCACGATACTGCAGCTCACGGCAGAAGAGATAAAGATGTATAAAGAGCTGCTGAGTGCCTGCATGTTACTTTCGGCCCCTGCTCAAGGGCCCAATCCTACCTGATACCGGCACGGGGTCAGTGCTCCTCCTCCCCAGCTCTGCTGCATGCTTTCCGTATGCGTAATGACAAGCCTCCCCCTCCCCACAAGGTGTAGTTCAGCCAAAAGTGGGAGGACGCAGCAGGACAATTTAGCAGGACCATGCAGAAACATTAAAGGATTAATATAATATATTTCTTCTGCATTGCCTAAAGGGATGAGCATCACTCTCAAGTTGAAAGGCCTCATAAATGCTCGCTTCAGTTAACTGGAGAGATCATATTCTGACCTCACTGTCCTACATTTGGCAGATTTTGGAGCTAAACAAGGTTATATACACCTGTACGTGTAAAGCCGGACTTTTCCCCCAGCTGTGCCAAGTATAATTAGGGGTCATTTTTATTCAGATGCCTATTCTCAGTCGTGCACATACCTTCCTTGCACGCACAAGCGTGGCATTCATGCAAACCAGGTGCATGCAGAAAAAGAATTTTGCTCTGAATATGTATTTAGGCAGCAGTAACTAAGCTCTCCAAATTCTTCCCCCATCATGCACAGGGCTTTGTGTAAAACCTGGAACAGACTCTTACTCTTTAATTTCTCAGCCATTCTGTTCAGGAATCCAAGGAAGATATTCCCTCAATACGACGGCTCTGCTGTTGCCTCGTCGCATGGCCTTAGGCAGCACAGGGAGTGCACAGCCCCACGAGGTGCCGAGTGCTCTGGCCCCCTTCCAAGGAAACACGTAAGCATGTTATTGAAATCAAAGGAAGGACTTATTGGCTTCAGAGTAACCTGTGCCCATGCTTTTCTAGAAGAGGGCTGGAGCGCTTAGTACCTGATCGGATCCAGTCCTTGATGTGTCTGTTCCAACTCTCGCTTTCCCTTGCTGTCTGTAAAAAATGCAGGTAATGGCGCTCAGCTTGCAAGGATTTTGTGAGGCTACACTTATGTAAAAGAAAAACTCAGGAAAGTGGATTATAAATGTCAATGTATTATTTTGGGGAAGTTTTAGTAGGAAAAAATGTGATATATTCAGCCTATTTGTGCAATAACAATTATCATAATACTTTTACTTCTGTGCATTTATTCTCACTGCACTGTGCAAGGTTACACTGATATCCCCAACTTTACAGATGTACAGCGAAGGGAAGCTAAGTGACTTCCATAGGTCACAAAAAAATCCATGGTCATGCAAAGACCCAGGTATCCTACTCATGCTGTAACCTCTGAATTGCCTTAATGCTGTGCTGCTGAACTATAAACAGCCTGGGTCCCATTCTGCTCTCACCCACATTCCTGTAGCTCCATCCCTTTTACTTGTCACTGCTCTATATCTCCCGTAGGAAAGCTTACTCTTCAGCTACAAGTTCTCTGCTGCCATACCTCACATTTGATAAGGAGATGATAGATTGGATGGCTAGAGCTGAGTTAGGTATACACAAGTACCAAAGTAAACAGCCCTCTCGCATAGATTTACAGTTGTGTTCTACGCAGATCTGGAAGTGGTCTCATATGTGTCTGCATATGCATTAAGCACTGATCATATCTGACAAAAAAGCAAAATGGAAACCTCCCCTAAGGCAAGGTCCCCAAATGCATAATTAAGGTGCAGAATGTGCGGATGGTTGCGTTGCATTCACCCGGCGCTGTTGGACACACAACTGCAGTTTTCTCCCTCTCAGCACTGACAGCTTCCAATATGTGATGGTAGCGTAGGCAGGGACGGTTGTACCTCATGCCTTCTTAGTGTACTCCACAACAAACTGAAAAATCAGTTTTCAATTAAAAAGTGACTTTTAAACATTTTTGGTTATGAAAAATGTAACTGTCTGCTGTTAAAGACATACACAGGCCTGCCTGGACCTTTGGAGCCTGTACAGATACTCTTGTGGTCTGGTGGCTTTGTAATTGTCACATTCAACACATGAACACAGTGAGGGACTATCTGGCCTATCAACAATGGGATTTCCTCTCTTAAAACTTATTTTAGCAGGGTGCGGTAATTTGAAAAATAATTGATGTTTCCACTTTGCACCACATCAAATATGTAACTACTGGCCTTCCGTTTTGTCTTCTGATGAGTCAAAAATACAGTAGATCTCCAGGGGATGCTACTGAAATATTTCCTCTCAACCAAGGTGGATTATCCACACTCTTATTCCACTGGGGGAATCTCTGTGTGACAACTTTGATGACATCAGCTGTGCTGAGTCTTCCCTTCCAGAGAAGCAGGGGCCTAACAAGGTTTGACAAAATTCCCTTCCAGGGCTTTCATTCACAAGAACTGTGGGGCTAAGCTGCGTTGACTGAAGAAGCTAGTTGGATGGTGCCTTCATCAACCAGAACAGCTACACCCGATGGAGACTTTGAATTAGTTCACAGACCTAGACAGTAGTATAAAGTGAAATAGATATTGATCTTTGTGTTTGTATACCAGGCTGCAAACATTGAGGGCTTCTGAACAGGCAGACTGCCTGGTTATCTCACCTTCATGTTGGTACCTTAATTGGGTAGGTAGCCTAGCCAGGTGGGGAGCAGAAACCTCTATCCATCCCAGCCTGAACTGGCAGAACTGGTGAACCACAGGTTGCTCTTCCTCTAGTGGATCCACTTCTCACTGATGTGGGTGCAATAGCGGGAGAACTGGCCTTTGAGTGTCTGCAAGTGCATTATAAAACCACGCTTCAAAGAGAGCAGTGTCACGTACTGAGCATGTTCGTGTTAAGGGAAGTCCTTATGAGAGGTTTTCCAAGCATCTGGATTGTTACTTCTTTGTTTCTGTGAGATACCAGAGTACTCCAAAGGACAGTTCATACATGGTGCATTGGAAACTTGCTTTCAATAGGTAGTTTTGATGGGATGCATTTGCCTTCTTTTCCGGATGTGTTTTTCCTCTGGATAATGTGCAGCAATGTGCTTTGGATGTGGGGCTAACAGATTTGATGAAATGGGTGTTAAAATATGGGTAACAAGGTAGCTGGGAGGGTATGTGTGCCAGCCTTGGTGAGATGCAGCAGCATGCCTTGAACTACTAGGAGTAAAAGGCGTCATTCCAGCTTGCCAAGAAGTCTTTAATATTTCACCATTACTAACAAAAGAAAACACTGAGAATATCTTTATACAGATGAGTCATTCCTTGCAAGCGCTAAGATGGTAAGGTAGTGTTTTCAGAAGCACCCGGATGACTACAGAACTTATAAGGTGTCAGATATCTGTAACTGCCATTGTTTTCTTCTGGAGCTGTAGTTAATTTTTAAAGGTGCTGAGCACCTTTAAAGTGTTCTGCCTACACAAGAAAAACTTAAGAATTCAACTCATGTGACAGCAGCTTGAAACCAGACCTCTGCAAGGAGTTGCTGCCACTGGCACTTAGCACACAACACCAACGGAGGATGCTGCATTTATCTGAAGGGTAGCTAGAGAGCTCATGAAGAGGCTTGTGAATCTTCTCCCTCTTTCTTCTGGTGTACTACGGTGTGCTAAGCACCTTTCCTGAAGGAAAGTGGAAGGACACCCATTATGCACTCAAAGCAGTGTCTTCTACCCAACACAATGGACTTTATAGCAAAGCCTGACTGGAAACTGAGTTGTCTGAGATGAGATGTTCCTTGACTGCAAATACTGGAGCTACATGACTGTTTTGGGAAGCTGTATGTGAGACAGAGAGGCTGGGAGGAGGGAAGGCAGAGCAGAGAAAGACAGCAGAAAGCAAGTGAGAGGGTTGTCACTGCATCCCTGAGGGGAAGCAACACTGAACTGGCTCCAAGGCAAGTTTGTAAATTATGAGCAAGGATAGCACATGCTGTTTGTCTCCCCATTGTTCAGAGAAATGGGAATTTATGTACAGTCACGTAAATGAACTAGAGTGCAGCAAGAAATATTCCTGAATTTATCTTCCATTTCTTTTCTAACAGTAATAATTGCTTCAGGATCTCAAGTTCTGGCAGATAAATATATGGTTACCCTTTTGTCCCCAGTGGTTAGACAGTTTTTAAAGAAGGTTACTAAATATTGAAAGATTGCTGTGTACACATGTGCATGCAGTCTTGGAGATCTTGTGTACGCTTGTGCATTTTCTGAGCCTGTTCCCAGAGAGAACAGCGTTACTCTGCAAGCCCTACAATGACTTAGTTATTGGGAAAGGCAATTCCATTGTGATTTGAATTGCGCCTGGCGTTATTAAAAAAAATATCAAACATGGTTTTAATTGCTACGAAGGTTTGAGTTGCTTATAGCCAGGAATTTAGCTCAAAATGTCTGCACTCCTGAGTTTAATTTGTGCAAACTTTAATATCTGCATGCAACAAACCACTGAGGTATTTCTGTTTTTAGAACAATATACTAAACCATTCTGACTTCTCCAGGCAGGATCAGTTTAAAGCTTTGATTACCTAAGCTTTAAATCCTTAATCTGTGCTTGGAAAAGGCGGGGGAGGGCAGCTAGTGGAGAATGTCGAATATCTAATAACAAAAACAATAGATTTTCTATGGCATAGATGCATGCAAAGTTGCCCACCAGGAAAACACATCGGTGTGTGAGTTTAGTGGGCACACATACATGCGGTATGTGTGTGATGGATAAAACTCAGGACAAGTGCCTGCGCTCCTTAGTCCTTGCCCCTTTTACCCCTCGCAGCCATGCGTGAGTAAATCACAGCTGTCAGTATGGTAGCAGCTTGATTAAAGTTCAGGGGTTTAATAGATCATTTTAAAAACCCCAAATTACTCCCACTCCCCAGTCGATCCACCTGGACCCTTGCCCTAGGTGCATGGCAGTTTTCAACCAGCACTGGAGAAGCCAAGTCTGGGCCTGAGGTTCCTGCTTATTCCCCGAGGATGCTCACTGCAGACCTAGACCAACATTCTCAGCTGTATTTAATCTGCTCTGAGACAAGCTGGCTATGAGAAAATGCAAAGGAAAAGGCACATAAGCAAAGACATGGAAAAACTTGGACAGTTGGCCTGCTTTGTTCACTTGGTAAACTGGAGGCCGGCCAGTAACAGCGGAGCTCCCTTGGCAATACAAGTCTGTTCCAATTAATCGTGTTTAACCATTCTAATCACACTTTAGCACATTAATCCTATTTTCAATCCAAAACACATCTGAAAGAGCGGCATGTGGGCCTTTTTATAGCAACCGCAAATCAGATGTAACTGAGAGACATAGGGCCCTAGTTTACTCTGCACTTTCACTGAACTTAAACTTAATAAAATATGTGACTGAGTTGTGGTTGGATTTACTGCATGATGTTGATGCTTCCACATATAAATAGATCCCTTAAGTAACTTAAAAACCTGTCAGAAAGGGCAGTGAAAATTTGATTATAAGGTAACCAGTGCGTGTGTTTTCTAACAATGACATTGCTCCTCTGGTCAGTGGTACTGAGAGAACTTTTAAAATTTAATCTGCCTATGGATATAAATGATGCTACACTCAGAATTGTGGGGCTGCATTTTGTATCTCAGCCACTCTCAGTTATAAAGAACTTTATGGTTTGCTTTAACCATGAAAACAAGATAAAGCTGTTATCTTCTCCCCAGCGTGCTTTCTTCTGACATTTAAAATAAGTTTTAAAACAGCAAAATTCTTAAGTTCATTGTATTCAACACACACAAAGTGAACTAATATTTTTTTATTTGTATTGCTAATAAAATTTAACTGCTTTACATTGCTTCTGTGTTAAAAACCTTTCTTTTAATGAAAGATGATCTTGTTAAAGTATAGATCCTTGATGCTGCATTTTACTCTTCCCTGTGGATTTGCTTTAAATTGAACAACAGCAACAAGCAAAAAACTCAAATCCAAATATGTCGACCCCAAAACCTCTTGTTGTCTTTAGTGCCTGAATCCGTGTATATAGGCAGGCTTGAAAGAGGTAATTGAACTATAAATTATGCAGAAGAGTATGTGTCTGAGCCTTGAATTTAGCTGTGGAGTGGGAATGAAGTTATCAGTTCATGCTTAATGAAATATTTAACAATTCAGAATGTGGCAAGGCAAGATATATAAGAAAGTTCAGTATTAAAAATGAAAATCTTGGATAATTACCAGGATTACACTAGATGTTTTGTTTTCTAAGTAAACACTTCTAGCTTTTATGTTACGAATAGCAATCTGGAAAGATACATTAAGGGAACCTAAATGCAAACTAGAAATGAGTTTATCCAGGTAAGTAATGTTTTATTAAACAATTTAATTCATTCCAGTTCTTTTGGAAGAAATTGAAGGTTATGGTTAATGTAGTGTATCAGACAGGAATAGCATTCACAGAGCCACCTGCATTTAATATACAACTGTCAGAAATCTCTACTCACTACCACTTACCCAGAAAGAAATATGTAACAATTTGATCAACTCAGAACTTTTTAATATAAAACAAAAAGATATATATATATATATATATTTGGAATACAATGAAAATACAAACAATATATGGGATTTTGCTCCTCAGTAGAATTTATGTGTTTTTTTTTTTTTTTTTTGAGTTTACTGAATTAACCATC
>VXAL01010042.1:68241-96228 GCA_013399475.1 Chauna torquata
AAGAAAGTATAATAAAGAATCTTTTAAAAATATAAAGAAATAAGGTCTGAAAAAATAAGTTAGTGCTAGTGATGCCAAAGCCAGAAAATCCTTGGGTTAAGGATATCAACTGATGCATGGAATATTACAAAATTCCATGACCTTCTAATGGAAACAGCTTATCAAGCAAGTATTTCCAATATTCTTCAAAAAGGACTCTCTTACTGGTGAAAAAAGAAAAATTGTTGGGTGACCTGGTGTTTGCAGTAATGGGACAGTAAACAGTGAGGTGGCAGTTTTGGCTTCTCCCCCATCATCATGCTGATGAACAGCATGACCTGAAAAAATCTGAACTTGATTTGTCCCAGCTTGCCTCCTTGGCACTGCAAAATAGGGACAACCCGAGGCTGGCTGAGAGCACCAGTTTTACCAAAGCATGAGCTCTGAGATCCCCACTGGACCAGGCTGTCTTCACAGGGAGGCAGAGAGGAGAAGCCTGCTCTAATGGGAAGTTGGGAAGAGGGCAAATTATTTATTTTTTACTAGCTATACTGTTTCCTGCAAAAACTTGGCACAGTGGAGTGAATGAATTCACTTCAGATTTTAAGGAGGAGCTAGGAGTCAAATGGAGAGAGTGGCAAGAAGTACTTCTGAGCACCCAGGAAAATCAGCCACGGCCTGCAAAAGCTTACTTGCCTGTGCTTTGGGCAAGCGCCGATACTTTCTTGTCTTCTGTAAAGCAGAACCACTACAGGGTGAGGGGTTTAATGTATTAATCTTTCACCTCTTGGTATTCAGCAAGGTTTTTATCCCTCTGCTTCAGAGGGGCCCAGATTAGCTCAAAATCTACCTACAGTCCCTGTTCAGCCACTAACTTTAACAAGTGCCATGGGACTCCGCTGAACCAGGGCCTGAGTCACAGGCAGAAAAGAGGCTGATGGATTTATTCCCTTTCTGACCATTCACCCACATTAGGAAACCTTTCCCTATTTTGCAACAATCCATCTTCTGAAGGGAAGCTCTGCAGCAGACGAGGAGGGGTTGTAGGGTGCATGCTTGGCTGGGTGTCATGGGGATGGCTTCATGCCTCGCAGTCTGGTTTTCTGCACTCCAGTTCACTGCTCACCTGCCTAGGTACAATATCCATCCACAGCAACCTGGAACACCTCTGAGACCACGTACACATCAACAGTGGGTACCCGCTTACTCCTAGGATCAGTGTCCTCACTGTGCCAATTTCTTCTTTTCAGCCGTACCCAAAAGTAAATCCTCCATCTGCTGATCACAGAACTGGGGCCTCTAGTAGATCTTAAACCACACCTTGCACCTCTGCCTGAAAATGCTTGCTTCCTTTAGGCTAACTTTTGTTGTTGTTCTAAAGTACAGTAACTTCTCAAATGTTCACAAAGCCTTCATTTATTCAGTGGGGAAGGGAGACAGTATACGTAGGGAAATTGGAAACGCGTTTAAGTATTTTGACATTACAATGAAAATATTTCCCAAAGCAACAGATTAAGATATTAAAATATGGTGCTTTTTTTTTTTAGAGGATATTTTGTTTTTATTTATTTTTATTAATTTACCTTAACAAATGTGTTTATTTTTAACATTTTTTTTTTTTTTTTTTTTGCAGATAAAGGCAGAGTCAGAATATAAATAAAGTAACTATGAAAACAGAAGTGATTAGAAAACAAACAAATGTGTAAGTGTGATTACTTGGCCATCTCCTGGATTGTACAATTCAATGGAATCCTTAGGCTCAGCATTACACTCCTAGTCCTGATGGCAGGATATGGATAGGAAGACCTAGGTTATTTGCTTAGTTTCACTCGTATGAAACCACAGTACCTCCAGTAGTTCAGATTTGGGTCCCAATTACAGCAGTTTAAACCCTGCAGTAACATTATTATCCTCTAGGCAGCCTCTTTAGCTTATCTTGGTTAATACCCATGTAAATAAGATCAGAGCCTATCTCCCAAAATCAGTTTGGATCATCTTTTACAATGCTAATTTAAATTCTGATTTAGTTGGTCTCTAGTCTCCTCCAGCCTCCTGTATTAACAGTAGTTATGGATGCAGACGGTGGTGTAAAAGCTACTGTGGAAGCTCTATAATTCCCGTTCACGAGTGGTACAATCCCTTTATCCGGGTTTGTTAAGCTGGAACTCCCTCTAAAAGGGATGCTTCTATCTTTGTCCTGGGATAACACTTTTGTGCCCACACCAGTTATTTTCTCTGGAACATGAAAGAACTTGGATGCACATTTAACCTCTGGGAATGGCTTGGAAACTCCTGTTTCACATGCAGTCATATATTCCGCAGACGAATGAAGAAGATACCATGTCATGGTTCTGTTGACTGCGCAGTAAATGCCTCTGTGAAGATTTTGTGCTCAATACACTCACACGAATGAGCTAGCTGCTATTCCTGTTAGTTTGTACTGAAGAAGCAGCCATCAATCAGCTCTGTGGTGCTGGGCACAACGGAGACATAAAAAGAAAAGGTGGCCTCAGTCCCACCAGAGGTTATAGCTCTAGTTTAAGGCACAGTTGCTCTTTACATTAGATGGGTCTTGGCCCGCTTTCTTTCCAAAACTTTTGGATCAGCAGACCACCATCAATCCTCAACACTTCTCACAGCCCATATTTCCAGTAAAACTTTAATCTGAAACATGATTAAATCCACTGCTTAATGCAGTCCAGCCGTGATCACTTACCATGGTCTCATGGTGTCCTCTAATGAAACAAGGAAAATGATGACATTTATAACTAGCTCTCCAATAGACATGACAGAGAGGAAGGTCTCATTAAAAATGCTGATTGTGTTCCTACCATTTCCTTTAAAAGAAGAATTATGTATACCATTTGTTATGCATACCATTTGTTTTTTTGGCTAAGAAATATAAGCTCTAGGCAAGCTACAGGCCAGTCTATATGATGGATAATGCCTGTCGGCTCAGACTGAGATCAGTATCTAGTGTGTTGAACACTAGCAGGAGCACACATAGCACCTAGAAAAATTGCTGTAGCCTTAGTCTTAAGAGGAAACACTTCACAACCTGTACATGTGGAAGTACCACATCTCAAGACACAAGACTGAATTTTCCAGTCTGGAAAGTGCACCAGACCTTAACCCAGGACCATTCTCAGTTTGTCTAGAATATTATAAACTTGGCAAGAAAACTCGTTTCCTGGCACAGCACTTATCCTGCATGAGACCTGAAACCCCAGAAAGTAAAGGGGAAGCCATTCACTGTGGGCAAGGCTTGTAGGTTTAAAGCATGAGGACTTCAAACTGGTCAGGCAGTGGCTGTAGGGAGATGACAGTGCAGTTTTACAGGAAACTGAGGCCACTTTCAGGATTTCAGTTGTGGCAGTGCTTTACACTACAGCCAGTTATGTATTTTACTTGTGGTAGAGTTAGCATGTTTTGCAGGCTGGGTGGTGCTGATACAAGCTTTTCAAGCTAGGTAACTGTGTTTATGATGTTCAGCAACAATATTGTAGTTCAATAGTTCAATATTGAGCCATAGCAGTACTGTAGTGCTTAGGCATACCAGGTGTGGACACAAACTGCACGGTGCCGCAAAAATACTGAATGAAGACATGTCCCATGCCCTAAAGACATGGTCCTAGAAGACAAGAGATGATACGGGGAAATTTAGGAGAGCAGACAGGCCATATTCATCTGTGCGGTGGTTGGACAGTACTTTAGAAAATTAACTTTACCTTTAGTTAATACTGGTCTGTATGGGAACGGGTCATATTTCTTATTGAATATAGGCAGATCTTTTTACAAATATTTTAGCTCTTTTTTTAAAATTGCTGGGAATTGTTCTAACAAAGTCTCTGTAAGTCTTTGCACAGGCCAATAAGAGGAACACAGAGTTCCTTGTACTTTCTTGTGCATGCGTACGATAATGTGAACAGTTTCTCTTCCAGATTTGTATTTAGACCAAACCAAAGAGACAGGCTTTATAACCAGCCAATCATTGCAGGTCCAAGTCTGCAGTCTTACGAGATTTCTGTGGGGGAACTATCATAATCCAGTCCCCAGAAGGGATGTTCCCTCATGCTTGTGTGTTTAGCAATACTGTCTGCTGGCCACACAGATCTCAGCATACTCAAATTTTTTTTGTACCCTTAAGGAATTGCTGTTGCCCTGGGTACTCCTCTCTGATCAAACTTTGGCAGGATGACAGCCTTAAAAAAAATGCAACAGGCTGTTTGACTGCCAGCTCTGTGTCAAAGTCACTGTGTCACTGAAACGTCACAAAGTGTTTTCACTTTGGGTGAGAATTTCAGCCAGCTGCATTTGGCCTTTTCACCCTTGTCTGCAAAGACATAAATATATTGGTGTGCTTGCACATTAACTCAAACACAGCCGAGGCTGTCTGTGGAGATGAGAGCCCTGCTATTTTAAAAAAGGAAAACAAACCCTAAACATTATTATGGATGCAGTTAAAATCAGAAATAAATCCAAGTGGAAATTGGCAGTATGAGTCCAAGTGAAAACACGCAGGCTGGACCCGTATTTTCACCCTGCTTGCATTTGCAGTTCTGAAAAGAGAGCCTGGGGTGTGTTTGAAACGCATGCACCAGGTCTGGGGCAGAAACATCCCTTGCTGCAGCTAGTAATTGCCCCCACAGAGCAAAATGATGACTCACAGCCGAGATCCATGCTTCTAGCCTTCCAGGATCTGAGCCATTTGGTTTAGGTGTTATCATCAGAAGAGTGCAGCGCACTTGATGACAAGGCCATCTGTTTGAGATTAAACAAGAGAGGACGCCATGCCCGGCTGCATGGACACACAGAAGTGGCCTCCAGCTCTGTACCTCTGTCCTTCTTCTCACCTGGCCATGAACCAGCAGGGTGTTTGCAGCAGATTTAGAGCTATGCAGACGTCTTCCAGCATTGCTGCACTTCCCACAAGCGTGGGATCCCGAGAGGGCTGTAAGGGCAGCCACATGCCCTCTCCTAAACTGCTTCCAAAGTACATTTTTAACAAAGCTGAAGAGAGCTTTTTCATTTCTTTTCTTTTCAGTCCAGCTATGCCTGATGAACAAGACTCTGAGAAAACCAGGTCAAACTCACAGTTGATTTATGGAGTTCAGGGTAATGAAGATACATCTTGTCTATGCTACAGACTCTGGGCTTTTGGGAGTAGTTTAATAGCTGAGCTCCACCATACAGGTCTCTGAGAAGTGGCTGGTCACCGGTGGTGTCTGAGCATGAGCATCCCTGCTGCGGTGCACCGTCCACCTGTGACCACAGTCTGAGCAGTGCTGGGCTCTGAAAGCAAAACGATGCCCACAGACACTTCTTTCCGCCCCGCTCAGGCTCCATGCAAGTTGGCGCTTGGATAACGGAACAACTCCACATTTTCAGAGGGAAGTGTGCAGTGCAGGGCTTTTCGACAGTAAAGGATGGGCTCAGAGCTCGTTGCTGAAGTATGTTTGGGTTTGACAAATTTAGCTTTTCCTTTGCGAGCCTGGACCTTCTTTTTGAAAGTCTTTGAATTCCAGCTTTGAATTCCAGCTGCCTGAATTTCAGTATTTTGAGTCAGATCCCAGTGGTTTTGGTTAAGGGTTATATCCACAACTGAAACAGGCCTTAATTTATCCAGTTCCTCTTGGGAACAGGGCCAAAATATTGAGGTTTCTGCCATCTTGATCACAAGTTTCATAAGAAATGCTCCTGAAATTTCATTGCTGTCAAATTGAAGCCCTTCGTGCTGTTTCAGCATGACATCCCAGGTTAAAATCTAAGCAGAAGAGATCACAGCCTGAATCTTTGAACTTCTGCGGCTTTGGGGCTAGCCAGGATTATAGCAAACAACGTTCACTCTGCACTTCACTTCCTCATCACTATTTGAGATCTGAGACTGCTGCAGTTCTCATTTCTTCCTGCTGTTCTGGCCTTGGAGATTTTGATTAGAAAGTGAAATAGAAATGCTATCAAAATGAATTGAGGGAATAAGAAATTGCCAAAAACAAGCCATGTTGAGGCATACTCTAACCAATGTGGGGCAAGAGAAGAGAAGTTGTGGCGCTATTATGTTCATATTTTTGTCTCACACCTCCCCTGTAGAAACAGGGATGTGCCCTAGGCAGCAGGATGCATGTTTCCGTGTCATATTTCATTTTTGTTTATCATGGTAAATAACCAAACAGCCTGTAACACTGTTGGGAAGTCCTGCTTGGTGTCTATGTGATAACATCTGTCAGGAGGGACTGATTCAGGGACTCCAGAGCCAAAAATTGTATGGTCCTGGAGCAGCCTTGAGGCAGCGGTAGCAGGCTCGGGTCCTGGGTGGAAATCAGGATTTTGCCAAAGAGTACTTGTGGAGCACAGCAGGGCGCCCAGCTGTGGATATTAACCTCCTGGGGCTGGCACAGGGTGAGGGTATGAGAGTGCCATGGCGAAGTATGACAGTATAATCTCTGCAGCTCTCTGCTTCCAAAATTTGGGAGCTGTTCCTTCAGATTGTGTGGCTTAGAGGAAGTTTTTCAAAAAAGTTTGGCAAGCTAAATCTGCTGGGGTTCATCAGCAGATATATTATTATATAGCAGCAGCCCTTTCTCTTATAGATTCCCAAGGCCTCCTTCCCCTGATGAATAGTGACATCCTCTAATACAGGAGTGCCTTGGCGAGAGGAGTGTTTTCCCAAAATGCTATTCTGGCCATTGGCTCTTTAAATATAGCAAAAAGTAGCTGCTGCAGCCCAGAAGCAACTGAAAGCCATTTTAGGTCCTGTCATCACTCACTCTGACTCCTCTTCCAGCTGGTAGCTCGTCACGTCTTTCTTTGCTTGTCCCAGAGGAATCTCTGGGTGTTCATAACTATTCCTTATTGCTTCTAATTATTTGATCAGTCCTCACAACTGCTACCCTTTCTCCTGTGTGTGACAGGGATGGGTTGCTGCTTTTTCTGTAATGTCTGAAGAGGAGAGTGTCTCAAGAGGAGATAGAAGAAATATCTGTATGTAGTAGTGTTGGCTCTGACTGCAAAATCCCTGCTAAGCTTGCTGGGAAACCTGCGCTGATATGCATTTTGGTGTCAACCTGTGACACCTTTCTCTCCTGTGCTTTATGACTTTACCTGCCCGCAGGGGAGAAACCTCTTCGTGCTCTCTGCATCAGCCGCAGGCTGAGAGGAACCATGGGAGGAAAGGGGATCGCCTCTCCTTTGGACTACACGTTTGTTATTATTTCATTTTAATTATCCCTAGTAATTCTAGACTGAAATCTGCCCTGTGCGTCTGGGGAAGTATGACTGTACAAAAGCTTCTTTTTTTCTATCCGAAGTATTTTTCCTTTCATTCATTCTTGAGCTCACCCCACCCCCCAATCTTTACTTTTTTTAAAAAAAATCTTTACAAAGAAACATTACCTTTCTTCTTTTTCTTCTAAGCTATCATTTACTTGTTGTTGAAATGGGGAGCACAAGAAAATGTAATTATTACTACTTTTCACTTTACGTAAGGATACTGCTCAGTCACAGCTGTTGGCCATATGACCAGCCCAAATCTTGTTTGGTTTCACTGTGTAAATGTGCACGCATACAAAACCTGCCCTTCTGCTGCTATGGGCTCTTGTAAAATGGACATTTTTGGTATGAATTAGGTGTAGATGTTGTAGAGAAGTTTAAAAACAAAGAAGGTCCTGACACCAAGATCTAGAAAAAATGCCTTTTTTTTTTAATTACTAGATAGTAGAGGTAATGGTTTTAGTGGGTAGCATCTTTCAATAGTTTAAGAGTTTGAGCTAAGCAGAAAAACAGCATTAAACTGTGAACCCTGGTCTTAAAGTGAAAACTGGGTATGTTTTAGTTTAAGGAGAAATACAGGCTTTGGGATGTGATATGGGCTTTATACTCACAAAGTTGTGAGCCCATTTCTAAGAATTTCCTGAGGGATTGTTATACAGAGAAGGTTTCTGGAATATGGGTATTATGGAAATATGGAGAATACGGAGATATGGGGATATTTATATCTTCCAGTACCACTCTGGTATCTTCTGAAGCTCCTGGACAAGTTGAGGGAGCTGCAAGTTCACTTCATTTACAGCTCTGCTCCAGAAATGCCAGCTGTGTGGAGTGACGTTTTGGGGAGCTGGGGAGCTGCGGGTGAGGCAGGGATGGGGCAGCCTCTCCCAGCAAAGAGGGCCCCAGTGAGGACAGCCAAAGGAGCATCACGAGCTGGAGGGTGGCTGTCACTGGCAGGGGTGGAAAACCACCTGCAGTTCTGGAGTTCTGCATCTCTTCCTGCTCTACCTGTACAACTTTCGTAATTGTATTTGAAAATGAAGAAATACGCAGGAAGGTGCCAGAAGCCAGGTCTGCTGTTTTGCCAGGGCTCAGCCCAAAGGACCATGTTGTTGGTGGCTGGGGCATTCTGATGTGAGAGGAGAGATGGATTGAATCCTTCAGCTTGAGAAGGACTCCAGAGCAGGTCTCCCTTTTCATGAGTGGATTTTGTAACCACTGAGGCATTTTAGGAAACCTGACTCCAGCTATTTCTGACAGATCTGCCTTGCACTCGTGTCACTGCTGCCAGTGTGTGCTCAACCTGCGGACTGGAGGCATCTCTCAGTGAGGGAACATCTAATTTGTCAATCCCAAGTGGATTTGCCTCTCCCAAGGAAATACAGATGCTAAAATTCTACTTAGCCTTGAAAGATATGTGTCTGGGCTTATTGGATAGCTTTGGTTTCCTGAAAGTTGTGGTGAAAATGAAGGTTTTTTCAAGCCCCAAGGCACCCAGCAGCTGGTCCAGCTTTCTGAGCAATCCTGGTTGGGTTCCCAAATTGCATCCAAGGGTGCATGTCTTAGTGTTTCCTTTGCATGGTTTCTCCCCTGCACCTCCACCTGCACTCACCCCTCTGTTCTGACAAGACCCATGGAGAACCCAAGAGATGCCCTCTGGGTGTGAGGGTCCTCCCGCAGCACAGAGGGCAGGGTAGCCGTGCATGCAGACATGAGGAGAACACGTCAGTCATGGAGCTTCAGGGTCACAGAACAGCTGTACATGGGCAGGAACAGCAGCCAAGAGTGCAGGAGGTAGGAGCTTCTTCAACTGCCATAGAGAAAAATGGTGTCTGTTTTAGCCCTCTGATGAATCAGCCCTAGCGCCTGTCAGACAGTGTTGTCTATTTGTCAGTGGGCAGTTTTTCTCCTTGGCTGATGGACAGACAAATGCCTGTGGGTATGCAGACACGTGACATCCTGGATACCAGATCCATTTTTTTCCCTCTTCCAAGAAATGAGAGAATCGCCTCTCTTTGTACTGGGAGCAATAAACCACTTGCTGAATGCAGATCTCCAGGCCTGAATTACAAGTGGCTCTTCTGCCACTGTTAAGCTTTTTTTTTTTTTTTCTTCAGGACAACACTTGAAGAGTTTTCAAGAAAAGGTAAATGAGAGTGAAAGCATAAGGCTCAGTTTTTATCGGACCGGATACAGAACCCTTGCTGACTTATGTTATATCCCTAAAACAGTTTTGGGATCAGAGTTTGGGTATTAAGGGGTGGTAAAGTAGGTATACTAATGCAGGGGGATAGGGGGAAATGGATGAGTTTACCTTAAAAATAAAACTTGCTGTTAGGCTAATAAAACAATACGATACATCTGGGTTGATTTTCTCCTTGGTGATAGAGGGTTGCTCCATTGGCTAAGCCTTGGTCATGGCTGACTTGGACATGCTTTAAACTCTTTGATAGGGTTCTTGTATCTCTTTCTCTTTTTCTAAAATCATGACAAGAGGAAAGTATTTATTACCAGGAAGGCTGCACCCTTAGGCTAGAACTAGTCATCTTTGATTTAACTTCCAACTGAAGTTGCTGAATTAAATGTAGTTTTGTTTTTATCTGTTTGCATGGAAGGCTTCCAGATAAAATAACTGTTTTAGTGACCTGTGCACTTGTATCATGTTAATTAGGTTTGAAAACACATATATTGTTTTCATAAGGCTATTACATTTTCTGTAATTAAATTAAGCAAAAAATAAGGATGCATGGCAATAATATTTATTATTAATACCAGACTCAAAAGGCTTACAACATGTGAATTGAACGTAAGGACCTTGAAGACAGCCTGAACTTCAAAACAATGTCAAATAGCCTAGTTTTTAGGCAAGTCGTTACTACATGTATTTAAAGAAAACATTGATAGAATGAGAAATAGCCCCACTGAACAGACAGACTTCTGGTCCAGTTTGAAACCGGGCAATTTCTGGGATCTTCACTGCCTGAATGGGACTGGGGCTTTAACACTGGCTTCAGAAAATGGATGGGTCTGTGATCTTGTACTGTGTCATGTGTCTGGTCGGGGGATAAGGCCTGGGAGGCTGGTAAGGCACTCCATCTCCTGGGGGTTGGGGTGGGGAGCATACAGAGGACACAGCACCCCACTTCTCACTCTGCAGCCCAAAGCAGAGGGGCCTGTCTGCCTCAGGATGGTTTCCCATCCCTGTCAGGTGGCCTGCTTGCATGGACCCCATGCGTTGGCTCATTACAAGAGCAGCCATACCATGTCAGACTGATGCTAGGTACCTCTCCCATCTGGTGTCCTGTCTTTGGTAGTGGCCAATCACAGATGTCTAGGAATGAATGAGTACGAGAACAAGGCAAAAATGTATGCAACAAGAATTCCTCAGGATGAAGTCCCATCTTCCACTGATATTTGGTTTACAGATTTTCTGAAACAGAGGCAGTGATCCTGAATGTGATATCTCCATACATTTTTTCTTTTATCCAGTTGCTGTTTGAACTTGAGTTAACGTTTTGCAGTTACTTACCTGCAGGTTGTGTGAAGCAATGTTTCCTTTGGTTTGCATTGGACCTGGAACCCACTCCTCTCCTTTCTTGGTCCCCCAGGTCTGCACCTCTGGGAAATGGATGCTACTCTGGGTGAACAGCATCTCAGTGTGTGTCCAGTCCTGCAGGATGGCAGGAGATCAGTATGTGACAGTCCCTTTCCTCACTACTGCCAAGTGGTGAGGGCAAAATTTTGCCTTCAAAATAGGTTTAAAATAAGTAGACATTAAAATAGACTTATGCTGTGTCTCTCTGACCACAGAGATGAGAGCCAGCCTGGCTAACATGCTGTTTGGGAGCAGATGTCCTGTATCGCTCTTGGTGTGCTGGAAAGCCACTCAGCTACAGCTGCAGCTTACCACAGCTGGACCATCCCACATGGGCAGGCTCTGACACCAGCAGCTGGGTGGCCAGTGGGTTGCATTTCATAAGGTTTCTGTATTTTCAAGGGCAAATGCGAAGTGCTGCCCCAGGAAGGGCAGAGCACAGACCCACTGAGGAGAGGCTGTGTGACCAGGGCTTGTTTGGCTGGGAGAAGAGACAACTTTGGGGGGACCACACAGCAGCCCCCTAGTACCTAAAGGGAGGTCATGGAGAAGATGGGACCAGGCGCTTCTCAGCAGTGCATTGTGGGAAGACAAGAGGTGATAGGCATACACTGAAACTGGAGGGGTTCAGTCTGGGTACAGGGGAACGCTTTCTCTCCGTGAGGACAGTAAGCAGTGGACAGGTTGCCTGGAGAGGTTGTGCAGTTTCCCTTCTTGGATGTTCTCCAGACCTGCCTAGGCAAAGCCCTCAGAAACCTGGTCTGGTATCATGGGTTCACCCAGAGGGTTGGACAAGAGCCCTCCTGGGGTCCCTATCAGCCTGAACTACATTGTGGTCCTATGAAATATTTCTTGTGACTGGGGGTCTTTAAATTATCTTTTTTTTATGCAGGTTTCTGGCGCCTAATAAGGAAGCTTTTCTCTCAATGGGAAAAATATTAGAGTTCCATTTCTCCGGAAGACTGCCTGAACACAGGGAAATAGTATCTTAAAGACCTTCCCCTTCTGTCAAATTCAGTTGCACTTTGCTAAGGAGTTCAAAAGGTCCAAGGCTGGGACATGCAGATGAGTAGACAGAGATACACATAGAAACAGCCTGGCTCCAAAAGCCTCATTTTCTTAGGCAAGTAGGCTAATATCTGTCTTAGTTCATTTCTAAAAAACCACAAAGGTTCAAGTGAAATATAATAATTGCTAAACCAGTTCACCTGGCATTTAATGTAAAGATAATTAAAATAAGTAGTCCTTCCCTGAAAATAAGTGCATGGCAGCTCATTGTGGCTGAGGTATGCTACAGCACAGGGAGACTTTGCATGCCTTGTAAGCAGAATATTCTGAACTGTCTCGAGTGCATGCACATCAATCAACCAGAACTAATCTAATGGTAAACATATACTGTGCAACAGCAAAACCATCACTTGGATCCTCTAAAATTTAATTAAAAACCTATGAGAGATTTTTACAGACAAAACGAGATTGTTTATCAAATGTGGTCATAGCTGTAGCAATGCTATTTGTAATCTTGGGCTGTGTCCTTTTACACTGTATGTCGGTCTTTTGACATAATTCTCGAGGCCTGTATAGTTGCTATTTTATGGGATACTTTTCACTGGTTCTTGTAAAGGTACCTTTACTGCTTGGGCCCAGGCTATTGGTGGAAATATGTTACATGGAGTACATTGCTTTGTGCGCTTACAACTGAATTTGGATAGATATGTTGAGCAGCTGCATTTTGAAGCCTCTCAAAACAATAGCTGTCTTGCAGTATTGCTGTTTAAGGCAGCTTTGTGAACCAGAGACTGGGGTTCCTCATGTAGAGAGGTCTGGCTTTTACCTTAATTTTGAAAGCCTTTACTGTCTCTTGACCAAGTTCTTTCTGCAGTTGTCCTGCAAAATCCCTTCCTTCCGCTTGAGCTGCCAGTTCCTAGCCCCACAGGCTCCTCTTCACTCCACTGCTGGCTGCCGCAGGCTCTGTGCTGCTGGTCGGGGCCAGTGTGACCGTAAAGCAGAACCACCTGCACCACTTGCAGAACAGCTCCCCAGCCGTTATTTATCTGAGTCTCCAAAGCTCTTTGAGCAGTGACCCTCACACCCTGTCCAGATGTGTGTTTTTAGGAAATGCAGTGTTGCCATCCCCTTCCCTGCTGCCTTTGCCCAAAGACAAGCCATGGGCAGGAGAAGGAATGGAGACCACGCCTCTGTCACTCCTGTCTTACATAATGAGTAAGTAGTAGTCACGAGATGAGCATCTGTGGTTTTGTTTTTATGTCCACAGAAAAAAAATGAATTATTTTAATAAAATTTTTAAAATTCATTTTCTCACACAGCTGAAGTTGTACTTTCAAATGTTTCTGAACAAAACAATCAGTGGCTTCATTTGGGACAGATGATGGCTCTTTGAAAATTATTTTGGTGTAAAGATGGCACATAAACAAAGCTTTTCTTTTTCTTCTGGGCATCAGCTGCTGGCAGAAGTAGATGAAAACAGCTTCTTGCTCCATACCGCCTGTTTACATTTTCCATATGCTGGATTTTAAGATTATAGGGTTTTAGATTCTGACTTTGCATGTTGTACTTTACATAATAATGAGTTTGTGCCTGAGACTGAGTTGATACATGAGAAAGCAGAACCACCACCACCACCCAGAAAGCAGGGAAACAACAACACACCTTGGAAAGAAGCTCTCACATTTTTTCCAGAAAGCATCTTCAAATTCTGTTTTCTGCTGTGCAAAGGTTATCTGCTTTTGGGCAGCATGGAAGGTGTCTGTTTGTCGTCCTGCTTTTTACATCTGTTTCTATAACTTCATTGTAAAGAGTTTCTGAAGTGACACAAGTCAGATTTTTCATCATAAATTAATCACTGTATTACATATCATTCAGACTAATAAATTATTGTTTCAGTCCTTGTCTCTCGCACATTTGCACCTCTTTGACATCACAGAATGGCCTTTCACTGCCTGTTTTAACAGTAGAAGCATCACCCCAGCAAAAGAGAATCCTTGAGCACTGCTGTGTTTTTTACCATTTGTTTCCCCATTACAAGGGGTTTCTTTGGGTATACACGGGGTACATGTGTCTGTGTAGTAGGGATGTTCCTGGGAGGCTGGGTTAGATGGTCTCCTGAGGTCTCTTCCAACCCGAACTATCCTATGATCTTACATGCATTTTAACAAAATTCTCCCTTCCCTCTCTCTGAAAATGAATTCAAGGCTAGATTTTTTTTTTTCTGGTTCTTTCCATCTGACAATTTTCTTCACTGAATACTTGCAGATGAGATGCCTGCCAAGGTTTCACGTCGCAGAGGGCCATGCTGGGCATTGTGGTTCCCAGGTGTGCAGGTGGAAGTGGTCCATTAGCATCTCTGCAGCACAGCAAGTTTCTGTGAGCATTATTTCCCTCCACTTCTCTCTACCCTCACTTATAGCAAAATTTAAGTAACTGGTCTTTGCCACAGCTGAGAGATCATTTGTTGTTGGATTCAGAAACTGAAGTCCTTTCCTGTCTCAAAAGTCCCTTAATGTCTTCAGAGACATTTTCAAGTCATTTCTGCAGTCACAATGCAGCTGGGATCAAACATTTCCTTGACCATACTGGTGGGTAGATCCATCACACCCTGCTTGGTCCTAAACTCCTCTCATCCCAGTACTTGTCCTTAGCAGAGCCCTTGCAAAGATCAGCATTATGCTAAGCAGAGAACATGAATCGCATGTATGGAGCAATCCATGTTTTACACCTCAGACTCAGAAAGCAGTTGTGCTTAAGCTGGGTTCACACATTTTGCTGTTTAAATGTAGATTTTATCAGTTGACCTAGGAGTAAGACTTCTTTCAATGCATGTTCTCTGAGGAAAGAGAATTATAAGCATTTTGAAAGCTTTTCACACTAGAAAGTACCTAATATTTATATTTACGGTGTGTTAACACCATAGACAGAACAGCTCTAAATAACAGTCTCTGGGACATTAAGGCACACTTAGCTTCGGATAGGTATTTGTGAATGGATGTTGCACAGATTCCTGGTCACTCAACAGACAAGTTCAAACACCTTCAGTTTCACCAATTTCAAGCACTTAAATATATATATATATATTATAATGGTACAGGATACTGCAGAACATCTTATTAGTACTGTGGCATTGACTGAAAATGAACATGGTTCTGCTCCTACAAAGAGCTACAGTAAAAGTTGGAGGCATGGAATATGTCTGAATTCTTCAGCTTGAGGACAGCTGTAATTATAATGAGCTTACAGAAATAATGCTGCAATAGTAGCATGTTCTCTTTCTCTATGTGGGATTAGACATAGAATCATATAACCATAGAGTATCCTGAGTTGGAAGGGACCCACAAGGATCATCAGATCCAGCTCCTGGCTCCTCACTGGAGGACTCCTCATTGTCCAAATGCTTCTTGAACTCCAGCAGGCTCGGTGCTGTAACCACTTCCCTGAGGAACCTGTTCCAGTGCCCAACCACCCTCTCAGTGAAGAATCTTTTCCTAACATCCAGCCTGAACCTCCCCTCTAGCAGCTCCATGCCGTTCCCTCAGGTCCTATCACTGGTCCCTAGAGAGAGGAGATCAGTACCTGCGCCTCTGCTCCCCTCGTGAGGAAGCTGCAGTCCGCCATGAGGCCTCCCCTCTGTCTCCTCTTCTCTGGGCTAAACAATCCAAGTGACTTCAGCTGCTTCTCATACGTCTTGCCCTCTAGATTCTTTGCCATTTTTGTTGCCCTCCTTTGGACACTCTTAAACAGTTTCATGGCCTTCTTATACTGTGGTGCCCAGAACTGCACACAGAGCTCAACTTGAGGCCACACCAGCGCAGAGCAGAGCGGGACAATCCCTTCCCTCGACCAATTAGCAATGCCGTGCCTGATGCACCCCAGGACATGGTTGGCCCTTTTGGATGCCAGGGCACACAGCTGACTCATATTCATTTTGCTGTTGGCCATAACCCCCAGATCCCCTTCCGTGTGGCTGCTCTCCAGCCTCTTGTCCGCCAGTCTGTATTTATATCCAGGGTTGCCCCATCCCAGGTGTAGAATCCGGCACTTGTGCTTGTTCAACTTCATGTGGTGGGTGATTGCCCAACCCTCTAATTTGTCAAGATATCTCTGCAAGGCCTCTCTACCCTTGAAGGAGTCAACAGGTCCTCCCAATTTAATATCGTCTGCAGACTTACTTAGTATACCTTCAAGTCCTGCATCTAAGTCATTTATGAAAACATTACAGAGAACTGTCCCTAAAATGGAGCCCTGGGGAACCCCACTAGTGACTGACCGCCATCCTGATGTAACCCCATTTACTAAAACCCTTTGAACCCAACCAGTCAGCCAATTATTCACCCATTAGATTATGTTTTTTGTCTAGCTGTATGCTGGACATTTTGTCCAGAAGAATACTGTGAGGAACAGTATCAAAAGCTTTGCTGAAATCCAAAAAGATTATATCAGCTGGCTTCCCTTGGTCAACTAGGTGGGCAACCTTGTCTTAAAAGGAAATTGAGTTCATTAAACAGGACTTTCCCTTCGTGAACCCATGTTGTTGAACCAATGACTGTGTTGTCTTTCAGGTGTTTTTCAATAACTCCCAGAATAATCTTCTCCACAATTTTACCAGGTACTGAAGTGAGACTGACAGGCCGGTAATTACCAGGGTCTTCTTTCTTGCCCTTCTTGAAAACTGGAATAATGTTTGCCAGCTTCCAGTTGACTGGGACCTCTCCAGATTCCCGAGACCATTGAAAAAATAATTGAGAGAGGTCATACTGAGGTATGAGAGGAATCATACTGAGGCATAACACTACCTTTCCATTGAGAGTAATGTCAGTTCTTTGGCTACATGATAAATCATTACATGTTTATTAGGAAATGGAGAATGAGAGAAACGGTCTTCCATTACATGTTTATCCAATTTGTGTCCAGCTGCTTTAAGAACACCCTATGCCTATTTAGTATTTAGCGGGCTTTGCTAAATCCATCTGTTCTAAAGCAGTATTGTGTTAAGCACAAAATAAAGAACCCAAAGCAGGCACCAGCTGCAGTTACCAACAAGCAGGCTATTGAAATTCACTTGCTCTAGCTTACTAGACACTTATGGGAAAGAAAGACCATTCTAATATATTTAAGGCTAGAACAGGGTTGTGTCTCCTCTTCTAAGACAAGCAGCCCTGACAATCATAGCTGGTGGTCTGGATGGCAAGAAAGGGCAGGACAGTCCCGTCAAAGCTCCTTTGACTTCAATGGCAATATGGATTCAGGCATGCTGACTGAAGGATTTGGCCCTATGCAAACAATGGGAGTATGTGAAACTAATTATCTATCTATTGAGGTTTTCTCCTCCATCTTCTCCCTTTCTAATTTCTAATGAATGTAGATAATTGCTGTGTTCCCACTAACACGCAGATTAGGTCTCTCGGATTAGGCTGTGATTGAGTAGCTAATACTAAGGGTAAACGCCTCTGGTGTTCCTGCTAAATGCATTCTTGCTAGTGAGTTAAATAATCACTCTACTAAAGCATTACTAAAAGATTTAAACACTTGTTTTGGAGACTTCTAGTAGATTTCAATAGCTTCTGACATACTATGACATGCTTCAGAATGTTCATTTATATACAGTTTGATTTCTTTTGATGATTGTCAACTTAAGTTACTAAAAAAGGAGAGTATTTTGTATAGGGAAGGAAAGGGGGTGGAGGAAAAGCAATATATTAGAAACATGAGTAGGTGCCCTGGCTTGTCCATCAGTCTTGGCATCATTTTATTTATACAGTTTCTAAAGGATTAGAAGTAATCAGTTCCAGAGGATGTGCTCTGGAATACTGGCAGGGTCTACTTTCTTGGCAATCATTCCAAATATTTTATACAGTTTCATATCATCTTGTGTAGTACTGAGCATTGGCTGTTTGATGTAAACAGTGTTAATGTTTTAACTTCTATTGCAGCAACATTATTCCTGCATCATGCCCTGAGCTTTGTGAACGCTGGGAGCTGGAGGGGCCCATCCAGCACGGTAGGAGTGCTCACCTGCAAAAAGCAGCAGGACCCCCTCCTCAGAGACCAGACACTGTGTGGCTCCGCTGAGCCCTCAGAGCCCCTCATTCTCACCTCCCAGCAGGATGGGGGCCTTGTCTGTGGGCAGCTGGACTGGAGCAGTTCCCTTGCAGGATGTGCTCATTACATTCTTGTTTGCAGCTCTGCATTACTCATCAAGTGAGAAATAGTGAAGCCCCCCAGTCCCTTTGCTTTAACATTTGCAAATAAATAACTCCTAAGGTGCAAATGTCAACATACAGTTACGGATGCTCTAGTCAGACCTAACCTCCCTTGATTCATCAAGGTTATCTCTGGAAACAAGTTTAAACACCAAGCTTGACCAACTGATTCTCCCTAAAGGATGCTTCAGAACAGAATTCATCCAGTGGGAGTACCTGTCCTCATCTACTGAGGTTGTTTTTTTTGTTTGTTTGTTTTGTTTTTTTTCTGATGTAACTGTTGATTTCAAGGAGTTGCTTAGAATAGGAGCTAGGCAGGGTGTTAATGCAATAACTAGAACTGAGAAGCAGTAGAGAAGTTGAGACAAGAACATGACTAAGATTCCCTCAGATGAGAACCATAACATTAATAAAAGAGAGCTCTGTACTGCTTGAGGGTTCACTCTGTACTATTGGCAAAAGGAGCAAGGACATGTTGGAATATCAGCAAATGGTCTTCAGAAATTGCTAGCGAAGTTCTGGCATTTAATAAAATCTAAGTAACATTGTGAAAAAAAAAAAAAGTTGTTTCTTAATATGGCATTTGCCTAAAGTAACGTTGATGTTGATTGAAGTAATGCAATTTTCATATCTAAAATGTTGCAGAGGAGAGTATGTCTATTTCATTTATGTTTGTAGAAACTTAATCTACAGGAAAAGATTTTATAACAGAATTGGAGGTTAAATTTCATTTGCTGATTTAATAAAAGCTAACAGGATGGATTTGGGGATATTTCATTAATCTTTCTTTCCTTTCAGTGAAAAGGAAATTAAGTTCAATCTAGTTCAAACTTTGCTTCACCATTATACAATAGACTGCCAATGTCCATGTTCTCTCTGGCAAGTTAAAACCTAATTAGTCACAGAAAATTCTTCCCTGATCCTGTCACTGTGAGGCAGGAAAAGCCTGGGCTGCAGACAAAGAATTCAGATGCACTAGGTGCTTTGCTGTAGCTCTTTGTTAATGCCCATGCTTTCCTACGTAGCATGCGGTGACATAACAGAAAACAGCATATTTTGTCTTTCATGCAAGGAGATCAGATATAAACCTCCTTTTCAAAACATGAAGAAAAGCTTTTAGCATGAATCAACACAAAGAGCATGCTGCTATTGACCTCTTCACCGTGCCTGCCTGCTTTGCAGAGAGACAGGAAGGGATGCTTGGGTTTATACAGAGCGTGAGACAATCAGCTGGGCACAGCTGGGGTGGGCAGGGGCAGAAGTTTGTGCCTGGCTGTGGCTGTTTGAGCCTCCCGTGTTGGAGCCCTCTCTCAGCCTGCGCTGGCTGTGGAGGTGCCCTGGGCACACGGGCACGTGTGCTGTGGGAGCTGCTCCCACTGCGCCTCTTGTCTGCAACCGGCCGGGTTGGTAAAGCGCGACTTTCTGTTTCAACCTTGCAGAGTTTTGAAGAAAGGGATCAGCTGATAAAATCGATTTAGAAGTAATACAGTATCCAGTGCTTCCCCTACCACTTGTATAAAGTAACGCTTGTTCTTTCAACACTCTTAATTACACCTAATATAAAATAATTAACTATTAAAAATATTTGCCCTTTCTTATTTTAGGCTTAATTCTAACAACTGCTGTAGCATTTTTCTGGGCTGAATTTGGCCCCTCTGGCATCTGTGTTGTCTCATAGGGTATTGAATATCCAGTATCTGGTGGAATTTTTATGGCACACACTGAATATCAGCTGGGAGAGGAAAGCTAGTTTACGTCTGGAGGTGAGATTGCATTGCATCATTAACACAAGCATATCTTGTGAAGGAGAGCGTTCCTGAACTTGTGTTCGTAGCTGGGTCACAGGCAGAACGTCAAATTAGTTGGAGAGATGCTCTGTTGTGGTTTGCATTTTGACTGAGATTTTCAAAGGCATTCAGTCACACTATCTCCACCATCTAGTGCAGCCCCTCTGAAAATCCCAGCAATTGGTGCAACTGCTTTTATGGAGGCAAGAAGCCCTCTGTGGTGTAGTCCAAGTGCAATCAGCAGCAATTGCAGTTCTTTGTGGAATTCAGCAGCAAAGCATGAACCTCAGGGAGAATTTTAGCTATCCTTGTCCAGAGACAGGGCATCTGGAGGCAGTGCCTTTTTTTTTTTTTTCAGAATATTTGGGGGGAAAAGAGCTGAGCAAGCAGAAAAGAGCTGCTCCTGCAGCACTTATGCTCCTCATAACAGCAGGTGACTAAACCAATCCAGGTTTAGTCACGCAGAAGATTGTTGTGAGGAAATCTTGTAGTATTTGTTTTATGAAGACTTTTTTTTTTTTTTNTTTTTTTTTACTTTTGCTCCAGTGGAGCTTGTGGCTTCATGGAGTTTGGAAGTTGCCCAGTTTCTGTGATTTCCCTTAGAGGGTGAGGGTGGGATCAACATGAACATCCCCAGGACCCTGAGGAGACCTGTGGTGACTTTGCACAGCACGCCCCAGCCTCTGCTGTCTGCATTTGGATGTCTTTGGGGGAGATGTCCTTGTGAGGAGAGGAGGCGAGTGTCTTGGGGTTGGGGGAAGACCAGCCCTGCAGTGTTCTTGCTGGAGAAGGACAAACGCCTGGTATCCAGCTGTGTTTACAGCCTCAGCCCATGTTCCCTTGGCTTCTATAAAAACCACAAGTGGAGAAAACCTCCAGCCTCAGCCCAGAAACAGTGCGCAGTTTTTGCATGAGGCCTAGCTGTGGACGGACTGAGAAGCTGCCCCAGAGGTCTGCTCAAATGCAGTTTCTCCCCTTCAGGCTATACATTGTTCTGCTGTGCTCTGAACTGCTCCTGCGTTTCGGTGCTGGAGCAAGCAGAGGTTCACCCTGTCCCTGGGCAGGACTTGGAGGGGCCGGAGTGGCCGGGGATCTTGGCTCTGGAGAAATGTCCTCTCTGTTTCAGCATGCACGTCCTGGCGAGCACTGGGAGAGGTTTCTCCAGAACTGCTGTGTTAGGCATCTGCAGGCCTCAGGCTTTTGAATAATTCAGTATACAGAATCGTGTCATGCTTACAACGTTAAACTGCTGAAACAGACAAATGGAAATAAAATAATAACTTCAGCTTAAAAACATAGGCTGCAGCAACTCAAGAATTTATTATGTTATCTGCTACTGTTGAGCAGAATTTTAAATGGATATGTCAAGTCAGAGCTTTTTATTTTTTTACATGACTGTTGAAGGACATACTACTGTGGAAGATATCAGCATTCCAGGCTTTTCCTATATTTGATTATAGCTGATAGCAATCAAAGTAATTTTACTGCCAATGATAATTCTGGCAGCAGCTTAATTTAATAGCATGGAGGCTAGATCTTATTTATATCATTCCTCAAATGTTGATAACTTTGAATGTAACTACAAAATATTTCTGCAATGAAAATTTACAATATGGGATATTTAATTTAGTGCCCTGGCCTCACTGCTTAAAAATGTTCATACTACACAAACACATTCTTACACTAGTTGTTTTGAAGATGGCTTTTCCATGGAACATGGACTTTTTTCATGACAGTCTGAGAAATGCTGATCACTTTATCACTGTAAAGCACGTGAAGGCGAAAAACATGCCAATATTTGAAAAAATCAATCTTCTGTGATTAACTTTGCACTTTGCCAAAAGTAAATAAATAATCTTGGGAAAAATAAATCCATTAAATGATTTTTTTTTTACCACATTCTGTTTGCTTCCCTTACCTTGGTAGTCTCAGAATTGCATTATTGCCACACCAGATTGCTACCACCAGCTTTGATAGCTATGTCAGAGTTACACCACTAGAAAGGACAGATTTTTATCCTATTGCAATTATGGGATTTAAGCCACTGACTCAGATGGAGTGGATGAGCTTATAGAAAACAGCAGGGCTTGACCCATGGGCTGTGTCATCTCTGAGATGAATACTGTAGCTGTTAGTGATGTGGTGCATGAGTGTTTTTTTGTTTGACCCCGTATTTAAAAACATTTGTGCGCTTATAGTTTTGCAACTATTGCCACTGAGCTCTTACTGACATGCCAGTTGCTCTGTTCTCAACACTTCCAAGGTTGGAGCAAGCAAGGCAAGATAAGGATGGGAGTTGCCAAAATTTGCTCTGCTTTCTTTTTGGTCTGCTAGAATCTCCTGAGGATTGACCAGAGCAGCACTGAAAAGGCCCCCTATCTCTTATAGTTTCTTAAACTCCAAGGGCTAATTTTCTGGAAAATTTCATTCACAAACTGGCATCAGATTTAAATGTTGAACAAGAAAAATGTGACATTTTTCATGCTTTCAGAGCGCTTCGACACAGCTGGTGAATTCTGTGGTAGGGAGGTAATGTTATCCCCTGTTGCAGAAGCAGCAGCAAAGTCAGAGGAGTCACATGTGAACTGCTCAGTGAGAAACTGAGCCCCAAGTGACTCTGGGTCCTGCTGGCCACACTATTGCTGATGCAGGATGGGAGGAGAAGTTACTTATGCCAGCACTGCGAGCAGCACACCCATGTTGTCCTGTCACCAGCCTCTGAAGTACCAGGCAGGAGTTCTTTGAGGAGTGGTTTGGCAGCCTCTAGCCAGGATCTGAATAGTAGCTCCTCATGATAACACCACTTCAGATGCTAAAAACAGCCAAAGGATCTCCAAAAGGTGGCAGGAGGTGGGTCAGGGAGCGCAGAGAAGCATGAGCTAGGAACAGAAGGGCTGGAAATCACTGTGCACCCAGGTGACACTTCTGCAGGTAGTCAACTCCCCTCCCACCAGTTTTGCAGAAAGTGCACCCTGGTCTGCACTCTCTGCTCCCAGGAGAAGTTCCTACCCATTTCCTTCTCCACACCAGGAAGATACACCTGAGGTGGGCCAGTCAGTGGGTCCCAGCTCTGTTGCTTTCAGGAAGCCCTGCTAGGCTCACCTAAATACAATATTCAAAAGCTCCCACCAAAATAAGTTAAAAAAAACAAAAATTAAAAAAAATCCATCATCTCACTGTGTAGTGAATTACTTCTCTGCTTTAGTAGACTTTGTGCTAAAAGACAGAAAGAATTGTGTATTTATTTCCCAGATTATTAAATTACATATAGAATATGCTTCCTGAGTATTAGCAGAGTTTATAACTGAATTCATCCTATCCATGCTCTGGTTACGTCTAATGAGGATAATTATTACATGGCTTAACTATAATTCGGTATTGACTCTCGCGCATGAAAAGCTTTTATTGGCAAGCATCAGTCGAGAACTTCAACAAAAGACATCTTTAGCTTGTGTAAACATTGTTATTTCAAGGTCTCACCCTAACCTGCTTTAGGCTAAGTACTTTCTCCTCAATTGAGTTAATATAGCCAAAATGATATAAGGATGGGATTAGATACTGGCTTACACCACAGGGAAAAAAATGAAAGTTGGACAGGGAAAAATGCAGTTAATTCCATTCTGTCAGCAGTGGATATTAAAGATTATTAGTTGGCACACTCAATTATGTGTGAATCACAATAGTAGTTCTGTTACTTTTTTATTTAATTTTACAGGGGCAGGTAAAAGTGTAGGTTTAGTATCATCTGCAATGATTATTTTTTGCTTGCAGGGATTTGAGGTTATATTAAAGTGTTTGACAGGTTTGGAGGAAACATCCCTGTATAATAAAATGTCCCACTGTTTACATGGGTAAATGTAAATGAGTAGAAATGAAAAAATCTGCCTGTCAGGGGTTTAGCTTTGGCTGCTGCTTATGAATATATTTCTTTAGGCAGTAACTAGTTATTCTATTTAGTAATTGTTAAAATGATAAACCAACAAATATAGCGCTCTTTTTGCTGCTTCCCTCTGCTGGATAGAGCCCGTAGAGCTTAGTTGCATGCCACGGGCTCATTAACACCAACAACTACCATAGACTACCACCTTGGGAATGGAGAAACTGGGTTTTCAGGGCAGAGATAAGTCTGAACCTTCTTCTGACACTCATGGTAAATTTTTTAGTCTCCAGGTTAATCACCAGTCACAGAAACTCGCAACAATATAAAATCCTTGGGTCAAGTAAATGGCCCCAGTCTGAGGCTTTGATCCTGGACTCCCTTCTGTTGAGGTGGGAATATGTGTTGGGCTGGAGTGGGGTGCTGGGCACAACAGCGTCTCTGACGCTGGCTCTAGGATAGACTGACAGCAGGGCTAGGAGGTGTACTGCACAAGAAATCAAATTAATTATTAGATTTATATGTTGAACTTGGAGTTTTATTTTTTTTTTTAATAAAATAAACCTCCAAAGTGTAGTTTGTGTTTTGTTTCTTTTCATAGGTTTCGATAACCAAAAGAGACCACTATGACAATGCACTTTATCTGCTTGACTGCAGTTCCAAGACCAGTAACAACACTAGTTGAACTAGAGCATATATTTTAGGAAAAACAAACAAACCCAACCTTCTAATCTTGGTTTCCAGTTTCTAGTGTAAGAAGGCCTCCCACAGCACGGTGACATTCCCATGCCAGAGTCCCATGCACAGTTTACATCCCCTCACATGGCAAATGAGTCTTATTTGAAGATTTAAATATCCAGATTCATCTTTCATCTACTGGATCTTGCACATTTTTTCTCCCCAAAACTGTCAAAGCCAGTAATCATATGTGTGTTGCCTGTATGATACTTGACGTGAAGCAGTTTGGACAGCTTTGTAGCTGTCCGAGTGCTCAGATGTAGGATTTTAAAACCTCTCATTCAGTTGTCCCATCAGTGCCCACTCCAGAGAAGGACTAGCACTTCACAGACAGTGGTAGAGCTGATGTTCATCTGAATATCCACAAAGATCCCCTAGTCCCTTCAAAGATACCATTTCCCAGACTCATAAATGAGACCTAAGCGTTTTGTGCTTAGATGTCTGACTTTTAAAGCTAACTGTACTGAAACATGTCATTTAGGCTAAATTTACCAAGAAATTTAGACTACTGCTCTACATTCTTTTAAGAAATGATTGTCTTAGAGTTTACAGCCTCAGAAAATTGTTCCAAAACAATCTTATTGTACGTTTTTGTCATACACTGTCCTTCAACCAATAGTTTATTATTTCTGGGGTCATCCTGAGCAGTTGTTTCTACTACTGATACTAACACCCAAGCAGGAGTGTAGGTCCTCTGCAAAAGAGAGTTCTCTTCTATTAAGCATGCTAATCTAGTGTCTTTATTCTACAGATGTGCAGAGCACCCTTTGGGATCATTGAGTTAAGGAGCCCACCCTCAACCAGCTCTCTGGTCTACAGAAATTCTGCTCCATGTGATCTGCAAAGCAGCAAGCTTCCACACCCTGTAATAAATTGGAGACCTATTGTACAGGAGGAATGGTAATCACAGCTAGAGAAAAGGCCATCCCCAATAGTTTTGGTCCGTATAACAACAGAGAACGTCATAAGAGAACTGAAGCTCCTGGATACTCCTGGGAAGCGGACTAAAGCTTCAGCTGGGTGGACTCATGCTGCAGGCTTCAGAGGAAGATTGAGCACAATAAATTTTCCACTGTTCCTACAATATTTATCCCAGGAAGAAATGACCTGTTGGTCTAACGCTAGTATGAACACTAGGGCTTTTTACCTGTATGTTGTCCCTAGCTGTCAGTATATTCAGCACTTCAAAGGTAGGGAAAAACCAACAACCCAGGAACAACTTGTCCAACAGAACAGTGGGGAAAAAAGTCTTTCCTGGTCTCCCAAGTAATCAGTGAAAGTCCTGAAATATTGGTTCAGTATTGCATAAATGTATAAATGCATTAAGTACTTACTACCACTCGATCCCCTCTCAATACCCGCTTCGTAGCTGAACGTCCAGAGACCCCTGCTGTAAGTTCAATTCTCTATTTCCAGGAGTTGCCTTGTTCTGTGCCTTGGTGGGGTTATCACATTTCTTCTTAAACTTTTAATGTAACTTTTCCTCAATAACCTGTTTGGAAAACTTACACCAAGACTGAAATCTCCAGATGGGTAGGAAGGAACTTTTTTATTACATTTAATACCCTCTAAGTTTTTTCCTTGATTATTCTCCTCAGGCACCAAAGGGTCTCCTGTATTATAGCCAAGTGTGTCACATTATCGCTCTGCTCTTCAGGTTACCACTTCAAGACACCACAAAATCTCTGCTGACATCCCCTGCAGGGAGGATAAAGACCGCACCAGGGCAGCTTGGACCCTAGTAAGTGAAAAGAGCAAGTGAAGAGTTTTGAGCCAAGGGACCACACGCTTTGAGTCATGTTCACATTGAGACTTAAGGTCCACATGGATCAGGTTTACCATGTTGTTGCATAGACTAGATGAACAGGAGCACACTCCTGAAATTTAAATAAGTGGCCAGAAAAATACAACCTGCTATCTCCTGGGTAGCTCTGTACATGATTTTAAGCGCCTGGTGGTGTTCTCCCAGCAGCGTGCAGAGTGCTTTAGTTTTAAGAAGGGCTGTGGTGTTTGCTGATCAGGCAAGACGACTTAGAGCTTCATGTCCCAGCAAGGACTTTTGCAAAAATCAGGCCCTGGGAAGGAAGATTTTCTCAGCAGGTGCAGGGTATTGCTTTCTGTTGGCACAGCAGTTTTGGCTTGGCTAAAATGTGTATTTACTTTATGTAGCTCTGAGTGTAATAAGAATGCTAGCAAAAAACACTTGGAAAAGGAAAAAAAGGAAACATTAAACCTTAACACTGCATTCTCAATTAAATGATTACTCCTTCAGGATGAAATTGTTCTTGAGTCTTATTGTAAACCTTTCAATTTCTTACATAAATAGCATGATTATATTTACATAAATAGTTGCACCCTGGAGTACAACAATCCTATTGTACACAAAAATCCTATTAAAATTTTCTGAGAGAACTTCCCTAGTTTGAGCAATGGTCTGTTATGCATGAAACCAGAGCTTCTCATTTCTTTCTTCATTCAGAGCCAAACCGTGCCTTTAGATGCATGCACCCAGATACAGAATTGATCCCTTAGAATTCAGTCCTGGGCTCCAAAATAGGAAAGCACATTTATAATTGAACTGCTGATATTTCAAAGCAATAAAATGTACTGCTGGGTTTTCTGGAGGCTGATTATGTGAATTTAGAGGTGACATATGAAGCATACCCAAAGGTATTTGAGTCATCCTTGAAAGAAACAGCTGCAAACTAGTCTTCTACTTAAAGAAACTGTGATCCAATATCTAAGCAAGAAGGAGCCTCTGTCTTAGTTCATCTCTCTTCAGCATTTTGCTGCTTTAAAGAAACAAACTGACAACAAACTAGATGGTTATTTTCTCCCTCCATAGAGTAATGCCAGCATATAAAGCTTGAGTTTTCAAAATGAGATGTAAAGCAAAATATGGCCCAGTGTTCTCTCTCAACCGCTTGGGTCAAGAGGCACACATCACTGTTTGACCCTAATTGCAAAGCAAAACTTTACATAAATAGTGTTAAATAAGTATAAGCAAATATCTTTGGATCAGCAGCTATTTATTGAATCAGGGTATCCACACTGTAGAACCTCATATGGATACTGACTGAAACTATGACTGTGCTGATAAGTTGATTGTTGACCCTGCTACTGCTGTAGTTCGTGCACATTCTGATATGAGCAGGCAAAAAAAAAAAAAAAANAAATCAAAGATTATCTGGAGGATATAAATAAATTCTACGAGTAGAACTTCAGGAGTAATTGATCGTAGGCTTGTCTGCTGAAGTTAAAAAATAAAAAGGCAAATTGAGGGTTTGACTCAGAAAGACCAACCCTTTCTAATCCCCTGGGTCTGAACATGTGTATGACTGCCCACATCCCACCAATTTTGTTTCAAAGTAAGATACAAAGTTATTCACTGGGAAGCAAAAGTATCCTTTTTCTCATTTAAAAATCAACCAAACAAAAACTCTCCTTAGCTAATACTCCCTGAAAACATTGTTTTTAGAAATGAAGTCAAAATGTTTAGAAGGAACAATAACGAGCTGTCTACCACGTAAC
>VXAL01010042.1:96273-127952 GCA_013399475.1 Chauna torquata
CCACATAAAATAGATACATAAAATAAATAAATAAATAAATAAATACATAAATACTTAAATAGAAAGAAGACCACCATGAAACCTCGTTCCCAATTTTACCTGAATTTCTGATAAGTTTTCATTTCTCCAAAATTACAAACTTGGCAATCAGTATCCAGCTGAGAAATGTAATCCAAATGATTACAGTGAATGATTTTCCTTATTGTCAAGTAGCTCTGCAGGAAATAAATCTCTGGGTAGATTCTGTCATGATGGGGAGTGCTCACAATGGTCCTAAAAGATTCTGTAATATTTTGAAACTCAGCAGTTGTGTGCACAGGAAGAAAAATAATAGAAGCAAAGGTGGTAAGAAACATTTGTAATCTGAAATGCAGGGACTGAGATGCACAGTTACCATAGCAGGTGAGTGGAGCTAATATCCCATGCCACTGCAGTCTGGACATGCCATCCAAATTATTTTGTTGAAAGCTGACAAATCTTTGATTTTGAGAGCAATGGCTAGTGACAATATATTTTTTATTTCCTGACGCAGCATGAATCTAAGAATGTTTCTTATTTCATATGGGAATGATTTCAGGATGCTAGCGACATAACATGCAGGGAATGAACAGTCTAAAATTTCTATAAACACCAGAATCAAGGCATTTATGAGTTTTAGTAAAAATTTTATTGAAGTCTGGTCATGTTGGCATATTGTGCATTTTAAATGTAAATTAGATTACTGGCAGTAGATTCAATTTAGTGGTAAAAATGTAAAGAAAACAGTTGGGCTACAGATGAAACAATAATGTAGCTGTTCTTTAGTTAAGAGAACAGTGAAATCCAGAAACAAATGGTGTTTGGGAATACTTATGGTAGAGGAAACATGCTGCATACGATTAACTTTGTCAATTTTATGCAGCACAGTAGTTTTTGTTCAGCTTTGAAGAGCAGTTTCTGATAGTGAACATATGATAGGGTGAACGGATGGCTCTGAGGATTTACAATGGGAACAGAAATCCTTTCATCTTTAGCTCACTTGTTAAAATGCAGCCCAGGCTGTGAGAAATCAATGGTGATTACTTTGTGTGTACAACTTGTTTAACATGACACCAGGTCTCCTCTCCTCCTCCTTCCCCCATTACACTGTTTCATGTTCAAAGCCTGTGTAACTAAAAAGGACCATACATCTTGGCATTGCATTGGCATTTGTAGGGGAAATCCAGTGCTGGGTTGTGGGCATGTCTTCTTACCCTGCTTTGTCGCATAGTCCTGATGGTTGGCCCTCAATGCATTACTCTCCAGAGACAACACACTTGCTCATCAGGCGTGTCATAAGCCACCTTTCAAAAGCTTCCAAATCTCCTGAAAAACACCAAGCATTGAAATTAAAACAGCAACAGCAACAACAACAACAACAAATAGATAAAGATTTAGTTACATGTAGAAGTATTTAACAGAAAAAAAAGTTTAGGGTATGGGCAGAGAGTTGTTTTATTGGACTATAAGGAAGCTTCAGAATGTGTGGGAAAGCAAATCTAAGTTGCCTTAAAGATGCAGCTGTACTGGAGTGTGATGATTTTGCATGTACAGGAATCAATGCACCTTGCAAGGAGGTAGGCTGGTGCAGCTAAGTGAAAATTTTAAACAACTGTATTAATTAAGCCAAATCTGTTCCAGGTTCAAAGCTATTAAAATGGATACCATTCTTTACAAACACTTAGGACATGCCCCATTACCCCATTGTCATTTCTGCTGTAAATCATGGTAGGAAAATGGTAGGAGAAGAAAAGAGAGTGAAATTAGTCACCCTCCCATACTAAGCCACCAAGCTAAAGGCAAGTGTCAGAGTACTGTCTTGCAAATAACGGACTTTGGGGCTAAAATCCTGTTCTGTGGTGAACTAACCTAAGCTCCCTTTGGAAATGAATGGATGGAGAAACAGAGCCTCCCATTAACCATGGATGAAAGTTGCTGAAACAACGCTTGGGCAAAGCCTACATGGAGAAGGGTGGATGTCCCAGAGTGTTGATAGTCACTTCTTGTGTCTGTGAAGGAGAAAGAAGAAAAATAACCTAGAAGATGCATAAGTGCCCAGGGTTTTGCCAGCCAAAGTAAGTATCAGGGTCAGGTCTGTGGGAAGCTGAGAAGATGAATGAGTTTTTCAGCTAAGAACTAATTGGGCAACAGGCTTGAAAGCTGAATCCTGCATTTCTGGCCTCCAAAAGCATGACTTCTGTACAGGTTCCTCAGGTCCTTCAAAGAAATACTTGATGACTGATGATTTATTCTTATGGAAAAACCCACAAGATTGTAACTTTTTGTTTATATGTTTGTGTCAGAAAGCGAAATACTATTTTGTCTTCCTGACAGCTTTTTGTCTATGTTTTTGTAAGCTCTCTGGGGTGCTGCCTGTTTCTGTGTGTTGACTGTAGTTAGCACGATTTCTGCTGGAGCTTTTATGTAACAAATTCCACAACAGAAAATTTGAAGATGAGTAAACCTTCCAGTTGTTTGAGAGGATGGGCTGGGAACAGTGGGTTACAAGTGCTCCTTAAATGACAGTCGTTCAGGCACTGCAGTGACTAACAGTGTTAAGAAGCTAGAAGTCATACAGAGGCACAAGTAAAACTGAAATGTGAGTAACACAAAATTACTGGTTGCTGGGTTTCTGATTGGAATAAGAGTAATTACATGTCGTGCTGAACCTCTGAGATCACAGTGTGACCACAATAAGTGTTCAGAAGATCATAATAAGTTTATTGGCTAAGTCTTCCAGCTGCTGCCAGACCCCATTCTTGAAAGAAGAGTCTGTAGTCCATCTGTGCCTGTGCTCTGCCTGAGTCTCACAAGCCATGGCTGGAGTGAAAGCCTGGCCTGACTGACAACAACAAGGGGTTTGCCAGTGACTTCACCAGGGCCAAGGCTTGTATCCATTGTAGGTGCTCAAGTGCTTTGTATTCTCAAACATCATTTAAAAGCCATGAGGGAGGATGAGAGGAGTCCAGAGGAGTGTTACAGCAAGAAGTTCTGCAGCACGCTGAGAGCAGGAGCCAGTGTGCAGTTAGGGAACTTTCTTTGAAAGGCTTCTCTTGCCTTTAACAGCCATTAGAGGTATCTTTCTGTTATAACTTTTGAAGCAATTGCTTTTTGAATCAGCTGGTTTTGTAATGAGAAGTTGTATTTTTTGGTACTTTTTGTTATTTAAAATCTCAAAGGCAATGTAAGAAAACTTTTAAGAAAAGACCCTTTCCTCTTAAGTTTGTTTAAAACCCTTTTTCCTGCAAGGTTCAGAGTTCATTGGTGGTAGAACTGTTTCCTGATCAAAATGAGGAACAAATATATGATGCCATAAAAAAAAATGATAGAAAGACAAAAACTTCAAATGAAATAGAAGTTTTAATACAAATAATATTTGACCTCACTCTTTTATAAGAGCTCTTCCTTCTTGTGTCTCCCTGAGTTAGCATTGTGCGTTGTTGCAGAACTTCAGAATCCCTTCGTTTTTCATCAGGATTTTGAAGTAGTTGAAAACAACTACTACTTACCTCATAATAATGGCTATATTTTTAAGGGAAAAAAGGTGTGCTTTTTGACCTTGATGGAGTAGTTTGATAGATATGTGACAGGACAAGATAGTAGAGCTGGTCAGCTGGAACTGGTTTTGCCTTTGGATTGTCATCCCTGCTGTCAGGACCCATGGCTGGGCAGCGTCCTGCTCCTCCATTAGCAGCACTCTTTCTTGGGTGGCTGCAGCTTGTGCATGTCTGCCATACCACTCCTCTTGTGAACTGGTTGGTTTCTGGGGGAAGGCTTCAAGCTTGGGTATCTCCCTTTTGTTCCCTCCAGTTCCCAACTCTGTAATTATTAGTCAGCACAACTTTCATTGTTTTCTGTCATGTACAAATTGGAATTGTTTTGGCAAGAGCCTTTGACACCTCCTTTCAAGTGGGAAGTTCACTTCAGTGGTTAAACACTGGCTGGAGATTTGGGAGACTGAATTCAGTGTTTTGCTCTCCCATTGTTTTCTGTATGCCTTTGGCTAAGTCACTGTAGGAGGAGGAATTCAACTCATCTGGCTTCAGCTGTTATGAATTAGGCATCTAATCTGAGTTTGTTGTCTGTGCTCCCTCTGTGGTCAATGGAGGGAGACAGGCACCCCCAGGGGATCACTCATCCCCTTCAGAGGTGTCTGCTCTATCCAGTGACTGCAGGAAGATCAGGCAACTAGTTGAGATTCATACACCTCATTTTCAGACACCTAAAATAAGTCAAATTGAATCCCACGCTTAGTCTGTTTTCTGGCTGTTACACAAAAATGGAATCCATTAAGTCCATTAAAAACAATGCAGTACTTTTGCTATTCAAAATTACACAAAAACAAGGCCAAATTGGAAAGCACTGACTAATTTTTAGACCAGATCTTTTAAAGACGCTTAGGAATCTAAAGGTGTAGAAAGGTGCCTTCTGAGCTTTTAAACTCCTATGACTTATAGGAGTTGGGAGATTAGTAACTGAAAAATCTCACTAAATGCCCGTCTGTGTTTTGAGGTATATAAACACCTATAAAACTCTGTCTCTAGTCTTATTAGGGAGAGCAGTATACTAAAATGCATCCAGGTCTCCAAGCACCATCTTCTCCAGCTTCTGCACCCCTGGCTGCCCCTGCTTCCATGTTCCACAGCTCTTGCCCCTGGCAGCAGAGATAAGCTTGAATGAGGATCATGTGTGACACATAACACTCCAGCTCTCCCCTGCTGGTGGATAATTCATTAAGATGAGAGCTGTGGCGGGGCTGGAGAGAGAATCAGTGAATCATAACCTTCCCTCCACTTCAGCTGAACTGTGTGGAAACTTGGCATAGTGGAGAATCTCGTACGTAAGCCATATTTTATTATTTGGAATTGACAATTCAGCTGTGACTGTGGAACTGGCAAGTTATAGGCATAATGCAGAAGATGTAAACTTAATTTGTCCTTTCTTTTGGGCTGCCTTGTGTCTCTCACTCCTTGTTGAGTGCCTCCATCAAGACCAGCATGATAAGAGTTAATGCATGGTCTGGGAACGAATGTGGTAGAACCTTTACTCCCTTCTGATTCTCGCTTTCCTTTCCTTTATGTGAACAGACTCGCTCACCATCCCCAAGAGTGCAAAAGGCAAAGGTGAGAGGGAAGCTGACAAACAAGGAAAATAATCCCTTTGCCCACCCCTAGTGGAAACTCTGTTAGCTACAGCATGGCAGCTGAGACAGAACAACTTAACCCAACCAAATCTCTTTTATTATGTTCCTGTGTTTATTTTTCCGCTGTATTTATGACTTTGCATGTTGTTTTTGGTGTGGAAAGGACTCTAAAGCTGTAGATATGTGTTGTAATTATACAAATTCCTCTGCATGGAGTCTGTTAAAAAGATTGATCTATTTTTATGAGGACACACACAAATACTCATTTTGATGGACCTCATTGGCATTTATTGCAGGCCTGCCACTACTAAAATTTAAAGCCAACCTTGTAAATTTTATGGAAACTACATGCTGCAATTATTAGCCCGAAGACCTCCTGTCTCGCAGGAATGAGTCAGATTTTGCTTTCCACGTACACTGTGGTTTACACCTGAAAGAGATTAGTGGGGACCACCAGTAGCTTGAAAACCTAATCTCCAGTATTTTGTTTCCAGTTTAGCTCTGAAAGATACTCCAGGTGTTCTCATTAATTAGTCATTGTAAGTCACTGTGTCACTATTGTGCATAGAACAGCTGTTTTTCCTGGTGCACTTTTTCTGCAGGAGTGTTTTAAATTAAAAGTTGGTTTATATACTTTTTAATGTTTAGAAACAATTCTTGTGACTGGTGAAAATGAACAAAACCAACCCCTAACAAATCAGTTTAGGAGGATAAATTCTTGAGTGTTTCCTGTAATGGTGTAACTTCAAAGAGTTCTACCTGAGTGGATGGTCCAGCTTAAACATCATAAGCAGATGCTTCCAAATTCCCACTCATATCAAGAACTGGACATAAACCTTATACACCGTGCATGTTGTACTCCCCACATTATCTTATTTTATAGTTACAGACACTGAGGCAGACAGAGATTAAGTGGACTAAACCTACCAATCCAACTAATCAACATGGAAAAATGAGAATAAAGGTAGCTGGATGATAAGTCTTAACAGTATGTGAAGTGTAAACATTAGTTTGTATATTTTGTGGCTGTATACTGTCCTACACAAAGCCTTTGCTAAATCTTTATTCTTTGCTTGGGACCAATAAGTGAGATGGACTGTTGCAAAGGATGGTTCAGTTGACAACAGGCAAAATATTGTTAAAGGAGACAACTTGGATGGTATCTAACAACCATGAGTTATGTTTATTATGTGGCCCATTATGGTGACGCTTTAGAAAAAAAAGATATTAATGTCAAGCTTTCTCATCCTTCATTTCAACATAAGTCTTTGCTCTTTGTCAGATCATTTGGACCCCAAAGGGGAAGGAGGGAAAAATGTTTGTGGATTCTTCATCTTGGCGGGATCCTCTCTCTCTCCCTTGGAGAACCAATGCTGTGCTCCAGAGCTCCTGACTGTGCACATCACTGTTCCTAGCACACTAGGCCTGGCCATGTCCACTGCCACATCCTTTACTGCTGGCTATCCAGGCATCTTGGAACTGCTTTGCAATGGTAGAGCCTGACCCTCTCTGGCCTTCAAGCAGCAAAAGTCATACCTCTCTATTTCAGAGTAGACTCAGAATTGGTGCATGCCAGAGGTCTGATTGTGAAACTCCCACCTGCAAGTTGCCAAAGAAGGGCCAGTATCTGCAGTTACTTTGACTGAAATTTAAAATAAAAGTGAGTTGATAAGTTTAATTTTTTCAGTCACCAGAAATTCATCAAGGAACAAATTGCTCTGTGTGTGGGAGTAATAAAAAATTTTCTGCACTTTGCAGCATCCAGTTTTGGTTGCTTTGGTTGGTTTCAGAGAAAGTATCAGAAGAGATAAGCTGCTTTTGTGCCTTGGAAAAGTTATCTTGTCGGAAGTCCTCTTGTTAAAAAGATGCAATCTGATGTTGTCTTTTTCACTACTCTTTGAATCCTAGCCAAAAGCAAGAACTCAAAAGAATTAATTTGAGTTGACCAAGAAATGAAGGGGAAGTTTCTCTGTTAGAGGAAAGCCGGGTAACAACGAGAAAGGGTGACCATCAGGTATGGGGGAAATTACCACAGAAATGCTTGAAAAAATTTCTTAGCAATCTGGAGCAGTAAAAGAGTGTGTCAGGATTAGAAAAGGACAGTAGTAATCCCTCTCCACTGTGAGAAGAAAGAACAACTCAGTAAAGCATTAGTCTCTGTAGCATGTTTAAAAATACATGTGGCCCATGCCTCAGCTCTGAGCTCAGGCCCCAGGTACTCCCAGAGGCCTATTCTGAGTCCTTGGAAGTCTTCAACATGTGTATACGTATATACATACACACACACATACGGACACACATATATGATGGGTATGGATCTACGTGTTTTCCAGTTCTTCACTTTTCCAACTTGCAAGGATGGACTTTAAGGGGAGCTGCATAGTGTTATATCAATATAGAGAAGTCCATAACATAAAATTATATAACTGCTCATTTGTTGAATGTGGTCTCTTGCAGGTGGAGTGGGATTAAGGGAACCTGGTGCCCTCCACAAACAAGAATGCACAAGAACTCATGTTGGTTGACACTGTGTCCCAGTCCATTGCTCGGTCATCTTGATAGGTCCCATTAGTTCACTGGGTGCAAGCAGCAGCTCACTGACAAAAGGAGTTTATCCCTTTTTACTCTAAGCTGTCTCTATGTTCATGTGTCCCTGCACCAACTATTCAAGTTATGCACTTCAGCTTCTCCTCACAGCCACAAGAAATATAGAGGTTTAATTAAGCAGTACTTAATTTTTCACCTCGCAAACGACAACTCAAATGGGACCAGACTCATTAAACTTTCTGCCCAATGAAACAGCTAAGCAGAGATTTAACCCTTCTAAATTGAAATGCAAGAAGGCATTAGAAGGACACTCTTTCTTATATTTTAATAATAGAGGATACAGCAAAGATATTGACTAACTCCATATACTGTTGCTTGTAAGAGAGGGATACCCTTTACCTGTCTTTAGAGAGATATCGTGCTGACCTATGGTGTCCAGCAAACAATATTTTCATTTTTTTCTACAGTCACGAGGAATATCATCTCTGGAGGTATTCAAAAGACATGTAGATGTGGTACTTAGGGACATGGTTTAGTGGTAGACTTGACAGTGCTAGGTTGGTGGTTTGACTTGATGATCCTGGAGGTCTTTTCCAACCTAAGTGATTCTATGATTCTCATATGTAAAGCCCTCTTTGACACGTGGGCAGGACTTCTGTGGGTGAATTCTTTCTAAGCTTTTTCAGAATTTTTGTTTCACCATGAATAGCTTCTCTCCAGAATATGATACACCTTTCTTTAATAAAGAAGGGACAGGGAATCTGTTTATAATCAACACTCTTCTAATGTAGAAAATTTAGCAAGTATCTTGATTCTAACTGAATACATCATAGTTGCTCATGAAACAAAGCTAGTCATTTGTGCTTTTTCTCTGATTTCAGAAGTAGCTGTCTACATGGAATATTGTCTCTTTAGCTTGTAGGTAGCCAACATATTAAAATGTGCAAAATGCAAATAGAATTTGCACCATAATGTGCTTTAATTTGATTTGACATTAGATTTCTGCTCCTCATCTTTTCATGATAGCTATTGAAAAGATGTAATTTTATTCTGAAGTCTTAAATTTTACCTTTGGTATGTACCAATAGATGGAAATTGAGGAGGGAAAAGTTATAGTGCAGAGTTGTGGACACATGCAAATTAAGTTTTGACTTTGATTATATTTTTTTGCACTTGCTATTTGAGATGTGCACTCATTCTATTTTTCTTTTCGGTGAATATTTATCCTGATGGCTATCACTAAATAATTGCTTGGTGTCTAAAGCTCTTTTCATATGACGGGCAATTCAAAACCCTGATCAAGGTCAATTGTTAAGGTGTCGCAATCTGAAAATTTAATCATCACTGAGAGTAAAATGATACTCAGAATTATGCCTTTAAGAAAAGCCACTATTTACCAAGGAAAGTGTTTTGTATATCCAGTGATCATAGTAATTTCTAAAGTGGAGCATCTTAGAATTTTCTTTGACTTATTCACTTGAGAAAATGGCTGTCTATTCATTCACTCAGGAAATTCTGGACAGCTAGTCAGAAAAACAGACAAAATCCAGTCTGATCAGGAGTAACTCAGGTTTTGTCCGCACCTTAGAGAAACTTGGTGCCCTAGGCATGGCTTGGTCTGCCTCATGCACTTGCAATACACTGCAAGTCCTAGCCCAAAACTGACCCCCAACTGAAGACATGAATTCGCAACCACATTTGGTAAAACTGGTGAGAAATTATGCTGGCTGGAGTGTAATCTTTCACAGAGCTAGGATTTCCTCACAGATCCAGCATCAGATCATGTGGGACCATAATAGCATCTGGTGATGCGAGTATTTCCTGTACACCAGACACTTTTAGTTGGTTTGTCTGACAATTTTCTGAACCCATCTCTGCAGTAGCTCAAGATTTCTGATGGCTACTTGCATGCACAAAATCGGTAAGTCGGAATCCGATTTGCCATTATATATAGCAATGAATTTAGATATACAGGTGACTTTAACACAACAGCATGACATGTGGGCTTGTTCACTTGGAGGACAAAAGCCTCTCTTTCTAGCTGGGGAGCTGCACATCATTTGATAATCATTGTGTTGCGACTGGAGCAGTGCTGTCATCTTCTATGCCTCACACAAGAGAGCTTTCTTCACTGCAGAAAGCACAGGAAGCTCGACATTCTCATACAAAAGTGATGTGTTTGCTTACCCAGGATCTCAAAAGCAGCTCAGACCTCACTTGCTGCATTGTTGTCCCCATGCAAATCCAGTGCTTCATCCAGTGGAAATCCCCACGGACTGGCATATCTAGAGGCTGTGTATTATTTCGACAATAATAATAGCAATTTGCTAGATTATCTAGTCCAGAGCAAGGTCCCCAGCACCTTTCTGAAATAATCTTGGGTGCTTAGTGAGTGTATCTCAAGTTCTGCAGATGCTTTTTTTNTATTTGTTATTTTTCTTCATTTTTTAAAAGACATGCTTCCTGATGGCAATGTCAAAAACTTGACTGGGAATGGCACACACTTTGTTCCTCAGTGGATATTGAGTCTTCATCCACAGCTCCTGGGCTTCCCAAGTCTCCTGAGAAGACACTCTGATACTTTTTGATACCTCAGAGAAGGCAGGACAACAGAGCGAAAAGATGGGAACTGTTGGATAAGTACCCAACATGCCGCTGCAATTAGCAAGCAAAACCAAAGACTATGTGGAAAGACACTGCACTGCCAGTGTTTTATACTAATAGTACTAGTGTTTTTATTCCTAGTGCCTAAAGGTCTGCTTTTGGATAAAGACACAGGGACCTCATTTGTTAGGCACTCTACATGGGACATCTTTATACAGGCTAGTGCTATACCAATTTTGCTAGCACTTCTCAGTCAGAAGCATGATTACAACTTATGAAAATATATTAAAAACAAATAGCTTAGATATTACACATAGTTGTGGTAGCATGCAATGCAACATATTTGCAGAATCTCACATCATAAATAACATCAAATATTTGAAGAATAAGGTCAATAGCTCTGTGCTGTTACAACTGTTCAGCTAGCTGGTCTTGAGGATGGTAGATTAAAGCATGCTTATGTCTATCCATAGGAACAACAGTCACACACTGGGCTGCGTATACACAGTGAAGGCAGGACATTAAATTCAGTAGCAGCACTTACAGTGACCACCATGAGTGACTACCATTGTCATGCTTCTAAAGGAGAAAAAAATGTGGAAATTAGACTGCTCTAAAGGCACAGAATTAAAAGCCAAAAACCTCAGCAAACCACAGACCTCACAAACCTCTATCTTTGGGGTGAAAAGGAGACTTTACTCATAATAATCACATCTGATCTAACTCCCCACTCAAAGAGGCCCAGTTTTGTTGTTCGGTTCTTCGTCAAGTTCTGAAGAACTCCAGGTAAGGAGAAGTCATAATCTCTCTGGTCAATACATTTCAGTGTTTTGTGAAGAAATTTTTCTTACGTCTAACTGAAATTTCCCTTGCTGCAACTTCTGTTTTTTGCCTCTTGTCCTTTTCTGTGCACCTCTGGGAAGAGCATATGGTTATCATTCATTGCCCAAAGAGTGCCCCTTATCTCAAAGGCATCACTTAAGATCTTTTCCTTTCTGCAGCATCCCATTAAATATGTATCAATGGGAGAGGGCAGAAGAAGGAAGGACAGGGAAATACAAGATTTTTTTTTAAAGTATGGTTTCCTCTAAGGGTCACAAAGGCCATGCTACAGAAGGAACCTGGATGCACCTCTGCATCTGTTCTTTTCAGACTACTATGTTATCTCTGTTTGCAAATGTGGGCACTAAAAACTGGTGAATACTAAATCACTTGACTTGCCCAAAGTCACAAAAGATATTAATCAAACCAAGACCCCAATTACCTGCTTCTGTTCTCATTTTAGACTACAAAGTCACCATTCATTTAAAAGCAATTCAGGTCAGAGTATTCAAAATGTTTCTGTAACTGTTTTTTCTTACTGTCCCACTACTGAAATTTTGCTACAAATACTTCTAGTTTGGAACCTAAAAACACATCAACAGCTATGAAAGCCTTTCTTCTGAAAAAAAAAAAAAAAAAGTGTTTCATTTTCTTTTGGGTTATTTGTTTCTTCTCTTTGGTAGGCGTTCAGCCATTTTTACTAGGTCTCTTCTTGCCACCTTAAATTAAATTCATAAAAATGTCAGAACTAAAGTGATCAAAATTCTTTTCTCATCCACACTGTTGTTCTATAGGGAATTTTTCCCCAGATGATGCTATCTGAACTTGACTATTGACAATAAATTTACTGCTCATAGAACTCCAAATGTATGATGTCTTTTCCTTCACTTTCCTGACTATTTCCCTTTCTGGGAAAATATTGTCACCCACAAAGCACTTTTCTCCATTTAGAAGAAGTTCTGTGGTCCCTTCCATGACAGGGTCATGTAAGGTAAGTCTCTGACATGAACTAAAATCATATTTGAGAAAAATAGTCCATTTTGTTTTCTTGGTCTTTGATTTATATCGTCTTTTAGCAATTGAAGTTTGTTGTCATGGCCCTGTAAATTGTTGTGGTATGAAAAAAGCAGTCATATGACCCTCAGCCTAACAGTGTAAGTACAAAGTGTAGAGGTATTAATATGAAAAAAAAATAGTGGTTTAGCATTTTATATTTTACAAGAATTGCTGTATTCTGAAAGCAAGACTATAACAGTGCTTCCAACACTCCTGATTTTCTTACAAGTCTCATGACATTTGGTGTTTTTCCTTAGAATGCCAGCTCCTATAGACATCTCATTACCTGTGATTCTCAGCTTTCATTGGAAAGGGATGCTTTTAGCTCTTGTGGCTGCAGAGAAAAACATGCAAGTCTGAGCCCCAAAGACTTAAAAAATAGAAGGCAAAGGCCAAAAAATTCTTAAAATTCCATGTTTTAAATTAATCTTACTGTTTTTGGGTCTGACTCAGATCTTCTGAGTGTTTGAGGCTGGCAGTAGATCTATTAAGTTCATGGATTAAAATTTTAAAAATTCATTTCATACCTGTTAATAACTATCAAAGACAGATTTTTAAATCTTTGTGTTTGCTACTCCAGACTGAAGTCCTATAAGATTGACTTGAAAGGCTTTGAGCCTCCACAAAAACAGTCATAGGTGAGCTGGGGGAACAGGATTTTCATATGCCCAATAGAGATTTATGCCCTGGAGTATTTTCTATATCTATGAACATAACATATGAAAACATATGAAATACTTCACAACATCATTTTAAACCTAATCTGTGTTTGCAACACTTATTTTATAAAATAGGAAAATTCTGAAGTCGTGTATCGTGATAGGAGATTCCTTTAATTTTGGCTGTGTGTCCAGAGCTGCATAGGAATGGCAAAGGAATGGGTGGGGAGAGAGGGATGTGTATAACAGATTTACTTGCAAGATATTTTGAGATATTTTAATTCCTTTTCTGTGAAAAGTGATTGTGCTAATGCGAAGGTTTACCAAAAAAAAAGAATACATCACAAATACGATGCTCAGCTCCTGCAGGACTTTTTTTTTTGTCCTGCAAGAAGAGAACAAAACCAGTTCCATGTGCCTGAGGTGGTCATGAGGCATGAACAGCAACCAACAAGAAATACAGAAGAGCGTACAACTTGCATATAATAAACACACAGGAGTGTATTTATCTTTAAATACAAAAATACTTTGGAAATTACTTTGGAAAACTCATAAATTACAACAGTGTGTTATTATTCTAACATTTATTCATCCATTCATGTTTATATTTTACCAATCAATATTTAACTCAGCTTATGCTCCCACCACGATCTATTTATACTTACATATCTGAATCAGATAAAGCTTTTACAGCTATGTGGTAAATTCCAGTCATGCAGTTCTGACTTTTTTGTGATTTGCTTGAAGAAATAAGCAAGTGAAGCAGATGAACTGGAAAAAAAAAAAAAGTTTAAGAACAATTTCTTGATAGAAAATGAGAAATTCAAATATCTGAGTAGAATTGGCTCCAAATAAAATGTATTTCTTCTTTTCTGCTAGTTTTTGTCTATCAATATAATTATAGCTTGTTTTTAAAATTGGAGTTGTAGTGTAGGCAATGCCAAACCAAACAGAGCTGGCTACAGTGTTTTGATGACTTTCTCTGGCCCACACAAAGGCCTACCTACTGTATTTATTACAATAGCTCCTCAGGGCTAGTCAGAGATGGTGTGTTCACTGTGTAACTCATTATGTTTCACAAACATCAATTAAGAAGCAGGCTTTCACTCCCTGCCACCTCTCTGCCTCTTCCCCCCATGAGTTTTACGTCTGAAATACAAGTGGTCAAGGGAAAAACTGTAGGAGAAAACTTTCTCATATATGCAAGCATATATACGTGTGCATGCATGTGTATGTACGTACATATATTTCAGAGAAGCTGTTACATTCCTGTGTCCCCAGTCCCTCCTGCACAGAAAGGCATTGCAAGATGTGGCAGGGGGCTCCCAGCACCGTTGCCCACTGCTGCTGATGAAGATGTCGGGCTGCCACCACAGCTATGCATACACTGGTCGGGCCACACATCTGCAGTGACGGTAGACAAAACCTTTTTAATATTTTCTGTTTATTATGACCAAGAGGAAGCTCTTCCCCCTGCTGGGACTTGACCACACAGCCTTGTGCCCTCCCTCCCACCTCTCCCTCACGGGGTTGCCTCTGGGCTCTGTGTGAAGCATCACTTGCAGATATCACTCATGGGAAATCACATTTCAGGATCAAATTCCTACACAGCCACTTACACCCAGGTGCAAGAAAATCCCATTGCTTCTCTACTTCTCTTCTTTCCATTTCCCCTTACTAACTTTGTTTTGCACTCTTAATATATTAACATACTGGGTTTTGCTCTATTAAACTAAACTATTCAACTAAATTTCCAAGCAGTTAATCCCATTATTTTTTTTATTGGATTTGAAATAGATTTGTCAAGGAAATAGTATTGCTGCAATTTATGAATGCACTGCAGCACATTTAGGAGACAACTGTCTCTGCATTTGAAACAGGAAATGTTAAATGGAAATTGAGAGAGAATTTGTAAGATATATTTTCCACTACTGCAAGCCTTCAAGAGCTTGATCTGAAAAATAGATTATTCCTTTTTCTCTTTGTGTCCAGGAGACAATGCTATAATTTTTTAATAAAGATCATATAGCCTTGGAAAACCGTTTAACAAGCTTCCTTGGGATATTACAGTGCAAGTAAATTTGTCTATGAAAAAATCTTAAATGTGGAAAATAATATTAAATTTTGGACAAGCTGTGGCTCACTTATTTGATTTTTTTTTTTTAATGTAGTTACAAAATAGATGTTGTCCCCAAATACCCTGATCTACAAAGATTAAATTCAGTCTTGTGTGGAGGCCTGGCACAAGGCCTTTGCATCATAGTTTAATGATTTATTTTGCTTGGAAAGTAACTGTGGTCCTGAACTTGTTCCTATTTAAGTCCAAATGACTTCCATGGTAGCTGGACGAGGCCTTATAGATTGTGTGATAAAAAAAGAAACCTGCTTTGAATAAACTGTGCAGGGTCCAGGGCACAGTTTGGCATTGCTGTGCAGCCATGGATGTGAAATATATTTTTCTTTTTCAGGGCAGCTGGAACATGTCTTGAGGTAGACCCCAGCCCTGTGCCTGCTGTGGGAGAGCTGCAAGACTGGGCAAAAAGCAGTCTGGCTGCTCTTGGCCAAAGGCTTCTTGCTTCAGTCCGTTTGGGCAGGAATCCCTCACCGGGGGGCTGCTGGTGAGGCAGGAGGGAGGAGAGGGGTGACCAGGTGAAAATCCAAAAGCACTGTGGCTGCGGGGCAGGGCAGCGGTAGGTGGGAGGCAGCTGTGCAGACCCCCTGTGGGAGCCAGGCACCGTTCTGGGGAGCTTCAGGGGGGATCCAACCTCTGAAGTCTCCCAATCACCCCCAGACTCTGGCAGGGCCGCGCGCGACGTGATGATTTACTGCCGGTCACACTTCTCTTCCTTCCTTCTCCTCTGGGTTGGATTATGTCATCGTGCCAGGACATTAACCTCGAGTTTTTAGCATCTAAATTTATTTTGGTTTGGGTTTTCTTCTCTTCTAATATTACAGCTTTGCCTCTAGTTTATAAATATTCCATTTAAGGAACTATTTAGCAGCAACAACATTCCTGAGTTCAATCCAAGGATTGAGCTAATTATGGCTGCCCTTCAAAAATCCATCTTTAACTCCCTGCCCCCCTCCCCCATTGCCTTCTCTCCACTGTGGTCAGAGACACTGAAGGTAATAAAGATCAGAAAACTCCTACCTAAACAAACAGATGAATTAATTAGATGCACTGTCTCTCATTGATTAGCAAATCACAGTCTTGTAATCCTTATTTGTGTGAGTCATCCTGCTGAGTAGAAATACTTGTGTAAGTAAAACTCTCATTTTTGAGAACTATATTCAAAACCCATAAAATTTAGGAGGGTTTTTTTTTTTTCCCCCACGATCTTCCATAATTGGGAAAAGGAAGAGTGGCAAGTATTATTTTCACAATTCCTTAGCTAATTAAAGCAGCTGCTGATATATACACTAAAGAAAATTTCCTTTTTTTGCAACCACAAAACGCCTGCATTAATTCTTGATTTTTGCATCCAAGAAAAAGCATGTCAAAGTATCCTTGGAAAAAAAAGCCTCTTCTGTTTATAGGCAGCGCAGTTCCACATTCTTGGTATATGGAACACCAAATGTCCTGGGATAGCCAGCGTCCTGGCAGAGAGCCATGCATCTTATTATATGGTAGGAGAGCCAAATTTCCTCCTGCACAGTATGTCTATAAATAAAGTGCTTCTTCCACAAGCAATTAAATGGAAGCATTTTTCCAACCAGCATGCAAATACAGTTTTTGTTTCTTACTGTAAGTAATAGCCAATTTGTGATATTAGTTTAAGGTAAAAATTATTTTAATGATGATATTAAAATGCCTTCTCCCTGGCTGCACAGGGATGTTAAAAAAAAAAAAAAAAAGCATTGAAAAGTTTTCATGAAAGGACATTTCTTCACTTTTAAAGGATCTGGCATAAAGAAGGCATCCTTCAACTGTATAAGCTGTCGGTGATTAAAGTGTTATATGTATGCCTCAGCAGGAATTTACAGTTAATTGTTAAGGGTTGCCGTTCTGGCCCTGAGACAGTTTGCAGTCAGTTGGTAACTTCTTTGGGGCATTTGTGCAGTTTATTTACACAGCACCTAACAAGATAATCTCATATTTTTTGCTGATTTCTCTAAGGAGAAACTGGAAAAGAAATTAATACTATATGATTCCTAATCTAAAATCTGAGTATTGCTAAACTCATTGAGCTGCTCCTACCTGTCACTTTTATTCATAACATATGGTTGTATATTTATGGGACTGGGTAATGATGTTGTTGAAATAATGCAGGGAAAAGGTTAGGGCACCTTCATATGATTGCTTTGGTAGCCTAAATTTAGTGGCAACAATAAGTCTTAGAAGGTGTCTTTGCTTTTCAGCAAAATATTGTGGTATTGTGCAGTATTGTGCCACATCACCCCTTTCATGGGTGAGGACCAAAAAGAAACTGAAAAGGCACTGTCCCATTCAACTTGAGAGACTGACAAAATCAGAATATCCCAACATACAAAGTCTATCTCATTATGAAAGACTTTGTTTTATTACAAATGGAATGGCTTAAAGACCATAGGTAGAAGAGGGTTTTCTTCTGTTCCTTGCAAATCTCCAGTCACCATATAGAACAATTATATAATATATTTGTGAATTTTTAGCTTCTTCCTGCACCTTAGTTTCACAGAATTACAGAATCACAGAATGGTTGAGGTTGGAAGGGACCTCTGGATGTCATCTTCTCCACCCTCACCTTGCTCAAGCAGGGTCACCTTGAGCAGGCTGCTGAAGACCATGACTTTTGAATATCTCCAGGGAAGGAGACTCCACAACCTGTCTAGGCATCCTGTTCTCCTCAGAGGAAAAATCTCTCTCTCTCTCTCTCTCTCACCATTTCAAGGTACTTTTTTTCTTGTCTCTCCTAGAACAAAATCCATGTGGCTTCTCTACTCAGCTTCCTTTCTTCTCCATTACAAAAGCTCTTCACATGTAAATAGTATCTCCTACACAGAACTACTTCCAGAAGGAAATGTTTGTAGTGGTGGCATCCCATATGGTAAGAAGGATGAAGAAGTTACAATATTTAATCAGAGCTGGAAATTAGATTCCTCACATTGGAGTCAGAGGCATTATTAGAAACAAGAACTTTGCATAAATGTTGGCTATATCATTGAACAGTGGAAGCAGTTAATATTTTTCTCTCTGATTACTTTCTGATGAAAAACAGTGTTTTTTAAAGTATTTTGATCTAGTGTGTGTGGAATGGTTTCTATGTAGCATCATCTGTGCCTCACACTTTGAATGACAGCCAGAAAGGTGTCACACATAGACCTAAATGGGGCCATCTTTTCGTAAGACAAAGTATGTTCTTAAATAATAAATGATCCTGGCAAGTTGTTTATTACCAGCAGTTAATGATCTGTTTATTAGTTAAAGTCTGTGGCTGTTAACACTCTAACAAATCAGTTCACTCTGTTAAACATCAATTTTGAGTACATTATTGGTATTAACCATACAATGAACTAGAACTGTTGCAGACAGTTGATTTTATTGCTGCAGCAGAATTGTATAGTAGGAGGCAAAGGTGTTCAATAGGATACTAGTGTTCTTGAAAAGAAAAAGAGATTAGGTTACAGTTGTTTGTACTGGTTAACAACTGGCTTTTATTCGTAGTGAATGTGTATTCTGTTTTCTCAAATGTGTCTCAAGCAGGAACAGTTTGAAGTCCTAGATTCTGTAATTTCCATGTTTTTAAGACTGTAAGGATTACTTTTGTTTATGTGCAAATATTTTGGAAAGAAATATTTGGTGGGCTTAAAAATTAGCCTGTAGAAGGTGTATGGGATGAATATCTTGCTTTAAAAGATTGCTCAGAAACCAAATTCTGCTAACACCACTTGTTTGTCTGAACTGTTGGCACTAGATCAACTGGTTTTCCAGACTAGTTGCAGCTACTGGGAGGAACAGGCAGAGACAGAGTTTGAAGACTCTGGTGTTGGATCTCCATTAAGCAGTGCTTCACTTACATCATGTTAAATTCCCACAAGTGTCTTCAACAAAATAAAGTTCCAAATGGAAGACCTCGCATATTAGGTGATCTTGAAGAGAATACTTGGTCTTGAGTGGAATGGTGCTCTACACAGTTTTGGCTCTGCCTACTCCCAAACCATAAAATACAAGTATTGCAATTTTGCATCTGATCAGGAAACTAAGCTGTAAAAGTAGGTTCACTCCTAGGGCTCAAGTAGTGGTAATAAGTCTGGCAAGGCTGGATAAATAGGTGTGAGAATTACATTCCAGCCCACAAATTCAAGAGTTCAAATCTGTTCTTTCGATTTTGGCCCACTTCTCATAAAAGGTAGCTCTGATACTTTCAGCATTTAGAAATAATCCTCTGATACATTAGCAGAAAGTAATCCCCAAAAGCTTTTCTCTAAAATGTATCAAAAATACCTTTTTGTTTCAGTTTGCCTGACAGTTTAAATATTCTTATGTTTTCTCCATAACAATTTAATTAAATTGGTGCAAATCATTATATAGGCCCAAAATTATTTTTTCTCAGTTCTTGAATATCTAGTTCTGATTTAATTTGAATCTTTGTTAAACAGTTGAACTTAGCTAAAATAAACATAATTAAAACAGCCATCAGTGGTTCATAGTGCTCAGCTAGTGTAAAGGCTATCTCAAAACAACATTTTAAATTAAATCAGGCTGACTTTATATCGATAATCTGCAGCTTGCCTGAGGTAGAACAAATTACTTGAAAATGTGTTCAACTACCACAACTTTAACTGTAGAGCAAAAGGTCAGTGCAAAACAAGAACTCAGTAACAAAAGTGACACTTTGGACCCTGCACAGCAGGATATCTAGCAGAGCTTTCTGTAATGGTATTAAAGTGTTTGGCTCTTTTTATGTTTGCCAACCTATTTACTGCCCTGTTGAACAAGGAATAGGAGGACCTGCGGTTTACACCCAGTGTCAACAACAAGACAATTTGCCTAAGAGTAAGTACTGCTTTCTTGAGAGTTAATTCCCCCAGGGATCCTGTGGTTTTCATCTATCCCTGCAATTAGCCCATTATCGCGCAGGAAGGTATTTGCAATGTAATCTGAATTAAAACCTAACCCAACTCCTGTTAAAATCAAAGATACTGTAGATTTGCTGAAATTCTCTTGCTGTCTGTTTGGTTCCAGCATAGCTTGTTCAGGGGCTTGAGCTTCTCCCGTGTGCATCTGACCTGTCAAGGCAGGCTTGTCTGCTCCAGTCTACAGCAGTCCTAGAGAATGAAGTGACAGCAAAGCAAGAGGGGATGAGCTCAGCTCTCACCTTTGCTAGATGATGGCACAGACTTTCCTTGCTGCTTCTGGGAGCACTGAATCATATTCTAATCTTGCAAAGCATGTGGAGTTTATAGACCAATGATAGGAAAGTGATCTTAGCTGGAGACACATGACTCACTGTAGCCCTTGAAGATTATTGAGTACAGCTGAAAGTTTCTCTGGTTGGCATTCTGAATTATTCAGTTCACAGGGTGCGGTATGAACACAGCATGATGACGCAAAGTCCAGCTCATCCAAGGAAGAAATCTGTGGCTGTGGCCATTTGAGCTGATTGTTAGCGCTAAAAATTTGAATGCACTGACACTTGCTTCTTGCCTGAAATGTAATAATCTCTTCAGTTCATATATTTATACGTGTTTATATATTACAGCCTTGTGTTGGATGGCATGAATGTTAAATGAGTTTTTTTTTCCCTGACCTGAACAGATTTACCGACCCTTACTCTACCCTATTTATACAGTGCTACATAGCAATGAGTGCTTTTAATAGAAAAACCTCAGAGCTGGTTCTGGTAGTATATATTTTTTTCTTTGCAATGTATGCATTGCTATGCAGTGCTTAGCCAAGTGCCCAAACAATAGACTTTCCCTGTAGTTTTATTTTCCTTCAAGCTGTAAGATCAAGGCTGCATTTAAATCCCGCTAAACGAACACTGCAAATGACATCAGAGAAAACCACGTGTTTTACCAGTCAGGCTTGAGAATGTTTGAAGTCAGCCCTCAGTTTCAAGTGACAGGCAGACAGCAGCCAGGCTGGGAAAACAGCGGTGGGGTAAGCAGGGAGTTGCATAGGCGGGAGGGGGTTACTGTGACTTGAGGAAATGCCAAAATTATGTGACTTTATGCCATAATTGGACATAGCATCCAAATAATGACTAGCATCTTTAATATTGCAGTCACCCTCAGCGTACAATTGTGTGGTTTGCTGTAAATTCAGTCACTGAAAGAAATGGATTATTATATCCAGCCTTTCATGAACTGTCAGCACAGAATTGTTCTGTATTTTATAAACAGGCAGAAAATCCAACTGCAGGTTCAAAATTACTGGTGTTAAATTTGTAATTGCTAGAGCTTCTTTTCTGGATTTTCACAGAGAAATGTCACCAGTTCAATCAAGAATGATTTTGGAATAGATTTATTGGTAGAATTGCTGTGCGTAGACTAACTCCTGTGTTACCTGGGAAGAGTGACTACTTTAGTTTTCCTCTTTGAGACCTCAGAATATACAACACAGCAAAGTGTGTTCTACAGTCCAGAAACTTTTAAGACACTATCCAAAGACTGTCTATATATCACTCTCTCTTTGAATATAGAGCAAGGAAATGTCATGCTAAGCCAACATTTACATTAACCATAGTCAGTTTTGAACTCAAGGTACTCTGTGCACAAGAAAGCCAATTTCTGTTAACACAGCTCTTTCAAGAGCCTGACATTCATGTTGAAATCATCTTTATATTAAGAATCCAGTTGTTGGGGCCAGAGTATAGGCTGGGGAATATTTGTAGAAAATATTTAAAGCTATGCTCTGGTTTCCCCAGGTTCTGCTAATGTTTCAACACAGGCCAGTCATCTTTTGCTGAATTAGGGCGGGCTGAGGTTAGGAGAACCTAAAATTAGTGGGATTTAAACTCTGATTGCTAGACTACAGCATTAGTCATCTGGTGACCGATGACTTCAGAAGTCTTTGTAAAGAATATATTTTGCAATCAAAAGAAACCAGAACAGTGCGCTACCTGCTTTGGATGAACTGAGCATGTGTGTAATAGAGAAACTTTTGGAGTTGCAAAGATTCTGAAAGTTTCCCCAAACTTTTTACCATTTTTTCTAATACATATTAGAAAATGTATACACCCTGCAACTTCACGTCATGTCCATCATAGGTTTTGCAATGTCTTAAGATACTCAGGCAGATAAGATTTCAGATTGATGTACAAAATAGCAATGAAAACAGACAGACATTGCTGCCACCAACTGCTGTTTCAAATCCATCTTCATGCCCTGTTCAAAACAGCAAATTTTGTTCAACATCAAGTTCAACAGTCTGGAACAGCAAAACTGAAGCATAGACAGTGACTGTGACAACTGCCACTAAGTTAAAAGTCAGAGTTCTTAAAACACCTGGAACCTCAGTAAGATCGTTGCTGCTAAAATGCCTTTCCTTATCTTCAGGTGATTTCTGAAGGTGAAGTACTCCAGGGTAGAAGCCCGTGGCTTTACCTCAAGGTGAGTCTCTCACCTTCGGTGAAACTATGGGCTTTCTTTAGGAGCTGTATTGGGTTTCCGTGGTAAAGGTTTGGTAGCAGGGGAGCCACAGGTGTGGCTTCTCTGAGAAGATTCCAGAAGCTGCCCCATGTTAGGTAAGAGCCAGCTCCAGCCAGCTCCAAAAGGGACCCGCTGCTGGCCAGACCTGAACCAGTGAGCGATGCTGGTTGTGCCTCTGTGAGAGCAGATTTAAGAAAGGGAAAAGACTGCAGTGCAACAGCAGCTGGGAGAGAGAGGAGTGAGGAACAGCCCTGCAGACACCAAGGTCAGTGCAGAAGGAGGGCAGGAGGTGCTCCAGGCGCCGGAGCAGAAGTTCCCCTGCAGCCCGTGGTGAGGACCATGGTGGAGCAGGCTGTCCCCCTGCAGCCCATGGTGTACCACGGCGGAGCAGATCTCCACACTGCAGCCCGTGGAGGAGCCCACGGTGGAGCAGGTGGATGTGGCCTGAAGGAGGCTGCAGCCCATGGAGAGCCCCCACAGGAGCAGGCTCCGGGCCGGAGCTGCAGCCCGTGGAGAGGAGCCCACGCAGGAGCAGGTGATCCGGTGGGAGCTGCCACCCGTGGGGGACCCGTGCTGGAGCAGTTTGCTCCTGAAGGATGGACCCCGTGGTACGGACCCATATTGGAGCAGCTCTTGAAGAGCTGCAGCCTGTGGGAAACCCACGCAGGACCCGTTCGGGAAGGACGGCATCCCGTGGGAGGGACCTCATGCTGGGGCAGGGGCAGAGTGACCATGAAGGAGCAGCAGAGACGCAGCGATATGGGCTGAGCGCAGCCCCCATTCCCCATTCCGCTGCACTGCTGGGGGAGGAGGTAGAAGAGGGTGGATGGGGGGAAGGTGTTTTTAGTTTGCTTTTAGTTTCTTACTGCTCTAGTCTGCTAGCGATAGTCATAAATTATATTAATCTCCCTGTGTTGAGTCTGTTGTGCCCTTCATGGTAATTAGTGAGCAACCTTCTTGTCCTTATCTCAACCCTTGAGCCCTTGTCCATCGTATTTTCTCCCCCTGTTCCTTCGAGGAGGGGGAGTGAGTGAGCGGTTATGGTGGAGTTCGACTGTTTAGCTGAGTAAAACCAGCACATGCAGTAAGAGTCAGGTGTAAGTTTGCAGCTCTCTGTCTTCTTCATGCTAGCTGTGCAAATGCTCGTGCACACATGACATGATGGCTGAAAGGCTGTCAGTACAAAAAAACTTCTCTGTGCGCAGATTTAGTTTTGACCAAGAGAGCTCTGTAAATTCACATTCGATGTACACTAACTTTCTTGGTTAGATCTGCCCCAAAGTGGCTTGTACCCTTTGAATTTTCACAGTGTGGTAGCTACCGCATATTTAGTACCCTGAGGTTAAAGCACAGAGAAGCTGCCTAAGAAATGTTGCTATCCATCTGTAAAAGTTTTGAGCGTATTTAATCCTCAAATCAGTTGCTGATATATGCTGACGTATCCACTGCAAGAGGCAGAGTGGGAAGGAGTCGTTATTCTCTCTCTGAAAATACTTTACCAATGGCAAAAGTCATGTAACAATTCATCCTCACTCTCAAAAGCATATGTTATACCATGTCAGCACATAAACAGAGAAGATATCATTGATAAAAATTCTGAAGTATGAACTATCCCTGACTTTTGGCTGCTGTGTCATGTTCTCAGCTAAGTTCCTGGTCCAGAATTATATCTAGCTCCATGCCACACCAACTTCCCGAAACAGGCATCAGGCCTAAACCATGTTCTTGCATATCTTACTGTGACTTTGGAACAAATCCATCAAGAAAACTCAGAATTATCATAAAAGAAGAGAATTTCCTTCCAAACCAAAAGGCTGAAGACCAGACTGCCTGGAACCTATGCGTAAGAATTAGAAAGAAAGATGAATTCAAAAGAGAAAGTGTCTTGTCCTGAAGACAGCTGCAAATGGATAAATACTGGCATAACATTCCTGATTCACGGGAGTAGTTGACACAGTTGTTGCCCCCAAATATCATATAATTCCAAATTATAAAAATGCCTTATCTCATTAGATCAGATTCAAAGTATAAAAAGTATTAGCTGCAAGTTCTCAAATATGCTGCAGGAATTTGAAACTCTAGTCCTGGGCTGGGGGTGATTGAGTGGGAAGGGGAAAGACATCAATAATCTAGACTTCAAGATAATCTTATTTAATTTAAAAGTTTTCTGTTATCTTTCAGAAAGGTATCAAAACTCTTATATGTGCTAACATTACAAATTAAAATGGCTTTAGAAATAGTAAGAAACAAGCCCAAGCTTTATAATGTCATATAAACATAGCTTTTTACTTCTGTCATCTAGTGGTTTTGGTCTTGCGTTGAATTCCACAAATGACCTTTGCTGTAAACAGGCTCTTTTTTTCCCCATAATGCATAAATTAGAACTCAAATGGGGACATAGTTGACTGACAGTGCTATGGTTTGATCTAGAGACCTAGATCAAGGTTGAGAGCATTAGTAGGTAAGTATAATGATTCTTCTACCTCAATTATTTCACTGGATGATCCTGTTTTATCTGTCTAGTGTAACCAGTGGTCAACGAAACCAATTATAGAGATATTATTTATTTCATTAGTTCAAAATAACATCTAACCAAGGTAGCAATTTTGTAATTCCTTCTGGCATATTTGCCTTGCTTTGCTTAAATCTATTACCCTTCATTATATATTTCTCTACTGTAATTACCTTTTTTTTTTTTTTTACTTTTGACCTTTGCAAGCATTCATTTTTAATATAATTTCTTGTGTTTTTTAAAAATGTTAAACTTTCATGGTACATATCTGGCACACTTAAAGAAAGAAAGCAGTCATGGCAGTCTATCAAGTGTCAGTTACAAGGTGTTTGGCAATGACAATGCAACATTTAGCTGAAAGATCCATCTCTGTCTCTTTCACTTCTGATTCAAAATCACTGGCAATTAACAAACAGACTTACATAGATTTGAAATTGGGCCCCAATTCTAGTCCCACTAGAGTCAAAACTATTAGATTATGCTACAGTGATACTCATAAACTCTAAATCTCAAAAAAAAAAAAAAAGTTTAAAAATACATCCTGTATACATTAAAGAAAACAATGCAATAGCTGTCTTTTGTATGGTTCACTTATTTATTTTTAAAGCTGACTTTGTTGCTCTAACTCTCTACAAAAGCTTTTTGAGTCTCTTTGCATTACAAATAAATGGCTACTTTGGGTGTAATCTCCCAGGACCTTTTTGGAGAGAGGAGAGGTCCTGGAGACATTAAGTATGTACAGTTTATACTACAAAGAAGAGCTTTAGCCAATGTAATAATGCTTGCGCAGAATGATAAGTGCTGACCACACACAATTTCTGTTGACTTGATTTGTAGCTGTGTGTGCTCAGGATCTCTTGTGGTTTAAAATCCAGTGTGCTACATGATGATCCAAAAACTTAGTTCAGTCACTGGAAAAAGGCAAATCAACAACAGAGGTCTTAGTTTGGTTTATGTTTGTCAATCAGGAAAGCAGCCTTTTGGCTTATTTTGTTTGTGTGTGGTGGTTTTTTGTTTTTGTTTTTTTTTTTAATTGCTGTACTTAAACTGGTATAAACCCTACTGTAGAAGAGATCTAATAACATAATGATGCTTAAAATGAGCACAGCTTAGATACATTATATGTAGGGATTAGATACACATATATATCTACCTATGCACAGCTATATGTGACTGTATGTACAACATAGGGAATTAGAATTATTCTTACAGAGAAAAACTAAGTACTAACTACTAGAATGTTAGAGCAAAGCCACATTGTCTTGGAAGCTTGTGAGCACACTGTTACAGTACAGTTCAATTTTAAGGAGAAATTTTGGCTGTTGGCTGTACTGTGACAGAGAGCCACTTCTAAATCGTGGGTCAGTCATGTCTCTACAGGAGGCTTTTGCTGTGTCAGCCTCTACAGCACGTCCCTTGGCATGAAACTTTTTCTTAATGTCCATGTCCACATCATCCCACTTTACTGATCTTAAACAAATTTGATCACAATATCTTTGAGTAAAGTATCTGACCCAAACTGCATCTAATGGAAAGCAAAATTACCAAGTAACAGGGCATCTGCTTATTGGCTCCTGTGGGTGCAGTCAAGGACCAGAAATGTTTGTCCTCTGTCCCCTTGAAAAAAAAGTTTTAAAAGAATCTTCTTTGCAATGACATGCACAGGTTAGATGTAGCATAATTCTTGTGTTTAGAGGGGAAAAAAGTCTTTTTTTCCCCTGTTATATCAGTGATGTTACACCTCTTTGCTAAGTATGTTGTGGATTGGAATACATGAGAAACCTGCAAAAAAATCTCTCTTTTGCCTTTGCCCACATTCTTGGACATCTTTAAGAGATTCTACTTTCTTCATTAGATTGCCTCACATCAGATAGAATCTATACCAGCTTTTAAACTGATATATAGCATCTGAATCGTCTACAACAAAATGTTGATTCATTACAATTCTGAAAAAAATCACCTCCGTACACTAACAAAAGGGGCAGTGTATCTTGAGAACTCTGTGTATGACAAACTGACATATACAATAAATACAAATTTTACTACAGTAACAGACTGAAATTATATAGTTCATTTGAACCTTTTTCCAACTTCATCTTAGTCCCAGCTAAAGCACACAGGAAATAAACATGTTGAGCTGTCTAGCACCAGGCAACTATCCAGGTCCTGTTCTGTCTAGCACTGGGCTAGGCTTATCCAGCCAATCAACATTAGGAAGTTTATTTATGTGGGACAGATATATTAGTAATAAACGGATTTATTCAGTAGCTTGCCGGATTTATACATGCACAAAATCATTTAAGTTTAAGGAGACTTAAAACTGCTTGAGCTGCTATTTCTATGCACTGTGTGCTGAAGCCCTTACGCCAGTTCTACCCTGCTCTTCACCAGAAAAAAAATAAATAAATAAAAGAAAGAAAAAAAAAAAAAAAAACCAACAACTAATTGAAGTCAATGGGATGTTTGCTGGAGGAATACCTGCAAAAGACTGGGGAACTTGTGAAATGCAAGCGAACATGCAGTTTGCTAAATGGCGATTCCAAGGATTGTGGTATATTAGTAAAACATTGTATGCAATATTCCATACATAAAAGTCCGTTTTAATTTTTACAGACCAAGACAATTTGTAAAAGAGAAAGAAATACATTCAAAAGGGATATTTGGGTTTCCTTTCTCACACCTATTTGTACTTCAGGCAGATTTTGTTCTAAGACATGCATTTGAATTGCAAGTCAGGTCCGTGCTGCGTTGAAGTCTGTTTTCACTGATTCGTCTTTTTTTTTTTTTTTGGAAAAAAAGACAGAGAATTCACTTTAGTGCTACGGTTTAACCAATTCAATCAGATAGTGAGTGGCACATTCTCACCTCATTTGCAGTTTTTAATTCCAATTGGACATTGCTTTTGAAATGTCCCTTCTCTTTTTCCCCTGTATGCAGCCACTTGAAAGTTGAAATGTAGCAAGAATGTAATGTTAGGTGCCAGTTTTCTGAATTACAGGGTGACTGCTTTAGCTGATCCCAAAAAGCAAGTGTCTTTTTATACCGCATAAAAGCCTGAAATGTTTACATATCAAAAGGCTATAGGCCAATTTCTGTCAAAATTATACATGAAGTTAAGCAGTACAAGCAATTTATTTAAACACTAGTCATTGTAGAAAAATTCAAAACCATATGCTCTTTTAGCAGTTTTTCACAAATGCATTTGACCCATGACTTGGCAAGACATGCATGCTTCATAATTTACTCTAAATTTCAAATTCCCTTGACGTTTAAATAAAAGATCTTCATTAATAAAGTTTATATGAATGAAAACTTTAGAAGCTGATATTGTTAGAGGGAAGCTTCAGACAAAAACGCGTTTCGGCCTCGTTTTCAAATGACTGACTTTCCTAATCAGTTCAAGATAAGTTTATTCTGGGAACAAATTACCGTAATTTCGCATTGTATGATTTCTTTTTTTTTTGGGGGGCGAAGTTATGATGCAATCCATTTGAAGCAAACTTGGGGAGCGCTGAAGGGCGATGGCATTCGCACGTGAGAGATGTGCTGCGAAGCGCTGTTTCCGAGAGGCTTTGGGAGCCGGCGACACACCGAAAACTTTGCTCCGTCTTAGCCCCCCCCGGCCGGGCTTCCCGCCCCCGCTCAGCTCGGAGTCCCGGGCGGGCGGGCAGCGGCTGAAGCTCCCAGATGCTTCGCCGTGAGGCNGCAGCCGTGGGTCAGCCCGGGCGCGCCGGGCAGAGCGAGCGCCGGGAAGGTTTTACATCCCCGGAATTAGTCCCTAATACCTTAAAATAAAAAAAGCCGGCCGATTTCTCAACAAGGGCATTTTCATAGACTTGTGTATGGTGATTGCTTTGTATGAAATCGTGTTTGGGTAATAATATTGAAAATCAGTGCGGTGTTTACTTTATTTCATACCTAACAGCTTGTTCTGCCCGGTGCTGTACTCCTCTTTAGATCTCTCTTTCAGCCCATGCTGTGACTATCCTCCAGTAACAAACAATTGCTTAGCAACACTATGCAGCACAATTTGCTTGCGTTTCATTTGTTATTACAATTTCATCCCGACATTGTGTGACAACTGATTGTTTGTTTAACGCAATTTTACGTTTGCAAAGTTAGCGAAGAGCAGATGCGAAACGAGGAACTCCTAGAGCAGGTTTTGCGACGTGGCTATCAAAACCGGGGCTCGCGCGGCAAGACTTCTAAGATTAAAACAAAACAAAACAAAACGAGAACTTTCCCAACGGGGGTGACGAGGTCTTTGGGAAAAAAAAAAGAAAAAAAAAAAAGAAAAAAAATCATCTCTAAATTAGGAATAAAGGTGAGCGTTGCAGCGTGGTAGATCATCCTTTAGCAGAGCCTTCCAGATCGAAAAACCCGCCGGGAAGCCGAGCGCTCGCACAGCAAAGGCAGCGTGTGCCCCGCCAGCGCCGCGGCTGCCCCCGGGGACGTCGCGGGGTCCGGCGATGCCCACCGCTGCCCCGTGGTGCTGCTTCCACCTGGGAGAAGCGGGACAGGCGCAGCGGTGAAGTCCTGATGCGAGCGGGGCGAAGCGCCCAAGGAACCCGCCCTGGCGGCGGGTACCCCCACCCCGCATCTNGAGGAGGCAGTGCCCTCCGCGCCGCGGGGAGAGCCGCTTGTGCCCCGCGCTCGGCCGCTCCGCGGGCCCGGCTCTCCCCGGGGCTCTGAGCCCGGCTCCCCCGAAGCCCCTCTCACCGCCGGGAGCTGCAGAGGCCGCCGGAGAGATGCTACCGCGCGGTGCAGCAGGGCCGCTGGGGACGTGAACGAGCATCCCGATGGCGGAATTAAGCACCGCTCTGCTCTGTGTGCGGCGTGACCGAGCCAGACCCAGAGAATTACTTGCCAAAAAAAAAAAAAAAATCCAACAACCCAAAAACAAAACAACAAAAACACTCTAGAACACACACACACACAAAACTAATAAAAGAAAAAGAAAAGAAAAAGAAAACTCTCCATCAAATAGTTTCACTTTACATCAAATCTGCAAAATCCGCACGAAGCTCAGCTCCTAAATACCAAAGGAGAAAAGAAATTGATCGGCAAATAAATGAAATAAAGCAAACGATGGTAATAATTAGTCACATCGCGATGTATTAATAATGTGAGAATTAAGTCCTGGGGTTCTTTTTCCTCAACGTTCATTCGTGCCTTTTACTAGAAATAGGTTTTTTGCTTTTGATCATTCTCAGATGCAGTTATAAATCCTGGAACTTCGAGGAAAGGAAGGATAAAGTGCGAGAAAGCGCTAACGAAGGTATTCTTTGTGGAGGAAAAATAATGTGTTCCTCGTAAACGGACCTTAATGGCTTGTTTTCATTTCATGCGTACAATTTCCTACCTTCTTTGATGGAGGGCTGATGGGGTAAATAGTCTAATCTTATTCAGTTCACCTCCTGTGGATTCCCAGTGACAGTCGTGACAGACGAAGTATTCTGCAAATCACAAGAGCCAGCTACCAAGAGAGCCGAACGTCTTAACTGGAAGAGTTTTAGGGACTTTAAACTGCTCCATTTTAAATTCTCGGAACATAAAAAATATAAAGTTCTCCGTATCACTGCAACTCTGTAGACTTCGTTATCTAAGCTAGAAAAGGAATTATTCTTAGAAAAAAGAGAAAGGCACCAGAATGGAGATCAAAAGCGAATCGGAACACCTACCAGACCCGGGGATTTGAGACTGCAGTGGTCATTAGCATTTCCACCTCCTGGCTTCTTTAAAAATAGAAAGTGATACCTGTCTGGATCTGAATCTGCAATAAAATAAAATAAAATTGTTTACAACATTCACGCGTCCTAGTTCCGCCAGGTCATAAATGAAAAGAGAAAAAAAATAGTTAATTTACTCAGCAGAAGATGTTGCCTCAGTGCATAAAGCTTAAACCAGAGCAACGCATATTCCTCAATGCCCCTTCAGTTCTCCAAGCGGGGGACGCAAGATTCAAACCCAGCTACAAAAACACTTTGGGGGGGGGGAGGGGGGGCGGGTTGCATGCTTATACCGAAGTTTATTTTTTTTTAACGTGCTTCTCAACCAATTCGAAACATAAATAATGAATCCGAGCTTCAGACGGAGGAAATCGTACCCACTAATGTGAACTAACACGAGCAAAGTAGGTGCATAATAGACAAGGCTAGGAGCTGCTAACCACTTCTGCACAATGGCATTAATAAGATTAACCTGGGCAATTAGCCGGTGCAGCAGAGATCAAGCCTAAATCTGGGGCCTTTCAAAAAAGGCCACTAATGGAAAGGATTACGTTAATTTCATTAATGCTCCATACACAGTCCCAGGCTCCTTTCACTCCTTTGTGTAACCCCCCACCTCTTCCCCACCGAAAGGGGGTGGGGGGGTGAAAAATCAAATCTGGTTTTGTTTGTCATCTGCATATTACCAGGAACTAAATCCAGGATGACGTCGCCTGGGTATAAAAAAGGGAAGAGGTTCAGATGGATTATACTCCGTGCAGCCCTCTGGGTTGAGATCAGTAAACAGGCGAGAGTTGAGGGGGGAAAGTTCCAGGGGTGGATCCTGCGCACACACACACGCGCTCACACACATACGCGCACAGACACACACGCACACTCTGCCCGCCAGCTGCCCTCGGAAAAAGCTCCGCTCTTTTCTCTCCGATCCCTTTTTTAAAATTTCTCCGAAAAGTTTCGATTTCGTGTCTCACCAGCCTCCCCCGCCCTCCACCACAACCACCCTCCCTCCCCCCCCG
>VXAL01010042.1:129687-170687 GCA_013399475.1 Chauna torquata
CCCGCTGCGTCCTGAGGCCCGGCCCGGCCCCGCTCGCCCCGCCGCAGCCCCGGCTGCCCGCAGGACCCAGGCGGCTGCGCCTTTCCCGGAGCCTGGCTGCGGGCCGCGGCCGGCGGCCAGGACAAAACTTCGCTCCCTTCCCTCCTCCTCCGAAGCTCTCTCTCGAGCCGCCTGCAATAATATCGATCCGGTAATTTATTGGGCCCACGGCAACACGCTTTTTTTTTTTTTTTTTCCTTCCCCTAACAGCCCTTGTGGATAACCCCCGTCCCCGCTGCTGCTCCCTCACCTCCTTTGTACTCCCGGCTCACAAACCTGAGTCAAGCTGGAAGCGATGCTCTTAGAAAATATTTGCAGGCAAAGCAAATCCAGCCTCCCCCTTGTTATTCTGTTGTATTTCCTTGCACTTTTCTCTCCCTCTTTCCTGCTTGCTGGACCTATGCCCCGTTGAGCTTCCAAAGAGTTTGTCTTTGATCCCTCTTTAGAAAAGCTATCTCATGAACTCACATCGGTGTTCAAAACCACTGTTAATAAATTTCAGCCATATCAGATACATTCTGCGTAAGGGGCGGTACGAGCGCTTGTATGTTGCTCTCGGGGATGTTCAGTAAGAAGTCACAAGTGGATGTTTTGTCTCCTCTGAGGTAGCACCTTTGCTATTAGGAAAGCAGGTCTCATTTTACTCTTCCCCCGGGAGGACCTCGTAATAGAGACATCTATTCTCCCTGTAAAATTCATGCATGTTTGCCTTATGCTTTTTTGCCCATGACTCCCAAACTCTTAGCACTTGTCCCTTCAGAGCGGAGCTACCACTCCGAGACAGCCGTTTCCCCATGGAGTTTCCTTGAGAAAGGCCTTTCCCCCTCCTTGGCCATGAAGATTCTATAATTGAAAACAAATGACCCAAAGGTGTGAAATCAATGCAGATAACCTCCAGTTAGAAATCTTCATGTTGTATCTTTCATTCAGAAGTAAAGGTTATCTAACCTTAAGTAAGCTGGTTTTCCTTAGTTACAGCAAATGCCTGAACTTACCTGTACCCATTCAGCTTGTCTGGGTTAGACAAGTCATTGGTTTATATAAACGCTCTCACCGTTGCTTCCAGTGACACCAGAAATGGTCTACAACTATGTTGCTTATCCTCATGCTTTTCCTCCCTTTCGTGATATATTCAGTTTTTTATAGATATTGTAGTATGGTTCATATTGCAGGTGTTAGTGCAACAGGGAGGATCTCAGTGGCTGTCTGCCCAGGTAACATTTCCTGACACATGCATTTCCTCACAGATGTGGTATCTCTGAGCAAACGCTCATGTACCAAGACGTAGGAATAGCTTCTGTGGAAGAAATTAGCTCTGGTTTTGCATGAGTCAGTCCTTTAGGGGGCTTACAGTTTCATAGCTACCGCTTTCTTGAAGAAAAGAAGAAATTTAGCCTCTTTTGTTCCTTAGGACAGCAGAGAAGGAAGGTGAAAAGCAAACTTCTCCATGGATTCTTCTTCTTCGATACATATGTATCACAGTTTGGCTCTATAGAGCTATTGCACTTTGGAGATGCTACCTCATTGCTCTAGATGTATATATGAACTCCATTGAACTGCAGATCAGCAGCAATGAAAATTGGTTTTCAAAATAAGTGTTTTGTTATGTTATACGCAGGAAGTCTCACTGAGTGGATTTTTAATCCATCTCCTATGTATTTAGTCATTGTTAGGTTTTTAAAGTGGCAAACTGGCAAAAAAAAAAAGCCAGGTCTAAGGATAACATTGCCCAGGATTTTGCAAATACTGAAATATTTCATTGATTTTCCATGTATAAATAGCCTCACTGGCACATTGGGAGCTTGGCAGGGTTTTGTTTCATGTTTTTGTGTGCAAGTATAGTGGGATGGTAATTTTAGAAGTCACCATTAAGGATTTTAACCTGATTAGTTCAATGTGAGAATTAAACTGGATCTGGGTTTGTATGGGGTGGGATTTAAATACATTTCTGATAAGCAATACTAGTTATTTAAGATTGTAGTTCACATCTTCAGAGATGTTTAGAATTTCCAGAGGGATCAAGGTGCTCAAGAACCATGGAAGTTCCAGGTCACAGAATGTGTCCACTTGTGGACTTACTTACAACTTTTTGTTCTGTGGAAGCATGCGATATTACACATGAACAAAACAAAACAAAACAAAACAAAACAAAAAAACCCTGTGTACCCAAACAAGCTTTCTATGCCCGTGCATAGATTGTGATGAAATCACCAGTGATAGCTTTAAAATCATGTTGTACCTTAATCTGAGTCAATATCTGAGTTTTTTACGAAGTCTTGATTACCAAAGCTTGATGTTGCAGTTACTGGTATCTGTTCTTAACACTAGATGTAGATATAGATATATTAGAGTTGATAATATTACTTTAAAGTCTAATTGAAAAGCAATTTTAATCCTGATCTGAAAGCTTTTGATTACTTTCTAAAGATGGTATTTGTACCATTAACTGGTAGGATAACCATCTCATTGCTTTTCTCAATAGTGTGTGGCAAAAACCTAAAGGCTTTGTTCCCCTTCTCTTACACTACTATCCTATCTTACACTACTATCGGAGCCTATCTAGTCTGGAAGGGCCTGATAACTGAAAAGTAATGAGAAGATGGCATCAAAAGGATCAAGAAAGTAGAAAACTAAATGATTGAAAGTGTGAAGGTGATTGTAGTAAAATCTCTCTTTGCTTTGTTTCATTGGCATGATCAGGCTCTAGATATTTGCCTGGATTTTTGTTTTGGGAGAATTCCTACATGCCAAAATGTAAATCCCGCAAAACAACTTCATTTTCTCTGTTAGTGTAGTAGGGGAAAGGCAAGGCACGAGACCTGAATACTTGCTATGTTCTAACAGGTTCAGTTCTAACAAAAGAGCTTTGAAAGAGTTACTTGTGGTGCTGTATGTTAATACTTGTATAAGGAGACCAAAGGAGATTTTTTTTCTTTCTTTTTTTTTGTTTTCACACGCGCATGTGTGTGTGTCTCCTCCACTGTAATTTACAACCTCGCATCTTGGTGCAAATCCATTCTCAAAAGATTTAATATGACTGAAAAACTCGCTTGGCTATTTTTGAAACATGCTGTATGGTTCGTGGTATTGACATACTATGTAGGTTTTAGAACACAAGTTCAGTTTCTTGCTGAAACTGATTTTCTCCCACCGATTTTCTATGAAATGTTGGACTTCTTTCTAAATTTGTCTGTAAAATGAATAATATTCCTTTCAGATCTCACAGGAGAGAGAGGGTGGGGGAAGTCTTATAGGAAGAAACATAAGCTACTTCAGAGGCACACTTTTGTAGTGAAGAATTATTCCAGATAATGCTATGCATTATAGGAGTAATAACTGAATAATTATACAATAGGGCTGTACACCAAATAAATCTTCCTGACACTAAGCTGTTTAAGGTTATGAAATCCTTTTGCAAGGGAAAGTCATAACTTGGGACACTTAAAGCTAGGGAGAGCAGTCTGTAGTAAGGGTACAATGCAGAAGCATTCTGCTGTGTAGAGTCAGCTTGAGCGATCTGATGCATAACTTCATCTGTGCCATCTGTATTTAGATGGTCAAAATTTATGTTTCTATTTAATATGCTATTTACCATATTTATTCCTGTAGTCTTGTTGTAGTAAGTACTCTGACCTCTGCTATCCAGTCTTATTTTGGCTGACATAAAGTGATTTATTATCAGCTGAAAATAGGTATTTTTTTTCCCCCTTTTTTTCTTCTCCTTCAGTTTTACTAATACTAGAGTGAACTGTTTTTGAGTTTTACCGTAATGGGATCCTGGGAGTATAAACCATGCAAGCTCTTTCTTACATGACTTGTGAAACAAACATTTGGATTAGTGGAAGTTATAATAAATAAATAATTGCAGCGTTAAGGTGAGTTCATATATTTTTGTGCTCCATCTGCATTTATTGGTTCTCTGGGGTTATACACCATGGAGCATAAATGAACAAAAACCCAAAGAGTTTTTGTTTTGTGTTCTACTCCCTTAGGGTTTCATTCCATTTACACTTTATGTTTTCCTACTTTGGAGACCTGGTGAGTCTTGACTAAATCTAGACAGAGAAGTTCAGTCAAATTACTTTGTTTCTCTGGGGTTACCACTTACCCTGATTTGATATACAGAGTCTGTTATACAAAGCTAACAGTTGTAGCTGCAATATGTTAGATCGTAAGCAATTAATACGAAGTTTAAAGGACTATCTCTAAAATATCTGACAACTTTAAACACAGAAACCTGTGCTGTTTCCACACAAACCAGAATATTGTAATTATCCAGAGAGGAAGAACTGGAAGATTAATATTATTTTTTTTAAAAAAAAAACACAAAACAAACCAAAACAAACAAACAAAAAAATCATGGATCTTTCACTTTTTGTTTTCAGGATAGAATAGATCTTTGCAGCAAAACATAGGCTATATCCCTCAAGGACATACAGCCAAACTGCAGGCACAACTGAATGGAATCATATGAGCCTCAGCAGGAGAAAGGCCAGGAAACTTTTTATAGTTTGAATGTACCTGTGCAGCTGAAAGTTGAAAGTTACACCATCCTTGTCTTCTAAATGATATCTGAATACTGGTATTTGCATTTCTTTTCTGCTCCTTGTCCAAGCAAACATGCTTACTTACCTTGGAGATTTGGAGCTTCACTTAATTAGTATACCTCAAAATGTTTTTAATACATGTACCAACTTAGAAGTTCTAAGTGTCCCCTCGCATTACATCCAGAGAAAGGGCCTTTCCCCAGAATTCTGAACTAAGCATTGAATCTCCACCAGAGTCTGCATGTGTTTATTCACATCAGCACAATGACTATAATAAATCTTTATGGTTTTCAGTCTTTGAGGGGATTTATTCAGCGGTTGCTCTCCAGTGACTGCAGAGTGCTTTGTTAACACCGTGCGTTGTGTTTTGACCCTGGCTGCACCCTGGCAACAGGTATGACTTAGGTATATGGAACCCCTCCTCTCTTCACTCCTCTGGGTAGAATTGTCTCCTTCAACAGAGCAGCATCCAGCGGGACTTTGGCTCCCCTTTCTGTGAAATGTAGGTGGACCTGTGAACATGGCGGGCTTAATACATTCTTTTCTTAGAAAAAAAACCAGCGAATTCAGAGCCAGATTATAACTCTAACAGTATCATTTCAGCAATCTGGTTTGCAGTGTAGCATCACAAACTGTTGGCTCTGTGCTGCAAACAACGGTGCTGGAGTGAGTTGCTGAGAATGAGGATAGGAATTTCTGAAGCTGGCATCAGTCTTGACTGCAAGGTGTTATGAGTGTAGAATCTGAATTTCCTTTATTTAGGGCTTTTGGCAAACTGTCAAAGAATTTAGCTGTGACTTTTCAGTGTGATTCCAAGGTGGGGAGCTACTTCATTAGCATTACTCCATTTTACTGTTGGAGAAACTTAAGTACCTTCCTCAAGGAGACACACAGGAAGTTTTTGGTACAGTGTGGGGAAGTGGAAGTGATGTCATATTTTTTGGTGGTGAATTTTAATGCCGTCATCATGATTTCCTTTCATCCTGGTGGTAATTTGAATTTTCTGGTAGAAATAAAGCCTTCATGGTTATGCTTTATGTAATTATATATAAAATTTCTCTTGGTTCTTGAACAAATTACACATTTGTGCCATGTGAGTGAAGCCAAACTGAAGGCTAAATTAAGGGATGAAGGAAAGGGCAATATGGTTTTGGTGTATGAAAGAAGTATTTTTAAAAGTTACAAACCAAGATCCCTGACCTTCTTTGCTCACACACCCAAAAACTCGATGAGTGTGTTGCATGTGCAAGGAATGCAGTACCAGTAGACAGTGAATAACATTCTACTAAGAACAGAGAATGGAAAAGAGTTCTTTTAATGCCAAATTTCACCCCATAGTGGGTAATTATAGCCAAGTTGTAAACCCCTTAAAAGCTATAAGGCACCAGCATAATGAAACACATAACTGAAATTTACTGTACGTGTGTAGATTGCAAACTTACTCTTGAATATTTAGTCTTCAGCTTCTTAAATTTGTAGTTTCCACAGAGGGCTTATAAGTGCTAGAATTTTGATTAACTGTCTCAAATAAACTACTGCTATTGTTATCACTATAAATCTCCCTAACCTAGGAGCTTTAAGGAGGCTGATATTTTCTGTGGAAACCGTAATGATTTAGAAGGGCATGAACCCAGTACCCTTTTACATGGAGCTTCCTGTCATTATGTAGAAAGTCTCAGGCTACTTTTACATCAGTTATTAGGTCTTATTTGTTTAATATAACTCTTTCATTGTTTTTTGTACTCTGTTTATTGTGCGCATTTTTAGAACATACTATATTCTTCTTTTGGTTGATCCTAATGCTAAGGAGACAGATCTTCACAGTGAAGCTTATTCACTGTTGTCTTCTTTAGCCCAGTTGAAAGTATAACATGGAGGCCTGACTCAAAGCCTTCCTGAATTAATGGGAAACTTTCTTCTTGAGCTGGTAATATTTCCCACTTAGGTTAATGGATGGGATTATTTTGCAATGCATTCAGTGAAGATAGGGCATTAATCCCCAGTCAAAAGGTGTAAAATAGGACCATTGGTAATTTTAGGGGAGTTTCCTCTCCTTAAAATTCTCTGTGTTCTGCTCTGACTTGCTTAGCTAAAACAGTCCTACCCACCCTGTACAGGTACAGTTTTATTGGTAAAAATGGGTGTGTATTGCTAAAGTCACTGCAGTTGATACTGTTGTTAATGGAACAAGGTTTAAAGATGTATCTGTATTCATGTCAAAAGTTTTAGTGGTATACATTTTGGGATAAAAGCCTTGTTTCTAAAATGAAATACTTATACTAGTACAACAGTCTCTAAATGAGTGAATTAGCTCTGCTTTTCAGAGGCAGAGATATTTGCAAGTGTATTCTCGATGTAGAAGAAAGGTATTTTTTAAGCAACTAGGCTTGACTAGGATCAACATTAGGCTCTCAGGCCTTGCTTAAGGCTTATCTTCACCTGCACAAAGGCAAGGTAAAAGTTTATTGATACCCATCATGCTTGTCCTTAGAGGAACAGCTGATTTACCAGATGTTTAAGAAAATCCAGAACAGTGTTGCTGAATTGGAAAGCAGCTGTGTTTTTCTCTGCTCACATATTCATTGGTACAGCTGCTTCAGATATCCGGGCATCTAAATTATTCTGACATCAGAAAAAAACATTGAAACAGAGACTGATTATGGCCATATTGTTTATGACGGTTTAATGCTATGGCTGACTGATCACTGGGAAAACTGTTCAGTCACCGGACACGTTGCAGTTAAGGAACAAGTAGATACCATGTTGAGGACTAAGGGCAAGGATATTAGGGGCACTAGAACCATTCTTTCTAATATCCCTCTCTTTGAAGTACTGTCTTAGGAACAGAATTTGTTTCTGTTGCAGCTTCACAGTCTTTTCTGTTGAGTGCTGAAAATTTTGGTCTTGTCTGGATGGACGTCAGATGACCTCAGAGTTAAAACAGAAAAAGGAAAAGTTTCTGTATTAGATCTGATGTTAAAAACAGTCTTCTTAAAAGTGTGTTAATTTGCTTCTTCTTTCTGCATGTTTTGCTATTCTTTTTCTCAGTCACAAATCTAAGTTTGGTTAAAGACCATTGGACATTTGAATAATGACTAGATAGTAGTTTAGAACCACTCTACTGATCCCATTCAGTTTATTTGCATTTTTAAAATCACTTTTGGATCATCACAAAGTAGAAACAGCTGTTCTAGAAAAATGTCTAAGATCATTTGTGGAGAAAAATGGACTTGGTGTGACCTGGAAGCAGTACTCTTCCAAACGGCATTGCCAAGCAACTCTTGGCCCTGGATCAAGAAGGAAGAAGAGCAGGCAAGAGAAGCCTCCCTGCCTTTCAAAGTCAACACTAGATTTACACTCGGTGTGGCTATGAGTGGCCATGACTCTTGTTAAGAGGATTTGGACTACAGATAAGGCCAACACAGCTATTGAGAATTTTGGCTGAGGATTAAAACCATTTAAGATTTGATTGAAAGTATGTTTGTGCAACTGATGTTTTAAGAATTTTTAAACAATATGAGATGCATCTCAAGTTTATTTTTGGAACAAAAAATTGAAATGCAGTTTTGTTTGTATACCATCATGTGTTTTTGTTTTGTTTTATTTATTTTTACTTCCCTTTACTGGAAGTCCTTCCACTGTTGTTGCAGCATAAGTTGTGAAGACATGAACTTACACTTGTAAATAACTGAAGCATTCTGACTCATTTTAGAAACCCTAGGACTTTCTGATAGCTCATGGTTATAGATGTATGACATTCAGGTGGTAGGATTCCACATAGATCAGTCATTTGTCAGGCAGCTCAGGAGACCTAGAGGGTATGGGATGATGCTTACTATAAAACTGAAAACGTCTGAAATCTATCTTCATTATTAAAGAGTCTTTTGTACAGAAAAATCAATGGAAGGTCATGCTGAGGCTAATGATACATGACCGTTGCGGGTTGTACTTGCAAGGACTGAGGTTGTTCTTTACCTGTTTCAGAAGGTTTGAACCCATAACTGGCAGATATAAATTGGGACCCAGTAACAACAACAAAGTGTTTAGAAAACTTGCTAGGACCAGAAGGGTAGTGTTCCAGCCTAGAGCCTTCCTGAGATCTTTTAGCCAGAGACTTTTCAATGAAGAAAAATAGACAGTATTTACAGCACAAAATGAGAATGAGTGGCACAGTCTGGTAGATATAATACCAGTATGGAAGTAGTAGAACAGACACTATCCATAGTTCTGCTATCATTAGAAACTCATAGATGTCTGTGATCTCAGCTAGGCCACATATGTTTCCATCTGGAAAATGGAAGTCGTTCTATATGATATGCACAGGTACCGGGTACTAAGTGTTATTTCTCCACTGGGGTATCTTCTGGGTGAGTATTTTCCTCCATTCACTGCAGATGGCTAGATGGATCTGTAATATCAGATCAAAGAGATTTTTGAGAATGAAAAGGCTGCAAAATCTGACTTAACTTCAGTAAGGTCACCAGCAGTAGGCTGATAGATTTGTAAACTGAAACTCACTTTCCCCTCTGAAATCTTATTTAAAAACCATCCTGGAGGAGGGATAAGATGACTTTAGAACCCATCATGGAGGCATCTGAACAAGTGAGAGATGCCTAGGAAAGAATATCGCAGCTTGGTCCTCTGCCACGTGTTCTGCAGTTCTAGGGGAAGGGACAGTGTACACGCTGCAGAAGAGATCGCAAGAGTAATGGGGAAATAGAAGCATGTAAATCTGTGGGCTTTCTCACAGTGAGAGCTTGCAGCAGTTTCTTTTCTGAACTGTTTCCAACTAACTGTTAAAGAAAAGGATTGGAACTGAAGGGTTAATCAATTGCTGTGGAGGCATAAGGGCGGGGAGTAGCTGCATTGATATGCCCTAGCCTGCCAGTGTAGGCAATGGCTAATGAGTTTGGCAACTTCTTGATCTGTATCTAGGAGTGATATTTTTACTGGTTCTTGTACTGCATATGCCTGTTTTTGTGTCTTCAAGCAGAATAGCTTTTCTTTCAGTATTGTGAGCATCCCTTTCAGAGGTCTTACAGTGCACAGTTATCGAATGTATTTGTAATCACTAATAGCAAGTTAAATGTGATCATTACACATTATAATTTCATTAAGGCGATGGAATCTTTTCTGGCTTGTCACTTGCTCCCTATCAAAACAAATTGCAAGGCTGTAGTGCTCCACTGTGGTAAGGTGGATAACCACTTCATGGCAGGTGTTGAGCTGAGCTGAAAACTATTGCAACCTCAGAGCAACCATTTGGAACATTGGCTGTTAATCTGTTAGTATGTGAAATAACATGGAATCTTTGCCCCAAAATCAATAGTGTACTTTATCCAAGTAAGAGGATTCTTACGATGGTGATGGTTAGTTATTGACCAACACTTCGATGTCCTGTCCCGTTTCCACCCCCATCCTCTCCCTCCTCCCAGAGAAAGCAACAGCTAAGAGTAGAAGGGTTGTAAAGGGGCTAACCCCCATGGACTGACTACTGAGCAATTCTAAGAAATGGAAGGTGGGATCTTGCAAGGCTAGCTGCGTTTGACCTTCCAGCTGACTGTGCTCTGGAACAGCCAGGTTCTTGACCCAAGGCATGAGACACAGCAATTGGGATATGGCCAACCGTTGCTTGCTGATCTTGCTCGTGCCATTAATGTGTCTTTTGCACTAATAGCAGGAGATCAACCCCGTTCCACCTGGGGACTTCCCCATGCCATAGAAATCCCTAAGGAAGTAATTAAACTGCAACAGGCTTCATAGTAACTTGCATTTTAGGCTGTGATCTAACTTTATAACTCATGATTGAAAAATGGGTAGAATACTGCTTATTGGAGCAGTATGGAGATTCACTCGTTTAATGTTATCCTGAGAAGATAAGCTATAAACATTATAGATAAGAATTATAAACATTATTTTTTATGCAAACATATGCAAATATGTGCCTATATTAAGTGAAATGGTAACAAAAAAAAATAGTACTTATTGTTATTTAAGTTTATGAAACAACTTAAATCTCTTTACATACCAAATGCAATGAAATAATTTATTCTGGAAATGCTGCTACTCTTCAGGAACTAAATCATCTACTAAACTGTTTGCATTCCCACTGTGTGGTGACTAGGGTGTCACAGAATCACAGAATCACAGAATGGGCAGGGTTGGAAGGGACCTCTGAAGATCATCTAGTCCAACCCCTCTGCCAAGCAGGATCACCTAGAGCAAGTTGCGGGCTTGCAGCATCTCTTGAGTAAGTTTTTTCTTATAATGTCTTGTATCCATGATTGAATCCAGTGAAAAGAACAATCTATTCTGTGACTTTGTATGTCTTTTGGTGGTTTCAATTTGACAAATAATACTCTTACGCATTTATAGAATACAGTTTATAGCAGAATTTGATTTGAACAGAACTTCTGCGTATTGAATGTTTCTCTTCTGTTATCAGTGGTTGTATACTTGAGCTATTGGAAAGTGATGGGGGAAGAGGTGAAGCAGGGTTATGCAGGAGAAAAAAAAAATTCTTAGAGTTTCCAAGGCATGTATTGTCTCCTCGTAGAAGACAGATGGTCCATATCGTCTATCTTCAAGAGAGGAAAACTGGAAATACCCAGAATGCTTAGTGCTTTCGTTACCAGTACCACACAAGTGCAGTTGGATGTTAAGGTCATGTCATGTTTCAAATCACTATTATCTGGTTTGCAGGCCTTGAATTTTTCATGTATTTCCAGTAATGTCACTGATTTGCTGGGCGTCTTTACTTTTTGCTGCCCGGAAAGCTTTACAGTGCTGCATTTTCTGTTTGTTTTGCAGCTATACCCATTTGCTCTAAATTAGCTTAAAATGTTTTGCTTTGTTTGTGAGTCTGGGAAGAGGAGAGGGAAGCTTCAAGTAAAAAAGCAATCAGTGGTTTAGGATGCATACATTTGGTAAGATTAGCTACTGCCTGCGCTTTTCTTATATCCAGACAGTTGAAAGTGAAAGGACAAAATTAATAATGACTGACTTTGCCTCCTCTGAGAATAGAGTTGTATATGTACTCAGATGATTATTCTTACACTAATTTATGTTCTTGTCTTTCTACAGCTCCACTTTACTGTTGCATATACAGATGTTGCAAATCTAGTATTGGTTTCAGAAGAGTACATGTATTCTCTTGGTGGGACATTCTGGTTACATCTCCAATAGCTTCTCCAAAGAAGCTAAAAGGATGTTGGTTGTGGTTACAGAACTCAGCTCGTGTTCTGAGAGATTCTTCCAAATTATGGAATGGTACAAATCCACATCTTTCTTTTCTCAGATAGTAGAGATCCAGAAATGGGTATGATTCGACCTAAAAGGGCATGTTTGGTGCTGTGCTTTGCTCATTTAATTTCTTCTGTCCCAAACCACTTCAGTGAGGTTCAGTTTACTCATGTGAGATATTTTATCCCTGTGGTAGAGAAATTCACCCACTTCTGATGTGGAACATAAATAAGAGGGCAAACTTCTAACGTGTATAAATACACATGTTGGTGTAGTGATCCCTTTGTAAACATCTGTACTTAAGAATCTCACGGGGTTTGGAAGCTCCTTGGAGTGCATGGGGGTGGATTTTTAATAGAACTCTAACCTGCAAGACAAACAATCCAAGCACAGATAATTTTTGATGCTTTAAGGGAAATCGCACTGTTTACCTTACGTCAACATTTATGTGAGACAAGCAATTTGACAATATGTCATCCCAATAATAGTTCAATAATACAGCAGTATATATTTTATTGGAGCAAGTAGGCCATTTTTTGAAGTTCTGGCTAAATGTTAAAAATCCAAGTACCTTAGGTTTATCATCTTAGTTGATAATTAGGCACCAATGTAAGAGTTTCTTGTTTAGAAGTGCTGAATGTCTCTGTAGGTCAGTGGGATTGTCAGACTCTTCCATTTCTATAGGTTATTTGAAATTACAGAATTACTCTGAACCTATTGGTGGCCTTTTGAGTCAGATTCTGCTCAAGCTTCAGCAGGAGCAGTGGGTGTTGACAGCACACCAAAACTATTTCTTCATCAGACGCTTTTTGTAGTAAAAGGTACTACAGTCATAAATGGTACGTTCGGTTGATGCACAATTTGTATACTCAGAATTTGCAATAATGGGATGTTTTGAGAGCTTCCGAGAGACTAAGGTTCTCTTGGAAAGACAGTGTTAAAGCTTGAGGAGTGTCACAACAGTTGTGTCTCAATATGTATGTCAGCCCACAGCAGACCTAATAGAATCATAGAGTCATTTAGACTGGAAAAGACCTCCAAGATCATCCAGTCCAACGTTTAACCTAGCACTGCCAAGTCCACCATTAAACTATTAAACTATGTCACTAAGCTCTGAATCTAAACATTTTTTGAAGACCTCCAGGGATGGTGACTGAGCTACTTCTCTGGGCAGCCTGTTCCAATGCTTCACAACCCTTTCAGTGAAGAAATTTTTCCTAATATCCAACCTAAACCTCCCCTGGCATAACTTAAGACCATTTCCTCTTGTCTCCTCAGTTGGCGCTTGGGAGAAGAGACTGATCCTCATCTCACTATAGCCTCCTTTAAGGTACTTGTAGAGAGTGATAAGGTCTCCCCCAAGCCTCCTTTTCTCCAGGCTAAACAACCCCAGCTCCCTCAGCTGCTGCTCAGAAGACTTGTTCTCCAGACCCTTCACCAGCTTCGTTGCCCTTCTTTGGACACACTCCAGCACCTCTATGTCCTCCTTGCAGTGAGGGGCCCCAAACTGAACACAGTACTCGGGGTGCAGCCTCACCAGAGCCGACTACAGGGGGACAATCCCTTCCCTAGTCCTGCAGGCCACGCTATATCTGATACAAGCCAGGATGCTGTTGGCCTTCTTGGCCACCTGAGCACACTGCTGGCTCATACTCAGCCAGCTATCGACCAGTACCCCCAGGTCCCTTTCCGCCAGGCCGCTTTCCAGCCACTCTTCCCCCAGCCTGTAGCACTGCATGGGGTTGTTGTGCCCCAAGTGCAGGACCCAGCACTTAGCCTATTTGAACTTCATACAGTTGGCCTCAGCCCATCAGTCCAGCCTCTCCAGATCCCTCTGTAGAGCCTTCCTACCCTCAAGCAGATCAACACTCCCACCCAACTTGGTGTCATCTGCAAACTTACTGAGGGTGCACTTGATCCCCTCGTCCAGATCATTGATAAAGATATTGAAGAGAACTGGTCCCAGTACTGAGCCCTGGGGGACACCACTAATGACCAGCCTCCGACTGCATTTAGCTCCATTCACCACGAATCTTTGGGCCCGGCCACCCAGCCAGTTTTTAATCCAACAAAGCGTACGCCTGTCCAAGCCATGAGCAGCCAGCTTCTCCAGGAGAATGCTGTGGGAAACAGTGTCAAAAGGCTTACTGAAGATAGATAATAGAGATACAGAGAACCTCTGCAGGGTTATTGTCACATTTGGCAGATCCTGGAGATCTCTTCATTAAATCTTGACCTGCCAGCTTTGTGCAGCTTTTGAGACCTGATGCAATGAGACCAAAATGGAAAGGATATTAGCTGTGCACAGTATTGCTATATTCACTGTGTGATTCCAAACCTGGGAAAGAAGAGGGGAACGTCACATAAGATGCTTAGAGTTGAAACCAACAAAACACTTCAAAACACTTTCTTGTTCCTGTTAATGTTATTAATTTTCAGGGTGGTGTTTTCTTTTTTTTCTTTTCCTTTTCTTTTTTTTTTGGCCAGCCTTAGTTGCCTTAGTAAACACACAGGTTCATACTGAAGGAACGGAGTTAATATTCTCCTTTTGTTTTAGTTTTCACTTTTCTATAAATGGCAAAGGGTCTATGAGAGTTTATAGCTCAGAACAAGGAGTGCCTATCCTTAAGATGTTGAGAAATGCTGGGTCCTGATCCATGATGGAGGCTCTGAGATAGTTTTATGTTATGCTTCAGCAGATGCAGATCACAGCACATAATGTCAGGCTCCTGCAACATCTAAGTAGAATGAAAACAGGAGGAAAAATAAAAGATAGAATTTTGACATGAAGCATGATGGTATGCTTTGTTTCCTTTTCTCTTAAAAAAAAAAAAAAATTTAAATTGGATAGTGCAGCTTCAAATTGAGGTATTAGCCAAACACCAGCCTCTTTTGGTGGTGAAGATAGTGCCCATATATGCTAACGTTAAAATGTGTGTATGCAGTGGACAGGGTGAACTTTCTGAGCTTTTGCCAATAAATAACAATGCGTGTTTTGGGAGGGGGTGTGTGATGCGAATTTATATAGTGTAAACAAGAATATTTTCCACCTGTAGATTACAGACACAGAGTGTAAGGTACCTACTATCTCTCACGTGCGCAGGTTTTCGCCTGAGTACCATGTAGTTGGAGACATGGTAGGGACCCATATTAACAGTTGCTCATCTATAATCTGGGGTTCTTTGGTGATTTCAGCTTGTCTGCCATAAAAGCCTGAAAAGAGGAATTCTACTGATGAAACAAAGCTGGAGGGGAATTGAAATCATGGATATATTTTTTTAAACCTACAAGCACTTGTAGAAGCTGTGCTACTACAGCACATCAGTCTTACACACACCATTTTAAATAGCAAAAATTTGTCATGTTTTCTGGGGGGCAACCACTGGGTTTGCTTTGTGTGGGATGGAGGTCAGTGTAAGTACGAAATGAGTGCCGTGCCTTGGAATGCATTATAGATTTGAGGGATAGGTCCTGTATGCTCATTTTTGGTTTTGGCATTTAATGCCTTCCTCCCATTCAAATATGTGGGAGGAATCATATGTCAAAATGTTCACTACATATGATATATAATTTCTCTCTTGTATTTCAGTGGGAGGAACATCAGACCCCAAAATGATTATGTGCTTACTGGTAAAGAATACATCACTGCATATTTTAATGTCAGTTGTGGGAATTGCAGATGGGGTAAAATATTGTTGTCACCTTTCCCCCTACTGAGTTTCTGGCTGTGTTTCTCCAAGTACTCCTGCAGGATGCCAGCAACCCAGAACTTCAATTCTGTGCCCCAAGCTTTGCTCCTGGCCAAAGCAAAATTCTAGAGACAAGTGTGTCTTGGGAATTCAGAATTCCAGCCCAGGTCTGGGTTCGAAGAATGAAACCTAGTATTTTTAAGTAGAACTTTATACACTCAAAACAATTTATAAGTCATCTTGAAAATTCTCTGATATAGGCCTGCTATCACTGTATTTTACAGCTGGAAAAATGGAGTCATGGGGAGGCTAAAAGGGTACTTGCACTTCACAATGAATCAGTGGCAAAATTTATGGGAACTCAGGTTTTCAATGGCTCTGTGATTCTTAAGAACAACTGAAGTTCAAGGATCAGTAACCTTTCTGTGTAAATTATATTCTCAAATAAGATGTCAGTTTGAATGTTGGTGTAATTTACAGAGTGAATCCTCAAGTCACAGGAAATAAAATAGAGAGAATGTGTGGGAGACACTGAGTTGGATATGATAAAAATATTCTACATCCCAGCAACGCAGACTACAAACAGCTAGAAGGTCACTTTCTGAGGTTCCTCTGCCTAAATCCTACACAGGGCTTGGGAGGGAGTTGTTAAAACCTCGTCCAGCAAATGATGCTAGAGAGTTCAGGGGCCATGACATGGTTTGGATGGGCTCCTGTGTCTGTCTGCATTGCTCCTAGTGCCGGAGAATGCACAGAACAGCAGAATGGAGAGGAGAAAACAGCAGCCCTCTTCTTGTGGGCTCTGGGCTTTGTTATGCATCTTACAGGCTTAGCTGAGTTCCATGCTGAGCTGTTTTGTGATTGCTGTTTGTATGATTGGTTTCAGACACAAGCTTCATTCATGGCCCGAGCGAGACAAGGCCAGTCACTGACGCTGCACCTACAGTTTGCAGTGGGTGACACAAGCCACACAGAACGCGTGCAGAAACCTGGCTGTCGGTAGCATGCAGCAGGACAGAAATGTGTTCTGTGCCTCCTTATGCGTTGTTTGAAATGGTGATTCTAAACATGTTTTGTGGATGGGGCCTGATCCAAAGCCTATTAGAGAGGAATGAAAGTCCTGCATCAACTTCAGTGGGGCTTGGATTGGGCCTTATGTGTCTGTTCTTACGCCTAGTGCAGTCTCTGGGAGTTTTGCCAGAGATTCACTGGGAATCATTTGACTTCACTGGGATCAGGACTGGATCCAAGATGAGTAGACACAAGGGGAATGAACAGTCGTCTTGACCGTTTCTAATTCTCTCTAAGGCTTCACAGCAATGCAAAATGGTGTAAAGCAGCATAAATAATTACATATCCTAGGAACAGTGATGAGAATTCTAAGCACATGCAGTTTTATTGAATGTTATCAGGGTTCCCTAGTAGTTAATTTGATTAAATAGGGCTCCCTGAATGCTTTTTCTCTAAAAGTGATTTACAAAGTGTTTTAATATGAAGAGTTTCCAAAGGCTCTTGGATGTCAAAGAAGAGCTATTAATCTTTTTATTAGCATTTTGAAAAACAGCATGTGTTCCTTGATTAGCTGATATTTGTTTGCATTCTTCTTTTCTACAGAGGATTATCACTTTGACCTTTTTTAGTATACTATTGCTTCTTTACTTATAGGATAAGAATATTTTCATGTTTATAAACTGGAGTTAATCTGGCTTGTCACTGGTGTAAATAGAGGATGAAGCCCACAAAGAATATTGGAAAACCTCAGAAATGGGTTTTAATAATCTTTATCTCATGAAACACGTTATTGATCTCACTAACACACCATATGTATGACCATCTTGGACAAGGCACAGTGGGGCCAAACCTACCCAGTTGTAGCCTGTACTGATTGTCTCACTGACTTCTGCAGGACTGATCATGTGAGTTGAAGGATTTCTGCCTGCTGCCTTTGCTAGCGAGGAACACGTACTAGTTCAAAGAGAGTAAGGCAGACGGGATTGGTCTGGTGGGCAGATTATAGGGTTTGCGTGCAAAGCAGATATGCTTCTTTCATGACTTTAAGTAACTGTAAAGCATACTTTTAAATGCTGTCTAAACAGAAAAGTAATAGACACTAGATACATTATGTGCTGTGGACTGTTAGAATTCCTTGTGCAACACAGTGCTTTTGTTTTTGTATTTTTTTATTATAGCTTGGCAGTGTATTCATTATTGATACTTTCTGCTTTCTGTGCCTACGTATGCAATAAAAAGTCTTGCAAGCTAACACTGCTGGAAACTGATGATGCTTTCAGCTGCTTGGGACTGAGAGTGATGCTTGAAGTTGAAAGCAATAGAAAGCACTGTTAAGTAGAGGCAAAAAGAAGCAACATAAAGATTAATAATAAAAAAAGGCTCATTAGATGAGATCACAGCAGGAAAAGTCAGACAATGTCACAGAAATTAATAGCAGATTACAGAATTCTAGCACATGCACTTGCTCTGAAATAAATGAAGTACTAGGGCTGGTCCCCACATTTAGGACAGTTGGCTTGTTGCTTTGAGATTTTCCGTATTATTAATTTGCCGCTATATTGCCAGGTGAGAACACCTAAATTACACATTGCTGTGGATTGCCTCATAGTATTTCCAATAGGAAAAAAAAGAAGGAAGGGAAAAAAAAAGAAAAAAAAAAAAAAAAAGGAAAGAAAGAAATCACTCAGGGCTAGACCTTAAGGATCCACTGCCTATCATAATTCTGACACTGTGTGTGAAAGAAGACATTACAGACACATTACCTCTTATTAAGCGGTATTAGGGCAGTATTATCTCTGCCATTACTAGAGATCCCTACCATGATGGAGGCCTCAGTACAACGGTTGTATCTTTGCCTGCAGCTAAACACATGATCCCTGGCAGCACCTAGCAAGCTGTCTTGATGCCACCAGAGCTGCAGCTGGAAATGGCCAATGTCTCTGCAAGTAAGCTTGCAGAGTGTGACCAGGTGGAGCCTGGTTGAAGAACCACAAGAATGCTAGCCACACCTTTGAGTATATAAGGGAACCTTGCCAGGTACTTAGCATTTTTTAGGATGTTTCTAGATTGTGCTTCAGATTTCTGTTGTGTACTTCCATCTCCTGTACTTGTCTTTGGTTGGCACAGTCCTGCTCCTCAGTATGCCAATTTTTTGTTACTGTGTCTTCCTGTTCAAACATTGGTTGTTGCCAGTCTGCTCTGTCCTGACTTCTGGCTTCTTGTCATCTCAACTCTTGTACTCTCTTCTGACCTTATGTTTCAGATACCTAATCCACAACGTGTTTCTGCCTTCCTTAACAGCCCTGCCTTCCTAAGTTCATCCTCAAATATTAGAAATGTTAAAGCTGCATATGAATTTGTATTTGCTCATAAATAGGAAAGATAAATGGCTATTACAATGTGGGGCTTTCAAATAAATAGCATATGTGTTTTTCCCACCCTTGTAGGGAAATTTAGGTGGTTTGTATTAGCACACTAGCTTATACTTGGTTAAAATAAGCACTTCACCTAACCCATAGACCTTAGTCCCAATCCCTGTTCCCCAGAGGTTTTGGGTTTGGCTCAACAAACACCATATAAAGGGGGTAATCTGCTCCTCTCTGCCAGCAGAGTGTTGCTTTAGTCTGATAGTCATCTACTTAACGGGCTTTTTAAAGTGCAGAAATGCATTTTGGGTTGGGCTTGCTAATGGTGCATAGAGTTTTTCCTGTAGTAAGCCCTGAGACATTTTTAACAAAGCTTGAGGTCTGTTATTTTTACAGAGCATTTGCGCAGACAGCTTGGTAATGGTGGGCGAATTCCCACATCCCCAAATTTAGGCTGGAATTTTCTACACCCAACAACCTTTGGACAGGCCGCAAGGCAGTCCTGCAGCACTTCAGAACTGGTGTTGTAGACTCCCGAAAACTTTTGGGATGCTGCCACAGATCCCACAGCCTTTTGGCTGACCCATCGCTGGCCATGTACAGCAAGCATAACCAGCTTTTGTATAGGGGCTACTATGTTCTCAGGGAGGTATTTTGGGTGGACCAGATACAGCCACTTGACTTTAGAAACCTTCCAGACTCAATCTGCACACTCTTTCCGTTTCCTGTCCTTTTCCAAACAGCAACATTTAGGCATACTTGCAAGGTGGTTGGCCTGGTTGGGGCTGAACACAACTGCGTTGTGGGCCATCTCGCCACTGGGCTGCCTCTTGGTGTTTCTGAACCACGGCAACTATTCTTGCCGGGTGCCCATAGCTGTTGTATGCAGGAGCTTTCTCTCACAGCTAGCTTTACTCAAGTATGACAAAAAGCGTGGTACCATATGGGATTTTCATTCACTGTAGGAATTTAATACTATGTCCTGTCTGTAACTCAATTAGCTGTCATTTGTTTTCATAGAATGCATAATGCAAGGACTTATTTTTGTTGTGTAAGGGACTTCAGTTGTCCTTAAATCCATAGGGAAGAGGAATAAAAATACACATCTACAAGTAGTAATGAAATGTTCTTGTTTTCCTAAAATTATTACTATATGAAGTCCGATATGCCAGATCTGTTATATTGCAGTGAAGGCTACACTGGGACTTAACAGTTATTTACGAAGTAATTGTTTAGGAGTCGCTTTCTTTTTACATTTTTTGGGGCTTGACTGGGATACTGCATCACACTTGATTCTAGCTGTATTTCAATAGTTTCTATGTGAGAAGTAGCCAAAAAGACCTATAAAAGCAGCTGTTGCTGTCATTAAAGCCATTACAAAGATCTAGTTGTGGTGTCCCCAGTAATAATTCTGATAATTGGTTGTTAATTTTAATTACCCACCAGATGAATATCTCGATAGGATAAGCAGATATGCATGTTCAGTCAACCAAAATAAACATATTTGCAGTAATAACTGGCCATTTGGGTAACGTGCTAAAAGTAGTAATACTGTGCAGTGATGATTAATTTATAATCCTCATCAATTCAGTGGGAGCAGGATATAGTTAATGTGATGTCATTGCTTAAATAGACCCTTTTAATGGCTTGTTTATATGTTCAGTGTTATAAGGTGGTGAGTCCACATTTTTTTAATATTGGGCAGGCAGCATGCTCCACTTGTGAATCTGTTTTTCAGGTTGAAGACAGAGTGCCTTCAAATCCTGCTTGTTCCACTAGGATCTCTAGGCCTTGAGCAGTAGCAAGCTATTTTGTCTTATGCATATTGCGAGGTGCTTTAATCACATGGTAAGTGGCTGCCAAGTTTTAACAGGAGTAAAATATAAGCAGAAAGGTTTCTTAGCTATGTGGAGGTACAGTGCAGATGAGAGAAGCAACACCAAGTGGAAGAGAGATTATATCTTCAGTTTGCCACCTTTAAATCCTGGTTTCATTGCAGTCATCCACTGTGGGGTGCTGTAGTCAAGGCTCAGGAGACATTAAAGGAGCATCACTTAAGGGAGAAGGGTTGAGGGGGTATTCAGCAAGTAACACAGCTCTTTGAGAGTTGCATGCTGGAATTTTCTAATAATTGAGTAAAACGAGTATACTTTCACTTATCTTGATGTTTGTCTTCTTTTGTTTGGAGAACCATGTCTTTCACTCTCACAGCACTGGAAGGAGAAGGAAAAAAAGCTTTATTTAAGATAGTATTGAATAGCAGGTGGTAGGTAAGGACGGTTCTGAATGTCTCTACCTTGGCCCTCTACTGCATGGAATTAAACTTAGATGGGTAATACATGTCTCAGCCTATAGACAAGGATGTTTATTGTATTCAAGTGGTGAGAAGCAAGATGAGGGCACTACTTGGCAGTAATATACATAAATGTTCATATATTTATGCAACAGAAGAAAACAGGAAAATACAAAAGAACTATTTCAGCTCTTTAAATAGTATTGCTCATATAAAGAGATTGGGGGTGAGGTTTCTCTTTTTTTGTTCCAGTTTATAACTGTGTGCAACAGGCCAAAAAGTACAAATACGGTGAATTTATTATTATAGGCATGCAGATTAGTCAGGCTGCAGAACATCTGTGATGTGATAGCAGAAGTGGTTTCTCATGAGCTGGGTTCAGTTTTCCGAAGCATTTTCTTGCATCAGTTCGATCAATTGTGCTTTGTAGTCAACAGAGTTGTCCTTCTCCACATGCTCTCATTATCTGTTCTTATCAAACATTTTCAAACCTTTTTTTGCCTTGACTGGTATATTCCATACCTCTCCCATTCCTCCATTCAAATGAGCAATAATCATGTGAGCTGATCACAAAGGTCAGAAATTATTTCCTATTCCAAACTAAAAAAGATAGATAATTATAACCCACGTAAAAATCTAACCTTGACAATAACTTTCTTCTCTTTGATCGATTCTAGTGTACATCTTTGTCCTTTGAAGTCTAGGTAAATAGATAGAGGCAGTGGCAGAAAGATGTTAAGATGGTCTTAAGAATGAAAGTTATTAATTGAGAGTATTTTACAAAGTCTGTATTCTACACCACGAAGGGTATGCTAACAGTTCCTTCAACATACTGATTGGATTTCAGTTCAAAATATGTCAGTTTTGAGTCCCTCGGTGAGTGAGATCATCTATCACTTAAGCAAGTCACAAACTCCTTAGGATAATCTAAATCCAATGTTTTGTGTATCTTGAATATTTTTAAAAGGGAAGTTAAAAGACATTAGTTCCATATTCTACCTGAGATATGAGTTGGAGAGAGTTCAATATGTATATAGAAGTTAAAGTCTTTCCATTTGACCATCCTCCCTCAAGAGAATACTTAATCCAGATGGAAACGCATGATTTTGGATTATCATATTTGCCCACATTCTCTAATGGCAGAAATTTAAACCAAACTTTTTATGGAAAATGACTGTGCATGGATTCTCACTTTAAAGTTTTGGTTATGCATTGTTTTTTAAATATTGATTTAAAAAAAATCTACTTGGCTACTACAATGAGGAAAAAAGCAGTTGCGTCAGGAGACAGGTCCTCCTCATTTTAATTCTGTGGGTTTTTTTGTTTTGTTTTTGTTTATATTTATATATATATGTAACGTGTAGCTTGCAAATACTGTGCATGGTGCAGCTTTGAAAGGCTAGCCAGAACATGCTTTTGGGATGCAGAAAGTGCTGTCATGGTCTTTTAGAATAAAAGAGGCGTCACTGCAGAACAGAACCAGCTACAATAATCAGGAACACATTTAGCCCTGTCTGGGGTCTACTCCGTGGTCAAAATTCTTTATGTGAATATTCTTACAGAATAAAAACAGTAGAGGTTACTGCTGATAGATACTTGGGCCTGCCACTGTTATACATTAATCTAAGGACATCTCTTGAGCCATTCATATCTAATATGCCAAGCAGCCACAAGATCCTCTCAGTTCACATTGTCCGCAACCACTGTATACTTTCATTTTTCCAGTAACAATGTTTTTTTTCTTATGAAGTCATATTTAAAATACTATGATTCAATATATGCAGATAGTGGGTGTTTTTTTTTTTTTTAACTCAGTGTGCAGAGATTTAACTGCCGTTTCTTATTGATGCTAATGCAAGTCAGGTGTCTAATACCCTGTACAGATCACTGAAGATTCGCCCCAAGATGCCTTGTAAATTGCTTTTCATTGAAAGCACATTCAAAATTCACTTTTCTGTATATGGTTATTGCTATGGCAGCCTTAGTATAGATATTAAGGTTGTCATTGAAGAGAAATCATAAAGTCAAACAGGGCTTTTAAAGAAAATCTCATGCAATAAAATTTTAAACTCTAGCTGATCTCTTGAACTGCAGCATTTCTCCACTGAAGGTCATGACTGGTGTGCATTACAATTGGCTCTGCACCTAGACTATTTTGTCCTTCCAGTTTGGCACAACTCAACTTTACTGCATTTGCAGCCATGAGTATTGCAGGATCAGATTTGGTTTCCCCCATCTTAAAAAAAAAAAGAAAAGAAAAGAAAAAAAAACTTCATGCAGAGATGACCTCCCAGACTGGAATACTTAATTAAAAAGAAGTTTGTTTTCCAGCTGTTTAGTACTTTAAGCCATATATTGCTTTCTTTTTTTCCTTCTTCCAACTGTGCAATTCTGCTGATGTTCTCTACCTGGGTGCGGTTACTATTTCTGAAAGTTGTGCTGTGCTAAATTTAGCCCTACAGCTTTCTTGGGGCTCTGTTGATGATTAATAGATGTAAAAGGATTGTTAATTTAGAGCCAGTAGACCAGAAATCTGGTGCTGCTGACTGAAGACAAGCAATGCATATTTTACTGCAGTCCATACTATTCTCAAAGAGAAGCTGCAGAGGACAGTAACAACTTTGACTGCATACCTTACTCTTGTGATGGTCAAAGTCTGGTACTGGTGACAAAACTATCCTTATAACAACAAAACAGATGTTGGCTTATGTACCTCTTTTCAGTAGGCATTAAAACAGGCCTTTCTGTGGTTTCTTTGTAACTCAAGGAAATTTCTGGGTTTGGAAAGAAGATCCTTCTTTCTGAGCACCCTGAGCCCTTTTGTGGGTCTGGTGAAAACCATAAGGTTACTAATGATATGATGCAAATGGGTTTTAAATTCTTTAGTGAAGCACTTTAATATTTGTACTCCCGTGCTCTCTGCAAGTGTGGTATGGGCTTGTTCTTTAGGGGGTGGAGGGGTGGCAGTATTGTTGACTGTTCCACAAAACAGAGGTGCTGCTTATGTTGGTTGTAAAGAATTATGTGTCGGCAGTAGTCTGCAGTTGCCTGTATATATGTGTGTGTGTGTGTATGTATATATGTGTGTATATGTATATATTTCTTTTAAATAAAGACAACGATGTCAGTACAGTGCTCTGTACTATCCTATCCATCTATGTCAGGCTTGAGTTAACTGAGACACTTCTGAGTTTTGAGGAGAGGACCCTGTCATGATTTGTGGTGTTATATTTTGTGATATAAAGTTTTCAAGAAGAAGGAGAAAGAAGCAAATGACTTGGTAGTGCTAGATCAACAGTTGGACTTAGAGGTCTTTTCCAACCTAAGTGATTCTGATTTCTGTTGGGCGCTTAAATCTGTGAATGATGGAACACTGCTCATTTGAAACTATCATGATCGTACATGTTTGCCAGGTCCATGTTCACTTTTTCAAAGGTAGGAGAACATCTACTCAGCTGAACTCAAAGTTTGTTGTTTCAAACAATCATAGAGAAAAACAGTGGAAGAGACCTTGGAAAGTTACTTTGCAGGTCCTCCTGGCTCAGGCTGGGGTCAGCTATGTTTAAATGTCAAGGACTTTTTTGGATTTGTGACCAAGTATTAAAAGCCACAGCTTTCAAAGGGAAAGGGCTTTAAAGTCCATTTTGACTGGAGTTTTCTCACCTATAATTCCACCCTCCCACCCTGGAATGGGTATTAGAGCTGCTTGTCCAGATGTCTTACGCTATTTGCTTGCAAGCAGAATATCTATCTCAATGCATATTAAATAAATCCTAGTGGTAAACTTTGACCAAATGACTGAAGACCTGGAAAGTTAGTTGATGAATACTCTCATTGACTTAAAGGTGCAAATCTCTGAATGAGCAAATGCAGAAGTGCATAGTGTGGGTCAGTATCTCCCACTGAAATTTTTCATACCTGTGTCAGATGTCCACTTTGTCTCACACTTTGTCTCTCTTCCTGAGCTGCTACCATGGCTTAATTCTCCTCCATGCATTTCAAGCCTCAGTCTGGACTGTCATGGCTTTCAGCTTTGCTGTCTACCATACAAATTTAAGGGTTAACAGAACTCAAAGGGGTAGTGTGCTAAGAAAGACTTATTTTCTTCTTTTCAGTTTTAAAGAATATTTCTACTTGCCTGTCCAACTAAAATCGTACTTTATGTAGCTATGTAAGAAATTAAGAGGGTTTCATGAGACCTATTCTGAAGAGAGAACTTATCAGGAAGATTATGTTTTTCATTGAAAACAAAACAAAACTTTTTTTTTCCTTATTTGGATGAAGAAGAAATAAATTTTGTGTATAACTCTTGCAAAATGGAGGTAATCATTTTGTACCACAATAGGAAGTTCAGAAGAATGGAGCAGATTACCAGCTCTATCAGTGAACCCTTTCATATTTTTCTTGGACTAATTCTGGGACTGTCTCATTTTTGTAGAGAAAAAAAATAAGTTTTGTTTTGGAAAACCAAGTTGTGTAGACGCACACATACGCATTCGTATTTTAATAAAGGCATTCTTCTCATGGCTGAAGCTTGTTAAAACCCACCATTGCAGTCTGGATTTGTTAGACTGATGCTGGAATGGAAACTGGGAATAGGCTTTGGCCATGATGTAACCAAAGATCACTGATCTCAGGGAAAAAAATCTAGATTTAGGCTATGGTAAGCCCAATGTGAGCCAATATATATGTATGTGTGTGTGTGTGTGTATGTGTGTATACACAATAATAATGAGACCTTTCCTGCTGAGGGACTTATAAGTGGTAACAGTGTACTTGGCCACTATCAGAGTTAGACACTGTGGTAAGAGGTAAAATAAAGTTTCTTTTTGCTTTTCAGCTCTACAGAAGTTAACTCATATACACAGTGTGGTTTTTTCAGTATAATCATTTGAATATGGTTTCCCTCCTTCTAACTGAACTTCATTTTCATATATGCTTGATAACTAATCAGTAGTTATAGGACTAATTCCATGTTACTTTCATGATATGGCTTGCCAGGGTTGTTTCTGCTGGCAGCTCTCTCTTGAAAAGATGTTCCAATGCACAGAGGAGAGCATCAGGTGAGGTATTGCTGTTTACAGCTTGGGTGGCTGTTGAGTGGAGAAAGGAATGGTCTTTCAGCAAGGTATAGCGTTTTCCTCCTTGTATACTTTGAATACTGCAGTTCTATTTGTCACATATGCTGTGTACCTACAACCTGTATCTTCTGGATACTTTTGGAGAGTCAACATATCTGAAAATTGGGACTTGAAACCTGCTAAGCCATATGCTGTCTAGTGTTTGCGCTTAGCCCCTGGCCCATTGTGGTGAAGTGCACATAGTTCGTAATAACAGTTTTTAATAAAGCATTCAGGGAGAGAGAAGGTGCCATGCATTTCCTCATTGCTCAGAACAGGCTTTGAATAGCTATAATATAACCCTATGGCTAAATCTAGTGTTGTGAACTTTTTTCTTCCCAAAATGTTCAAAATCTTGCTGGCTCACAAGCACTTGAATTCCACTGTGGTTTGCCATAAACACTGTTGGGGTGGAGAAAAAAACCCAAAGGTTACATGTGTCCATAAAGCCCTGTCCCATGCACATGTCAATGGTGAGTTTTTAGTTGGTTTGTGATACTGCATGGGAGGATGCTGCTGTGCTGTAATTACTATGAGAACCAGGGCTTAGAATTTCCTGACTGATGCAGGTTTTAGTTCTCAACGATAATATGGCATTAGAGCGTTTTTTGCGCTGAATGTTGAGTTTGCAGGCAATGGCTCTTCCTTTATACTGGTGGAAATAGCCAGCTATATATAATTAGTAACATTCAGCCCGCTCTCCAAAATACCAGAGCTTGCCTGGGTCTCAGATTATCAAGGTTTATTGCAGGCAGCCCAAGACCAGAGAGTTCAATTAGAAAATTAACTTACATGTTATTTTACCATATTAGAGAGTTGATTTCCTTCCAATTTGAAACAGATGATACATTGTTATAAAGGGTTGGGGTTGCACTTAATATTCTCCTATAAAAGAGGTAGAGACATACAAGACTTTTCCGCTACATTGGGTTAGGGCTTTAAAAATAATATGCTTTTTACAAGCCTAACTGCAGTTTTTATTCGTCTGAGTCACGTGTGTTTGGTGGAAACCATGTACTTTCAGTGCTCCTCAAAACATAAAATGTGCAATAAAATTTTTTAAAAAGTATTTATACTATGTTTAGCTTTGCAGGGAAAAAAAATCTTGTAAGTTTAATCTAATGTCATTAAATGTTGTGGTTTTCAGGTAATTTGTAATCCAGAAACCTTTGGTACTGGGGGCTAAATGGTAACAGAAAATTAAAGCAATAAGGAACACTGAAAAATTACTGGGATTACATTTCGTGGGGCTAAATATTGACTATTAAAATGTTTGTACTTTCAATGAAGTGGTGTGACTGTTGGCTCACCAAGTATCTAAACTGAACATATACCTTTCTAAATGTTTGAATAATAAATTAAATGGACCTCCCACCTAGGTGGTCTTGCTGCTATAGATGGCACCAGGAAGGAATGTCTAAAGGGAAAGGAACTTTTGGGCAAGAACACCATCAGATGAAAATTCAGTATGAGCTGCTTAGGACATTATACCATCCAGCAACCTTTTTTCGGAAAAGAATTAGGACAGCTGAGCAGTCCTAAATAGCTTCTAGGTTGCAGCGTGTTTGCCCATATGGCTTCCTTTTTCAGAAGTAAGTCAGTGTTTTTACTGGGACTCATGCAAGCAGACTACTATGGATCTGAGATGTGCCCTCTTTTTTAATTTTTATTTTTGGTCAGCTTTTACTGCTGTTCTACAATGTGGCACTTCAGCCAGTACAGATAATTCTAGGATTCATTAAGGATATAAATACACAGATTGTTGAAGGTTTACTGTGGGAAACAACGACACACAAAACAAGTGTATGCTTTGAGGCTGTGATGAGAAAAGATAGAGAAATCTCTTTCTCTAGGCCTTAATGCATACAAGGCCAGTTCTGCTTATAAAGTAGTTAAGTGGATGAGCTATTTGAGGGACTGTGCTGCTGGTGTTACCTTTTGGAGATAGAATAAAAAGATATTTCAAGTAGGAAGCAGATAAATAGATTCCGGAGTCTTTGTGGAACTCCTCCAGAATAGTTTCTTTGAGTCTTTTAAAGTTTTCTTTATCATTACCTCCCAAGGGTGAATTAAGTAACAGAGTGCCCCATGTTACAGAGCATACAGCACCTGGTGGCATATTATGAAAATAAAAAGGAACTTCATATCTAAACCATTCTTCTTATTATCTCCCATAACAGCAATAGCTGTCTGCAAATTTTATTTCACTAGGGGAGTTCAGATTACTAGCTTTCCAGCTATTCTTACCAGTTCTATCCAAAAACAATCCTGGTTTTTATAAGCTAATAAATGGATAGACCACTTTTAATAAGGGACCCTGAGAAGCCAAAAAAACTGGAAAAGGAGATCAGGGAAAATTATCGATCTGTTGAATGTATGATGTTGCCAAATCCAATGAAGAAAATAAACCTTGATACCCAGAATCCACCTCTTCGACAAGCAGTCATAATCCAATGGAATTCTTGGTAATCCCCATGCAAGAATTACTCAAATTTAGTTTGATGCTTTCTGCTTCTGATACATGCTAGAAGCAGGTATTTTTAAGTAACAGTCTTGAAGCAAGCAGTGTTACTACCCTGAGCAGTTACACATGCACATCAAAAATATATCAGTTACCATAGCTTTGCATCCAGGAGGGAAAGATTAAATATTTTTAAATGATGTTAGAACGGCATAACTGAAAGGAAATGTAGGTTTTTTTTTTTTTTTTAATTATTATTATCATTATCAAGAAAAGTACATACAGGACTGTTGAAAAGAGAATATTGTTTCCCCGGGTACTCATACAGCCATTCTTTTTTCTTTCCTTGGTGAGGTTCACGTTTTCCAGTAAGAAAGCAGCAATGTCAAGTGGTAAATGATATAATGGAGACTGTTGGGAAAATTTCTCCCACTATTTCTAAACCATAGTTCCCTGTTTTCCACTACTTACAAGTCACTGCAAATGAAAGAGAACAATGGACAGGCTTCAGACAAGAAATGGCTATACACTATTCACTAGTGGGATCTCTGTCTTCAGACTGCAAAACGTCAAGTGGTTCCTCCAGAGAACATGAGATTTCCTTGTTGTTTTATGGGTAGGTGCTCTAGCTCCCACTGATATCTTGCAATCTCAGCATGACTCTCCCTTTATGACAAAACCTGTGGTCTTTTGCTGGGGTCTGGCAGGTGAGTAACGTGGACCAGTTACTGGTCCACGTGGTGCAGTTCTTTGAATAGTCTGTGTGAAACTTCAAGTAGATACACAGCTCCATTTTCCCCTTATCTCAGTTTTTCTAAGGCCCGTGTATGTGGGCAATCAGCCTGGGACTGGAAGATGCTGCACTCAGAGAAATAAGAGGCTGTCTGAAGATACTAGAGTTCACTGTCTGACGGGTAGAAATGTCACCTAAGAACTTCAGTGGCTTTAACAGCTAGCAGGCAGTTTTCGCTTTTCTGTATTTTGTTGGTCAGCAGATATTATTGGCCTGCCTGGTGTGCATAGGTTTGGTTTGCAGTTTTTGTACCCTGACCTAAATTATATCAGCCTGCAGAAAGTCAGTGCCTTGGCCAGACACTGAACTTTGCTATCCATCATGTAACTGGAGAAGCAGCTCCACTAAAACTTATCTGATGTCACACTCACTTGAAATCAGAATTTACACCAATATAGGTCAATTTTTTTTTTTTAAATTTAATTTGGAGTAGATCACTGAGGAGCTGACATGCTGACATGATTTGTGTTGTGAAGTGTACAGCATATTTATTGCCACTTTGTATTCTCATTCATCTGAAATAGTATGGCTTCCACCAGCATTTAACACATTTGCTCTGTTATTTCCTGGGTTTTAAGAGAACAAAGTGACAGTCATTAGTTTAGCTCTTTGTTTAATGTTTCTTTACTCTATTTATGAGAGAGGAGTAACTTTTTTTTTTTTTTTTTTAAAATAGGAGGAGATATTTTGAAATAGGTGAGAACACCTTCCTCCCAGTATAGAGTTTGGTGTCGCAAAGACAAATATTACACTGTATAAATATGAGAAAGCTGATGAGAGAGCTAGTAAAAGAGAGCACAGTTTCTATTCCAATAAATTCTAAGCCGACATGCCTTGCCATAACATAGATTAAAGACATTATAATATTGTTTTATTGCCTTCTGTGATTCTAAGAATCTAGAAATGAGAATCCATATTTTAATAAATGTTTTAGGCATAGAAATATCCTTATGTCAAGTAAATTACAGATGCATTTTTAGTAAGTGGGGGAGTTAGCTGGTTAAGTGAGCTACTGAAAAGAAAAACTTTAGTACAGATTTGTTGCAGTTTCTTTGTAAGCTGACAAGTAAAGTGAATATTTCTTCAGAGCATACTTCCTAGTATTTCATGAACCAAATGTTGAACAGATGTACTTAAAGTGTGGAAAAATTAAATGAAAGGCACATTTAGGATTTATAGAGCTGAAAACCAAAAACCAATGGAAATTAGAACTCTGATGAACAGAAACTATGCCCTTAATGCAGAAATTTTTACTGTAACTAAAAAAAAAAAAAAAAGAAAATAATAAAAAAAATTGGTTTCCAGGTCCCTAAACTGCAATCTGAAATCATATAAATGATGGTTAGAAAATGATGCAACATTTGTTCTGAAAAAGGTAATTTAGCTAAAAATATGTTTTTTATATTCATGTTAAATTAACAATGACTAGTGTAGCTCCATAAAATTGTACTTCTTCCCAGAATCATGGAAATCCACAGAAATCTGAGAACTAAGAAATGTAGAGTATTTTTTTTCCCATTTCGAAATCATGCAGTCAAGACTACAGATGACACGAAAAAGCCAAAGATTCTTAATTCACAAAAAATCCCTTATCACTCTACCGCTGTGAGGAGCAAGCACAGTGGGTAAACTGCGCTGCTGAAGCATAGTCACTTCACACAGGTATGGCAGCATTGGCTCTAACAGAGTGCCATTTATTTTGGTAAGACAGGCACATATTTCTAAAATGAGCTGTGGACTTTATTCAGAAAAAAAAAAAAACCCTGTTCTGGAAAGCAGTCTCTTTAGACAATCACAGTTACAACAACTCTACTGCAGAAAGCATTTGAGCCTGGGACTTTGGGAATTAAACACATGCTTAAGTACTTTTCCTTTATAGGGATACATTTAGACATGTGAATTGAGGCTTGCATGGACTAGTAAACAAGGGAATTTTCAAATGGTTATCAGCCATCTGTATTAAGTAACACACATAATGAGTGGAGTTTTGGAGATATGTATCAACAGATACTGTGCCCTATACAGGGAAAGCTCTTCTGAAATGAAGTTCTTTATTAAAATTACTTTGCAATCCAACAGTGTGCACAATGCTGAGATGAAACACTGTTAAGTGTTACTATGGTGGTTTTTTTTTTTTTTAACCCATGAACTTCAGACAGTTACACCAAGAGGGAAAGAGATTTGAATGGCGAGAACCAGGACAGGCTTTGGTAGTGCTTTGGGTCATGGGTCATCCCATTAGCTTTTGTTCACTAGACCAGTCACATCCAAGCAATTCAAATCTAGACACCCAGATAAGTGGTTTGATGTTTTCCAAAGGGCTGAGCAACTTTATGCAGCTGCTTATTATTTTGATAGATTTACTGATATGATTAAGGTATCCCAAGTTGCAAATAAGGATTTACAGACTGAAGCCTTTGTTTTCTCCAGTTTAGGTTTGCTAGGTCCTCAGTGGGATGGATAAAGGTTAAATTTTCTTCTGGCTTCACAGTCTGTGGCACCTCATAGGCCTTAAAAGACAACAAGCCTGAATTAGTATCTCTAATTGTCTGAAGTATTTGTTGCTAAAGTTTGCTTGTTCAGCGGATGATTCCATATCAGAAATAGGGGCTCTGACCAAATGAACGCAGGAGAAGATATCCTATGTCCAGTCATGCCTAGGCTGTCACCGTGGCGGTGCTGCTGGCAGAAATTGCACCATTACTACTCAGCTGTTGCGTAGCTCCCCGTCTGGCCACTGCATAGCCAGGAAAGATGGATCTTACTCTGTTTATTCCTTAGCCCTTGGCATCTTTATTCGGTACAAGTAACTGTGTTGTTACATGTCACCAGCTCCTGGATTTTACTGAAACACCATTTCAGTTTGGATTATCTTTGATTATTTGTTAACCTTTACTATTAAGTATATCTGCAAAGCCTGCCTTCAGGAAAGATCGATGAGTTATGCTTTGATTAATGTTTGGTTTAATTGTAGCTATACTCCTGTGACGTTCATAATACTTCTTGTAAGGGAGGTGACGCTGCGTCAGTACAATGATAAGCTGCGTTGCTCTGTCATGGCCATATCTGTAATGTGCTGAACGATGATACTGTTAAGTTGCCAGCCTGGACAGATGCACTGAATGGAAAGGATCTAGTGGTGCCTGTAGTCATAATAGGAGGCAGGAAATCAGCTCAACCAGCTCTACAGCATCGACTCCCAGAACAGGATGTACTTGAAGCTAGAAAGCCATATAGGAAGGGAGGTAAAACAGTGTTGGAAGAGGAATGTGTTCAAAGCCATGTTAAGTATTGTGCCCCTTTTCTTCACTGGAACAGTCGAGAACCATGGTGGGAAAAACACTCCTGGGTGTTTTGCACCAAAGACAGTTTGCTGCCAGGGAGCTAAGAGGACTGCTGCAAAGGAGACCAATTGTCTGTTGAAGAAGTGCTGGGCTACGGCTTACATAGTTCTGCTTCTAAAGAGATATTAAAGTCACTGTGGTGGCAGAAGTAGAAAAGGGGTGAGAACTGTGTCTTCTATGTACATTTTTCTCATTTAAAGAAAAGCTTATCTTTTTGTCTGTATCTGTCTCTGCCCAGGTAAAGTGTAAGACTCATCCTGTATGTGTTAAGACTCTCTTTGCTAACAGGGATGGTGTTTTGAAGACATCACCTCCGTCATCTTTACCATCATAACAGGTAGTCATTTGCTTCCCCAAATAATAGATCAGCTGGTCAATCTAAAAGCCATATTGTGTTGTCAAAAGGGATTTTGATTGAAAATTGAGGATATACTGTGGGCCACTGGGGAGATACATAGGTTATGTTTGGAAGAACATTAAAAGTCTTGCTGTCTCTCCTCCCTTCATTTATTTATGTATTTTATTTATTTTTAAAATTTCAGTATTGGTTGTTGCTGTTTTCCCATTCGTTTTGAAAAGCATCTGTTTCAGAGAGGTGTGTCAGGTTGATTAATTCTTCTTAAAACACAATTTAACATGCTATACCTAGGCACTAAGCTGATAGAGCATTTGGTGATCAGGGTGGGTTATTTCTTAAAATAGTAGAAAGAATATTCATTTGAAGATATTCAGATATCAATGGTACTCACAGTTAACCTGTACAGTCATATTGTTCATTTCATTGACATAATCCCTTTCTATTTATGTATTACAGTCCCATGTGGTTCCCTCTTTCTTGTGCAGAGTACAAGATCCTTCTCTTTTGTGATTGCTTTGCAGAAGTTGTTAGTCTGTTTGTGCAACAGTTTAGAGTTTTTCTCGAAGCAGTGCTTAGAATTATCATAAACTTGGTTTTACATGTTACATTTATTTAAAACAAAACAAAACACAAACATACTGAATAATTGATGCTAATTTAAAGTAGTTATAACTGCATCTAATTGCAAAATACTAGATAAACATGTGGAATGAGAAATATTTTATATTGAAATTCTGTATATAAGAGATGTGTTGCCCTGACAGTGATGCAGTCACTTGGACAACACATTTCTGTGTCTATGATTCTTTGCCTATAAAATGGAATAAGAATGCTGGAGACTGGTTGTTAGGTTCAGTAATAAATACACAGGGTCTTTGGATGGAATGTGCTGTGTGAGGAATTTGTTTTAATAGCAAGAAGTCAAATTGGGAAGAAGCTCATGCATAAGAATCAATTCTCTTATCTAAGCTTTTTCTCAATAGCGTTTTTTTTTTTTTTAGTTTTTTGTTTTGTTTTGTTTTGTTTGGTTGGTTGGTTTTTTAACCTTCATCTATTCCATATTTCAGTCATTTCTTTGGAATACAGATCATTGTCTTGTGAAAGAAATACATAGTGCTTGAAACAGAAATTATGACATTCTGGTATGGGAAATTCACTTGTCACACTTCTGTTGCCTTCCCACAGGAAGGACTGGTAGTCCTCTTTAAAGCGCCACTATGGCACTGCCATTTATCAACACGTTTCTAGAGGAAATGGGGCAATGAAATGGATTGCAGGATTTAAATGTCTTTTCCAGTAAAAAGAATAATCATGCTAATAAATGGAAAATCATATGTTGAAAAACAGAATTAGCTACTCTCCTTTGTCATTTTGAAACATGTGCTAAAGTCTTTCCTTCCACCTGCAGGGTGAAACTCATCAGAAGTATCTTATTTTCCTTGTCTTTCATTCTATGCCAGCTGACCATTGGCATTAGTATTGTGTCTGCTGGGTGGATCTCACCACTACCTTTTTATTGCCTTTATGTACATGATATCTTATTTGGCATTATAGGAATGGATGTACTGGAAAAGACAATAATAAGGAAAAAATCTGTCAGACATATCACAGAGGTGAAATTAGTTCTCAAATTTCAGTTTAATTCCTTTTTGTATGTAGGCTGATAACTTTGTCTGGATATTTCTTCAATGTGTACTTCCTAATATTATCTATGCCAAATACTGAACAGATGTACTCCTAGTCTGGATAAATTAAATGAGGTACACATTTAGGATATGAAGCTAGAAATTCAGAAAGCGGTAGACAATCAAGATTTGAGCTGAAGCTTTACATTGATAATAAACTTTCTTCTATAATAGGATGTGGTACTAAAATTATAAAATCAGTGTATTGTAAATATTGAGAGCCTACATTTCTAGCTATCTGGAAAAAAAACAAAAACCTTGCAGGCTTATGCATTTGTCCAGACTGAAAGTGCAATTCTCTGCTCAGCAAACACAAGGTACCACCAACACCCCTTAAAGCTGGCTTGGACAAGAATCAGAACTGTACAACTGTTGGAACAAAAACTCCCATTATCAACTATTTTCAGTCTTTTATTCTCCACTGGTACTCCTGGAATGTCTTCCACTCTCACTTTAGCTGCCTCAGGAGCCTTGCAACTCCAGCAGAAATGTTTCTTATGGAGTAGGGAGTAAGAGTTGAGTGTTTCTCCCAGGTTTTGTTTGGAGGAAAGACCCTGTAAATGAAGCCACATCTCCAAGATTTGAGATCCCTCATAGGATTATAGGAATTTGAGTTATTCTGTAATCAGTATGGCTTTGCAAAGGCTAGATTTCTAAATATCCTGGAATCTTCTGTTGCATGAAGTTTTTGTTGAAAGAAACAATGAAAGTGCAGTACTGCAATAGAAAGCTGGGAATAGAATCAAAAAGAAGATAGCATTTTGAGTACCTGAGACCAGCCGTGCTCTCTCTGACTGGGACAGTTTTATATGGGAGTGGACTTCTACATTTCCTATGTCCTAATGAATACATCTGCATGGGTCACCTGATGAGAGGAGCATATATAACTGGGTCATGAATATGAGGAATGACCACAGTGCTAAGCTCTTGCAGGCTCTTTCAGTAACACTTACAGGATCATAGGTTGGAAGGGATCTCAGGAGGCTCTCTAGGTAAAAGACATAAAATATGCAGACATTGACTTGAAACATAGAAGTGCAAATTCATGATTCAGTTAAAGCATGATTTGAAGATGGGAGGTATGTTAGATGGAAAGTAAGTCTGCTGTAAAGAGAGTGGTCTGAGCAGGACCCCTTTCAGCATGAGACTTTGGGACCTTTCTCCTGGCAAATGACTCTTAGCACCACAAGCACTTTGCTGTATGTGGTATCAGGCTGCCAAGCTGTTCTGCCACGTGGTATGTCATTCCGGGGCTGGAAAGCTAAGAGGCAGATCTGTAAGTTGTGGGATCAGTAGCTGAACAAGTTTTGAGGACAGGACAGGGGACAAGGTCTTAGAAAACAATAACATTGATAAAATAATAGTTCAGGCTATTGAACGTTATCTTAGTACAGTAAATGGAATCGCTTCCTGATACTAAACAAATAGCACAATATTTTGATGGGCTATCTGACTATTTAATGTGCACAGAAATGTGATTTTGGCATGATTAGCAAAAGAAAAAAAAAACATTTGAGAAAGCCATCTAATCCTGCTTCCTCCTTTTAACTCTGGAGAACCAGAGAAACGGTAGCATTTGAGATTGCGATTTCCTCTTTCGTCTAATTATTATGGGAGCTGGAATGATTAACAAAACAGAAAACAAGCACTTAATGGACACATAAAAGCTGTTAAGTAGACACAAAAAACACTTATGCTCTGTATTTGCTCTGCTGTTAGTGGTGTAATTTCAGAGACACTACCTCAGCGTTACTATTTAACACGAGTTTTAAAGATTCAAACAAGAGCAGACAGGTTTCATTAACATAGGAGGTCCCTAAAGAAATAAATATTTATTAAACTTTCAGTGATGTAAAAAAAGTGTTGGTTTTTCTTTTTTAACCACACTTCAAGTGTTGGTGTACTGCCTGCCAAATACATACCTGGTGAGCTATTTAGAAACTTCCTGTTCCACATGCTAATTAACAGTCTATGAATTTTAACTTAAATCAGGGTCACATAGCTGAAATGTATTTCAGTGAAGGCCTGCATTTGTCATTCAAAGGCATTGCCAAGGTTTTAAGGCCTTGCTATAAAGTGGATCTCACAGCTTGAAAAACTAGTTCTCCAGTAACACCTGGGTCAAAACTGGGAGGAACCCTTGTGCACTGGGTCACATGAGGTGCATTAGAGTTCTTTACATTTGAAATCAGAGTTAATCCAAAACTGGAACATTTAGTATAAGCCTATTTTGAATCCTTGTGGGCACTGTGGCCTTGGATTCAGATCCCTACATCAGATTGTGTTTCTCTGGCTTTAGTTTGGAATGAGATTCTTTACACGGGTAGCAACACTCCTGGGCAGAAGTGCTCCTCTTCCCTCAGTGGATCTGGCCAGATTTGGGGGGAAACAAGAACTAAGATGACTGTAGTGTCTCCCACCTAAGTTCAGTGCAGCATGGACAGTGTCATATCTACAGCACAACCTCCTCTTCCTACGTCTGGTGCAGCTGCATCCTGGCAGGGGGACGGGGTTGGATATCTTATTGATATGCAGATATATTGATTACCTTGTCTTTAGAAATTATTATTATTTTTTAACTGTTTGCTAGCTGGTGGTATCTGATTTCCAAATGCTTTTCTTATTCTACGTCTTCCTCTCAAGTAGAATTAGCTCCAGAGAAGTTCTTTATTACAGCACAGCTTTATAACCAAGGTTTCACTGGACAAATTCTTTGTTATAACTCATCTATACATATTTTAATGTCTTTGCATCTTAACCATTTTAAAAATATATTACTTCATACTTCTATCATTGGTTTGGAAGATGAGATTCAATCACTATTACTACATATTGCTCTGTCCATTTATCACTTCCCCATTCTTTAGCTGAAGTCTTGATTACCTTCAGCCCTGGCTACAGAAAAGAAACAAGCGGTTTTACTCTGGCAAATTGCAGATTCAGTTGTCTAGGAAAATGCAAGTGAGCCATATCTATATGAGGTAGCTTTTATCCTGATAGCCCAGGTGCATATTTAGCTGTATGTGAATATCCTGGGAGCCAAATGACTCAGAATCAGAAATGGGAGCAGAATGAACAATGAGAATCCAAGTATTCATAGTTAGGTCAAGCTTGGGTTAACTCCAGTCAGAGCAAAGAAAGATGTGGAGGAAGTGAGTCTGGGATACTCTTGGAAGAAGTGACTCAATGTTTCTCTTGCGTGATGAGTGGGGACAAGAGGAAGGATGAAGAAGGTAAAGGAGACATGGTAGCAGTTGCTGCTGAGAGCTGCCAGCCTTTGTTCCAGATGTTCTTGCCACATTGCACCTACGTTTCCTTTCTTGGCAATAATAGCAGTAACGGAAGTGACTTCTCAAGGTCCTATTGTAGTAAATTCACAAGGCTATGGTTGCTGTCTCCTCCAGCAGTCTCTTGCCTATGGAATTTACTTCACCTATGGATAGCGCAGTTCCTAACAAGAATGACCCTTGGATGTACAGAGTGGAGAATATTCAATAACTGTGTGGAAGTTGTATTACCTTAGTGTTTGGTAGCTGGGATCATACCTGGATCACGAAGTCAAATTCTGGTATCTGCAATTCAAGAAAAAATAACTAAATATCTAAAGTTGGACAGGGTTCAAAGAGAACCTACAATCATAATCAGAAGGGTTGGTAAATACGCTTTTTACTTTGAAAATGAATTTAGCCTACTTCATTCATTAAAAAATAAATTATATTTATAGAGTTAGACTTACTGTCAGTATACAAGAAAACTTAAATGTGACTCTAAACTGGTTCTTCTGTCTGGCAGATAACAATATAGCAAGATCTAAGTATTTAGCAGTAATTGAATGTTGGAACAGCCTACCAAGTTTCTCAATATTGGAAATGTGAAATAGAAGTGTGGATACTTTTCTTGAGATCATGTTGTAACTCAGCCGTAGAGGCGAGGTCAAAGGGACAGGTTAGTCCTGGAAAATTTGCTTCCCTATTGTGTACAAGTTGTACACAATATTATGTATTATCACTGTAGTCTCTTCTGGTCTACAGATCAATTAATCATATACTACAGGTTTGTCTACTCCCTGAAATACAGCTGACCACCTATGTATTAACTCTCTTTATTCACAATTCTCCGGGTGGTGAGTGTGTTGAAAAAACAGACAGTTCTGTGAGCAGAATTCTTGCAATGATCCTGCGTGTGGATCCTCTGGCATTTAAGAAGATACCTCCACGCATTCTGCATCTTTCCCTTCTGTGGAGGTATTAATAAATTGCCTCAGTCTGTGTCTGGCACCTTTCTTCATGAAACTTGCAAGAGTGGGACACGTGGAAAGAGTGTAATCACACAAACCCTGTTTGCTTAAGAAAACTGGTTGAAAAAGCAAGTTCTTTCCCTAACCATCACTAACTGTGATGTCTAGCAGGGACGATATACTGTGGAACTAATGATCTGATGTCCTTCTCAAGCTTGTATAACATCTGGATTTGCAAGGAAGCTTCTATGTTTCTTTGAGATGTTTTCATTTTCAAACAGTTGGGAATGTTACAGAGCAAATTCACATTTGGAATTCAAATTGGAGAAGCAGGTCACAGAATCACAGAATGGTTGGAAGGGACCTCTGGAGGCCATTTAGTCCAACTGCCCTGCTCAAGCAGTGCCACCTAGAGCAGGTTGTCCAAGACCACATCCAGACAGATTTTGAAGATCTCCAAGGAGGAGACTTAAAAACCTCTCTGGGCAACCTGTGCCAGTGCTCCATCTCCCGCTCAGTACAGAAGTGCTTCCTGATGTTCAGACAGAGCCTCTTGTGTTCCTGTTTGTGCCCATTGCCTCTTGTCCTGGCACTGTGCACCACTGAAAATAGCATAGCTCCATCTTCATTGCATCCTCCTTTCAGGTATTTATACATGTTGGTAAGATTTCCTCCATGAGCCTCCTCTTCTCCAGGCTGAACAGTCCCAACTCTCTCAGCCACTCCTCACAGGAGAGGTGCTCCAGTCCCTCGATCATCTTGGCGGTCCTCCGTTGGACTTTTTCCAGTATGTCCTTGTAATGGACAAATGGCAACAGAGCAAAGACCTACTAAATATTGAATAAAAGTGTTTTTTTGCTTAGTGGTTGGACACTGTGTGTTGTAATTGCAGATTTTAGGATCTGAAAAATTCAACTTTTATTTTTAGCCTCAAATATTTACTCAACATAAGAAAAATATCCCACGGACATTTGTAAGGTCAGTGTTTGACTGAATGCTTTCATCAGACCTTGATGATGTCTTTTGTTCTTCACCTTTAGTAGTGCTGTCTCAAGCCAGCTGAAGAGTCAATGATAGGGAAATGACAGGGAAGGAAAATGGGTCAGTGCAGCACGTCACTCTCAGTGTTGTTTTGGTTGTTGTTTTTTCATTATTATTATTTTAGTGCAGGAATTTGGAATCTTTAATTTGTAGGATTTTTATACAGTGCAAGTAGTTTCTTTTCTCTAGCATAACATTCAAGGACAGCTTTATTATGTAATAGCAATAGTCTATCTAGGCCAGAATCTTGTCCTTGATACTAAGGGAAGCTATTAACAGTGGGATTTTTAGAGTAATCCTTCCCTAGTAGACATTCCTTGCATCTGGTAATTGGTGCTTTATAAACTTCAAGAGATGGACGTTGCCTCTGGGCCATTGCGTTAGAGTCTCGGCTGGACCTGTCTTCCATGAAGTTGTCCAGTTCTTTTAAAATCCTTTTATACTTCATCTCCGTTATGTTTTGTGGTAACAAGTTCCACACTATAGCTCATTACTGTGGGAAAGAGTATTTCTTTTTGTTCATTTTAAACCTGATGCTTGATAATTACACAGATGCCCACTTATTCCAAGATGCTGAGAAATGCAGAGTAATCATTTTCTTTTCGTATTTTCCACACCAGTCATGATTATAAAGCTGCCTATCATATCTTCTCTCAGTTGTTTTCTTTCCAAGCTGAAGACTCATAATCTAGTTAATCCTTCACCAAATGGAAACAGTTTTATCTATGTGTTTATCTCTGTAAACTTTGTGTGCTTCCTGATTTTGCTGTGTCT
>VXAL01010042.1:177795-191509 GCA_013399475.1 Chauna torquata
CCCCCCCCCCCAAAAAAAAAAACAGCCCCCAAAAAAACCTCCAAAAGAAGAACTCAGCAATGTTCTGAAATCAGCAAAATTCAAGGAGCTTGAAAGGGTTGTTTTTTCAGAACTGCATTTTTGTATTTCCTAGTTAGACCCTTGGAGCCCAGCCAACTTTCTGCTGAGTAGGTTGGCAGGATACAGGAGCTAGATACACAACAGTCTGCTGCCTTCCATGGCCTCCCCCATGTATAGTGTTCCTGCTGCATAAAGCCATTAGTGACCAGATTATGGAAAGCATAGGGTATTGTTTCATAGCTTTTATTTGTTGTTCCATTTCCTGTTTCATTCCTAGTTAACCTCTGCTCTTTCTAGTTCAGACATAGTATCAAAGTGAATTTGGAAATGAACTTCATATGGATGAGAATGAATCGTAAACTATACATGCTATATCCAATATCACTTAAAAAAAAACCCTTAGAATTATTTTTTAATAAACAGAATGTTTCTTATTAATCTACTAAGTTTTAATAACAGTACATTCCTCCTCCCTCTACCTTTTTCTTTTTTCTTTTTTTTCCAATCAAAACCATCCTCAGAATTAATCAAGTGCTACATGCTTAGTTGCAAAGTCTTTTGGGGGCCAGATGCCTTTGAATTGCATATTTAGAACCTGTAATGGATTGGGGAACTCATGTTTTGATCCTCACTTAAGGTGCTTTCCTAGTATAAGTATATCTCAATGTTTGGGTGACTATCTGCAGTATCAGAAAATCATCTAGAGTTAGATGGCAGGGAGCCTTTTAAGAGTTGCAGCATTGGAGAAAAATAGGCAGGAGAACACTCTTTGAACATGAGCAGAAGAAAGTGCAGCTACCCCTTACAATTAAAATTTTCTTGAGGTGTTCCTTTTTTGCAAAGCTGAATTAAATGTGTTTGTAGATTGGCATTATGGTTTTATGAATCTGTCTGTTCATTATTTTAGGAGATGCCATACTGGCTCAGACATTAGCTCCAGGCGAATGGATCTGAGAGCGGTGAGTTCCAGATGTTTCAGAGGACAAGAGGAACACCCTACAATAGGCAGAAATCATACTGTCTGCCTGATCACTGGATTTTATTTTACCTGCTAGCATTTAAGAGATTGTTTAAGGCCTAAAGCACATTGTATGATATGCACTCCATACAATTCTTTAGTGTTATGCTAGGGAATTTTTGCTACTGACATAAATACCTAGATACTTTTTCATATAATTCCTCAGTCTCATTATCCTTCTGTAGGACAGAGATCCCAAATGTCATTAGTCATGGTATACACATATCTTTCCTTTTATTGTGTTTGAATTCCCCAATTTTCATTTTTTTTTTAATACTTGTTTATTTTACTGAAATACTTATTCTTGTGTTATGAGACATGACACAAAGTCCCTGGGTATCTCTTACTTTATTCTGATTTTGTTTGTTCATCTGCTTTTGAAGTAATCCTAGTCTTCTCTAACTCTTTCCATGGATTTTCCAGGCATGTGCTTATTGCTGATATTCTTTGCTTTCTTCTTTTAAATTTCCAGGCCTGTGTCTCTGTCCTCTTCCTTCTCACTTGTTTGCTCTGCAGGATCGTTTGAGACAAATGCTCAATGTATCTCAGATGGGACCTTGATGCGCTATCCTATAAAGACAGTCTGCTCTGTCCCATCATCCATCATGCAAAATAGCATGTGGTCTTGCCTGCAGTTTAGCTGAATTGTATACAGTGAGTCAAAACCCCTTTCTCAAAGAGTCACTTTGGATTCAGAACACTGTAAGTATAAAAAAAAATCACATATAAAGAATCTTTTTTTTTCTTTTGGAGCATATTACGCAGCATACTAAAACTGAAATAACTGTTATTTCAGATTGTCAGAAAGCTGAGTATTTTCAAGGTAAAAGATGAATACCTTGAAATTTGTTGCAGTAAACTAATGTAGCAAGTGAAAAGAGGGGAAGATGCATGTGATATTTTATGGTAGCTTGTACTGTTCATACGATGCCTAGTAACACATTGTGCAGTTGACGCTTCTAAATAAACATATAGTTTCACACCAAATATAGAAGATTGTAAAGAGAGTGAACTCACGCAACTTTGGAATTGATGGCTGTAATGTAGAACCAATGCTTACCAATATTTATTGTTGAATGTCTTCTGACTTGAGAAGTCCATTCACTCTGAGAGGATCACCTGAACTGCTAGTCTTTCCCAAGTGTGTCACATTGAATTATATTTATTGAATCCTGTATACCTTCATAGGAAGAGATAAGACCTTATTGTCACTAAAAGGACATTTTCAGTTGCTGGCCTTGAATCCAGATTGTGTGGTATGTAGAATATAATCTCAGTTAAGTGATTCTGAAGATGGTCTAGGGCTAGCTCTCCTAAGAGCTTGCTCTGGAATGAAAGGTTTGGACTGCCATATCAAAGAGTGTTTTCTTCTGTATTTCTTTGGCTACTGAGCATTTGAAGGATGAAGGAAGGTCTTTTCTGACAGACTTGTTGGATGCTTCAAGACCTAACTAACACTAGATTCCTTACTTTGTTTTGTAGGTGTATTGGGTTTACATGGCAAAGGTTTGGTAGCAGGGGAGCCACAGGGGTGGCTTCTGTGAGAAGATTCTAGAAGCTGCCCCATGTCAGACAAGAACCAGCTCCAAAATGGACCTGCTGCTGGCCAGACCTGAACCAATGAGTGATGTTGTTTCTGCCTCTGTGAGAGCAGATTTAAGAAAGGGAAAAAACTGTTGCACAACAGAAGCTGGGAGTGAGAGGAGTGAGGAACAGCCCTGCAGACACCAAGGTCAGTGCAGAAGGAGGGGGTGGAGGTGCTCCAGGCGCCGGAGCAGAAGTTCCCCTGCAGCCCATGGTGAGGCCCATGGTGGAGCAGGCTGTCCCCCTGCAGCCCATGGGGTACCACATGGAGCAGATCTCCACGCTGCAGCCTGTGGAGGAGCCCACGGAGGAGCAGGTGGATGTGGCCTGAAGGAGGCTGCAGCCCATGGAGAGCCCCCACAGGAGCAGGCTCCGGGCCGGAGCTGCAGCCCATGGAGAGGAGCCCACGCAGGAGCAGGTGATCCAGTGGGAGCTGCCACCCATGGGGGATGCGTGCTGGAGCAGTTTGCTCCTGAAGGACGGACCCCATGGTACAGACCCATGTTGGAGCAGCTCTTGAAGAGCTACAGCCTGTGGGAAGCCCATGCAGGACCCGTTCGGGAAGGACGGCATCCCGTGGGAGGGACCCCACACTGGGGCAGGGGCAGAGAGTGACCATGAAGGAGCGGCAGAGACGAAGCGATATGGGCTGAGCGCAGCCCCCATTCCCTGTTCCCCTGTGCTGCTGGGGGAGGAGGTAGAAGAGGGTGGATGGGGGGAAGGTGTTTTTAGTTTGCTTTTAGTTTCTTACTGCTCTAGTCTGCTAGTGATAGTCATAAATTATATTAATCTCCCTATTTTGAGTTTGTTTTGCCCATGACGGTAATTGGTGAGCGATCTCCGTGTCCTCATCTCAAACCTTGAGACCTTGTCCATCGTATTTTCTCCCCCTGTTCCTTTGAGGAGAGGGAGAGGGGGAGTGAGCGAGCAGTTGTGGTGGAGTTCAGCTGTTTAGCTGGGTAAAACCACCACAGTAGGTGAGGAGAGAGATGGGCTGGATTCACAGGGCTTTCTTCATGACTTCTTCATACTGCTATATGCAACTGCATAAAGAGTTGTGATCTATTAGTTACATATCTCCTTGTGAGTGCCATGGACAGAGGGCTTAGCTTCTTCATTGGAGGCTGATGGGACATTTCCCTTGGCTTGTGATGCAAACTAAATTACACATTTTGAGAAATTCATTGTATTTTATTATGCCTGTCTCAGCTCTTACTTTCTGATATTACCACTTAAATACAATTTTTTGTCTTCAGCTGGCATGCACCTATTTGGGTAGTAAGGAGATAGGGAGACTTTGGCAGCCAGTTTGTGTGCCTTATACACAATAATAATGATTTACCAAATCATCAACTCTTTGCTGCGTGGATTCTATATTTCTATCCTCCAAGTGGACTTCAGTGTCCTGCATTTTGTCATGTCTGTAGGGTGTTATTTTCCTTGAAAGGAGCTTTAAAAAGTGATAGAGTCCATAAGTCTTTATTTAAATTAGGTTCTTGAATGTTTCTTTCTGGCTGGCAGATCATTCCACAATCATAGAATCATAGAATCATTTAGGCTGGAAAAGACCTCCAAGATCATCCAGTCCAACCTTTAACATATAGTACTGCCATGCCCACTATTAAACCATGCCACTAAGCTCTACATCTAAATGCTTTTTGAAGACCTCCAGGGATAATACCACCTATTAATGCAGTCTCTTCCTGGAAATGCAAGGAAAATCAGAGTTTATGGCTTTAGATTTCAGTAGGATGAAGCTCATGCACAGACCAAAAATAACAACAACAACAAAAAATCTGGGAGAAAACAACATTTGAATGCAGAACAATTCTCATCATTAGAAGAAATAACTCAAAAGGGATATGCTGAAACTGAGTGGAAACTGAGTGAGAAAAGTGCAAAATCCTTGATGTAAGACAGAGAAAATTCAACACAAATATAATAGGAAGCCAAACAGAGTAGGCTACAGTAGAACAGGAGAGACCTTGGGATTATTCATTCATTAAATTTAAGTCAAGTGTGTGATGCCTTCGCAAAACAAGCAAAAGCAATTCTGGAATAAATTTAGCAGAATGGCATATGTAAGAATAGGAAATAGTTGTTTTTTTTTGGCTTTGGTAAGACCTCATCTGGAGCACTGTCCACCGTGGAGCATCACTCTTTGAGAATGACTAGAAAAAAGGTAAGGGTGCCCAAGAGGTGAAAAATAAAATAAATGAAAGATCTAATCTGAGGTCTTACAGACATTGTAATTCTTAAATATTATGTCTAAGATAACAGTAAACAGTTACCAGTGTTAGCTGAGATAAGACCAGAGGTAATCAGTTTAAATTGACAAAGGAAATACAGATTAAATGTTAGAAAAAGCCTTTCTTTCCATAGGATATTTTAGTAATAGGACAGGTAAAATTTTGATTTTTAAGGAATCCCTGTCATCAGAATTTTTTTTAAGAAGAGTGTCAGCGATAATCTAAATTTACTCACTCTTTTTTGAGAGCCAGAAATTAAAACGGATATCCTGTGGTTCCTTCTCATCTGACATTTCTGTGGTTTGATGATCTCTATTATCTTAATGTTCTAAAGCCTATGAAAGACTGTTCTGGAGATGTAGCAGTGAAAAAAGGCTCAGATGTGAAAGGCTTCATGGACTGGACTGGAGATGGCTTGTGAAAGTAAGAGGGAGAGAAGTGAACTTTGGAGTTTAGACATCTGGCTTTGATAATGTGTCTTGAACTTGCCCAGAATGACAGATCTTTCTTAAGTATCCACATTAAAGTACCACTGACCTCACCTTTAAATTTTTAATGTCTATAATTTAATGTAACTTTACATTAAATTTGTTTCTGTTGCTGAGTAAAGGAATCCAGTGGTATTTGTCTTACATAAGGGACTAATCTTTTAAAATGTGATGTTTGTGAAGAAGACAGATGTGTTGGGAGATGTCTTGTCCTGCCTATGTGGGGTGGAGAATAGATTGGTTAGTACAGGGCTTGAAATGTCATCTAGCTGGATCTCTGTGATGCAAGCTTCAGTGGATGATTTGTTGCCAATGAGTCAGACGTTGTTTGTTGGTGGCAGATCTTCCATTGATTGTCCTCAATGTTTTTTCATATCTGGTTCTCTTCTGGACTTGTTTATTTCTTTGTTCAGAGCTGTACAAAAAGTTGATCTTAATTTTCTGGGCTTTTTCTCTATTTACTAAAGCTTTCCCTTTGGAATACTGCTTATCCCTTTCTGTGTTATTTATTTACTCTTGATATAAATAAATTTATGATCTCTTCTAATCAGCAGTTCAAGTCTTACATTCATTTTAAGTAATACGTATTAAATAACTACGGAAAACCTCATCTTCTTAAGACTAGCTCTTTCAAATTGCAGTAGCTTTATCTCAGAGATGAGAGCCTTTCTCACTAGAAGGTGGCTGATTATTGTTATGAATCTCTCATTAGAAATTAATTCCTGCTTCACCTTAAATGACTAGTACTCTATTAATGATTTTGCAAAGTTGTGTGAAGAAATGAAAATCAGGGCAGGTAGAGAGGGGAGGAGGCTTATGTAAGTGCATCAACAAAACTTCAAGAAGACTCCTCCTATATAAAGCAACCATATGTATGAATACCTTGACTCAGTTCCAAAACTGCTATAATATAGTAATACACAAATACTCATCAATATTTCAGTGGCGTAAAGTATATTTAGTCAGAAACTATTAAGATCAATTAAGATGTATTTTTGAATTGATCTTCCTGTCTTCACATCTGTCTGTCCTCTCATTGTAACTGCATTGTTTTCATGCTCTCATAGTGTTTCATAAATATCTGAGGCTGAGGTAAGGCCATGCTGCTTGCAGTGTGCATGCCCACCTTTGCCATGGCCATGTGCTCCTGCCTCTTCCTTTACAATAGTTCTAGAACTCGTGATGCTGTGGAAGAAGTTGCTCATCAGGCTGAAATTTCACTGGAAATTGAGAAGAAGTGTTTCAAATCTGATCAGTGAGATGATCTGATGTGCAATGAAACTAAATAATTGCTAGAGCTGAAACAAAGTATGAGCCAGGACTGCAATAGGACCTGCAGAAAAGGGTAGGACTGACCCTTTTGTAGTAGCCTGTAGGTAGATCAATTTAAGGCAGTTGTGAACTTATGTCTATAGTGTGCTTAGCAATTTGCATAATACACTTGGTAAGTGTCAAAAAATCTGTTTGAATTTTGTTTATATGTGGGTGATATAATTGTAGAGTTCTTCTGAAAGTTTTAGAATATTTTTATAATATTAGTCCTGCAACTTGTAAACAATCTTGCTAACTAATTTTTATCAGATAGTTACATCTTTTACTGTACTCATTCTGCTACATGGAGTTACTTAAATTTCTCTTGTTTTGAATCTTACTTCCTTACTTTTTTCCCCTCATCATTTCCGTTTAATAAGGTTTGGTGTCTACATTAACTTTTTTTTCAGATGAAGATGGAACTTTTAGTTTTTGTGAGAAATCGCCTCTATTTATCACTCAGTAAGTGGGAGCCCAGCCCACCATTGTTTTTTTTTTTTTTTTTTCCTCTTTTCTATTGTGCCTGGTAAGATTTGTTGTTTGGTCTAGAGAGAAAATGTATCACAGCTTATGTATATTATATTGTCCTACTACTTTATGAGTTGTACTGCAAGCAAACACCAAAACAGAGGAGCCTGAATAACAACTGCTATGTAGGGTATTGGAAGCTCCTGAATTCTAGTCATCGTTCTGGCAAAGCAACTTAGTGACTCACTTTCTGCTCTCTTCTACATTGTGTTAAATATCAGTAATATGTTTTGTCTGCTATACTTGATGTTTCAGTGACTAAAAATGTTGGTGCTATGAGATGTTATGAAGATGAAAAATGAAGTTGTTACCACACTTACCATTTGCTTTTTAAGGATTTAAAGATCCATAGTCATTGATTTAAAGTTTTTTTTTTTTTTTTTTTCCTAAGTTCCATTTGTGTGCCTACTTTAAATCTTCTGTCTAGCTTAGGCCAAAAGAAAAGGTAGAAGTAGAAAGTTCAGTCCTACTATTATCAGTAGTACTACAGCAGGTACATAAGGGCATTGCCGAGAAGCCTCTTTGCTTAGATTTTGCAATTCAGCCATACGAGTGCTTAGGGGAAGAAAGTTGCTTTGGTGTGGGTCTGGGAAACATCACATTGTATTCTTCAGCCAGGCTATTAAGTTAATCTAGAATGCTCTGGATGAGAACAGCATGAACACAAAGTTGCATTTCATGGATCTGGTTATTTTAATTCAGAATGAGGTCATCAGTGTGAATGTTTCCTTCAGTATGATGATGACTAGAAGCCATTGTCTATTGTACTGCAACTAGCCTTTACCATTTGTGGTTTGAACAAAATTCCAGTGTTGTATGTCTGTCCTCTTTTATACCAAATATTACAGTAGAAGTATTTTAGTGGTAATATCTGCTCCCTTAGAATAAGAAATGCCCTGGGAACATTGAGAGGAAAAATATGGGCTCATTTTCATATCTATTTTCCAACCTTCAGCAAGTTTAGTACAGCGTGTTGATTATAAGGCATATAATTGAACTAAGGCTTCTTCTGGTACCCATTTGGCACCTTATTTCAAGGTAATCATTTAAAATAACTCATAATAGAAATCACCTGAAATGACGCTAGTTTTTGAAAAGACATCCAAGCTTAAGGACAGGAACCCCCTGAATATTGATTGTTATGCTTGTCTATATGTGAGAACACTAGTGAAAATGAATGACAATAATTTAGTTATTTGGAAGTATTACAATGTTCTTGGACCTGTGCTTGTGCAGTTCCTGGAATGTTTGCTCATGGCCCTCTTTGAGAGCGTTCTTCAGCAATTTCTGAGTGAAGACGTGGCACTCTATGTGAATACAGTCAAAGGAAACAGGAAAGAATATTCAGGACTCTTTTGAGATGATTTCCAGAAGCTAGTAATCTATTCTGAAGCAATTTCTTTCCAAAAGGTAAAAGAGACTTTTTCCAACAGGAAGAGGGTAGCTGAGACCTGGAAGTCATGCCTGGAACATTCTACAAGAAAAATAGGTACTGCTTATTGAATGTCATGAATGAATAATTTGTTTTGGAGAAATGTTTCGGAGATTGATGTTACTGAGATGGGAACCTGAAATGACTGTTTCCTCTTAGTAATAGTGGAAGTTGTTCTGTCTAGGCAGAGAAATTACCGTATTCTAGTCTTTCAGTGTGGAAGGGATCATGACAAGTGTAAGAAATGGAATATCTTATTAGATTTTCAATTTGCTTTGTTTGTAAGACTGAGCCAAAAAGAGTTTTCCTGTTAAGTTCATTTGAAAATACTGTATATACACCTCATATAAGTGGTCTTTCCTCCTGCCCCCCTCCACCCCAATCTAATCTACAGTCTTCTATTCATTTGTTTAAATAACCAATGTTTCACTACATGCATCTCAAGGATTTTAAGTCTAGCACAATATCTGCATCATGTGATTCCAATTAAACCTCTTTATCCAGGGAACAGGTTTCAAGTCTTTGTCATTTTGCCTCAAGCTATTGTGTTGTGTCTTTGGAAACTACTTTGGTTATGTTTATTTCCATCCATGTTAGGTAATGTGAACAGAGCAGCTGAAACAGGAATATCACCCATATCGGCTGTGCAGAAAGTTCTTTCAAACAGCACCAAAGGAATAGAATTGAAGGATGTAAAATATTCTTGGTACTTCAGACTTTTAAAACTAGGTAATTTCAAACTATTGCATAGTTTAGGAGATAATTTATATAGCACTGAGGAAGCAAACTTTCAAGTACCTAGAATTAACTCTTCATCCCAATCTCATATAATAAAAAGACATTTCTCTGTCCATGGCTGGAACTCCTGCTGACATCCATGCTCCGACAGCCCCTGCACTAAGAACGAGACGTGGATCCCTGGATAGTGACTACCACGTGCCCACCTCTGAAGCCAAGCCTGTATCTGTGGCAGCCCACATTGAGCTAAGGCTCCAAGTCTGAGTTATCGGTCAGTATCTTCTTCAGATACCTGGAGAGAGACTGTTCTGTTCCTGTATGATTGCATGTCCCTATCACCATTTGCAAGTTCCCAGCTGAAACATGTACCTTATGTTTCTCTAAAGAGGGAGGATTGGGATTTGGCACTGCTGTGTCACCTAGCTTGCTGACCTGAATTCCAGTTTGCTGTATATCTCTCAGTTCATTTCCCTGTTGTTACCCCGACAGCGCTTAAACTACAGACCCAGGTGCATACAGATGAAATGCAGGGCCTCTGATAGCCTGCACTCACATTCCTCATTTTAAGCGTACTCATACCAATTGTGGTCAATGAAAAGTGTGCAGTTTAGCTAGTCTCTCTTACTCCCTGAATGGCAGTGTCAGGCATATATGCCAAGTTCAGTTGTGAAAGATTTTTTCCAGCAACAGCACGTGGCTCTCTTTGGCAAACTCCCACCAACCATTTTGTTGGCAGCTACTAAGCAGTCTCTCGATCTCTAATGCGGGAAGGCTGCTGATGGGCTTCTGATCTAGATATTTATATGGAAGCAATTTCTTTTGACCTACCTTTCAGTTCTGCAAATAGTCATTTACTTTACATTTTTCTATTTGGTTCCAAACCCAACACACGTCTCTAAATGCATATAGATCCATTTACAGTTGAAAGAAAAATTTTACATGCCAGAAATCTGTGCTGTCCTTTGCCTTTCCATTTTTCACTTGTACGCCATCTTTTCATTGTGTATCCATAAAAGCTCTGTGTTCTCCAGAATTCATGTCCTGTGCCCCTTTCTCGCTTGGTTAGGATTTTTGAAAATGGTGGGCTAGATTCTGTCTGCTTTTGCATACTGGCTTGAGGCCTCAGTATGGTCCTTCACCTTTTCTTGTACTTCTACAATGGCAAGCCAGATGTTCCCCATGACTATTAGTGTAGCTAGTGATGACTACAGGTGGAACCAGACATGCCAAGAGATTTTCTTTTTGTCTGGCCAGTACTAACAGAATCAAGCCTGATGGCACTGAACCTGCCTAGCAAGATGTGAGTTTTTGCATCTCATTCCCTTTCTCAGGAGACACTTTGCCCTTCCCTTCTTGGCACAGGGAATGCAAATGCAAAGGTAATTGCCCAGCTCTTTTAAGTGCTGACATTTGTACTAGTCTGTCAACTTGCATTTGCTGTTGGCAGCCACTGCTCCACTCTGTGCTTTTATTCATCATTACACAAAACATTCTCTCCATGGCTGTTTGCTCCTGCAGACATGTGAATTAAACCTCAAAAAATTTCTGTGACTTAATGGAAATAACTCTAAGTTACATATAAGGGAAGGTGCAAGTGCTATGGAGGCACAAAATCTGTATTAGACAGGCGTTCCTGACTGCTGGAATAAGTTTCTCTCTAGGCAGAATGGTATTCATTCTGTATCTTGGAACTAGATTTTTAAGAATGAAGAAAATGAGGATGACGGGTAACAAATCTCACAGAGTCTCTGCTGACCATAGCGCAGTGACAAACACTCTCATCAAAAAGCTACTACATGTGTCTCCCACTATGGCGGGTACTTTCTGTCTCATTTGTTTAACTGTACCATAAAAGTTCTTCCACAAACCGTAAGGAGGTCTTGAATACTGAGGAAAGGAGTCCCCCCAAATAGAGTCTCAGAGCTAACTTCTGGACCAAAGTTTGTTTTGAGTTATACTTCTGTAACTGAAGGTAGAAGTCGTTTCTTGGGTCAAACTGAGTGAAATTTTCCCCCAGATCCTACCCAGTATTGTCAGATTTAACATGTCAATAGCAATAAATGGTGTTGACATTGACAAATGGTATTGAATAAAATCTTTTAGTTTTGTCCATATGTTGGAAAAAGGGACCATGTTTGGTCTCAGATTGCATGTACATATAGGAGAAAATGGGAAATAGATGGAAAAGATCACAACTTTCATTAAAATCAGGTATTTTGGTGGAAATTACTGGATCATTCAAACATAGGTTTCAAGGTGAGTGAAGGCTAATAATGCCATCCCAGCATTTTTACAGTTCATGTATTCTGCTGCTGACATTTCACATGCATTTAGTAGAAACAAATACAGTTCTCCATTGGGTTTTTGTGAGTTTCAGACATATTGCAGGCAAAAACAAAGCAGATCTGTCATAGTTTCCATCCATCAATGCACTACTTCAGACCTGTAGCAAGTCATCGTGTAATATGATGTTGTTTAAAATGATGCTGTCAATAAAAGCCCTCAATTTGAAGCAGTTAGCTTCCAGGTAAACTTTGGATTCTCATTTTGTCTTCCCCACTGTCACTTTTTTTGCTGGCCTGAATGAAAATATGTGTATTATCACCGAAGTATTTTTACTCAAATTAAGTATATTTTTGTGAGGTGTAAATTTCATTTCTTATGATGCAGCAGAAGTTTGCAGTAGTAACATTTCTGCTGTGGTGAACAAGCTGAAGAGAACCTAGTCATCAAGCTCCCAGCTGTATCTGTTTTTGCAGTCTGTCTAGACGGGAGTGCTGTGTGCACTTATGTGCTTCGAACTGGTGATTGTGAACACTGTGCAGATACTGCAGCTACAGGGGGAGGTGGCGGCAGCTCAGCACACCAATCTAAATAGCACAGTACAGTACAAGTGCGTTACACTTTGGAGCTGACTGAACTTTACATAAATCTGCAATGCCTGCGTAAAAGCGCTTTCTTTGGGTAATTAGGAATCTTAAGCCTCCCCCCACCCCCCAATGAATTTTTGCTGTTCATGTATTTGGCTGGAGATCAGCAGTGCCTGCCAAGACAAATTACTTGAAATTAATTATCTGGAGCCTGATCTGGAAGTTTTGACTGCCTCTTCAATAGCCCTATTCAACCCAACATGATTATTTGAATCAATATGTATTTGGAAGTGGGGTTCTTGCTTTGTAAAGTTCTGTTGCTTCATGTGGTGAACTGCCTCACCACATCTTCATATTCCAGCTGGGTTTCATCTCATTCAAATCATGGCCTGAGAACATGTAAGGCTACAGAGTTTCATAACTTTCAGGTCCATATTAAGTTTGTGAATAGAAGTTGTCATCAGAAGCAAACCTCTCACTGAGAGGTATCCACTGACTTCCACTCACAATTATTGTTGCTTCACATGCATATAAAACAACTGCTTCTTACACTTATAAGCACAGACTGCCCCAGCTAGGTGGAACAAGTTCAAGGAAATTTTTAACCTATATCTGTGGAGATGTTATTTAATTTTTTTTTTTTCTCTCTGCATGCAGAAATATTCTTATATTGTCAAAAGCAAGTAAATGTTAAAAGAGTGGTTTGCCCAAAAAACAATCTCCAAAATACCCTGCTCCCGTCAGGAGTACTGACATTATGTAGTGAATATTTCTTAATGTTCATAAGTAAGTTATCATCTACATTGTGCTCAGAGTCAGGGCACCAAAACGGTTTTTTATTCCTGAAAAATGATTGTGAATATATTCAACAGTTACAGTGGCAGAGGGGTAGAATACATATCATGTGAAAGGATGCTTCCTTTGCATTAGGAAGTTTGTGTTTACTGGAAAGAAGAGGGTGCTCTCTGTAGGCATATTCTGCTATATTTCTGTTGCTAAATGGTTTGGCCTAGTTTTATCAAGGCAATATTCTCCTTATAGTCTCCCCTCTCCTTTTGTGATTTTCCAGAATCTGTGATTTGTTTAATTTTTGAGACAAAGAGCTGCAAAAGCAAGTATCCAGAACTGCTGTTGATGAGCTAGCATTTGTTTCCTTACGTATGTAAAGGGCTAGGAGCACAAGATCAGGTAGCATAGCTGAGCTGATGAGTGGTAAATTGTTAAACCGGGATAACCCAATTGCTTTTGATCCTTTGCCCACACCCCAAGATTACAGGGTCTTAATATCTGAAGTGAAAAGCAATGTTATTGAATTAGTGGTAAACACTAGTTTAGTAGTGGAATAAAGAAATGGAAAGTTACCATCTGAGACATCAAAAAACTATCTGTAACATGCAACTTCTTGAGTTTCTTTCACAACAACAACAACAAAAAAA
>VXAL01010042.1:191569-226303 GCA_013399475.1 Chauna torquata
AAAAAAAAAAAAAAACAAGCAACCTATGAAGTGGAAAGCTGCTGCTACTGTGATCACAGCGTGGGAGTGAAACTAATGTTTTAAATATGTATTAACTAGCAATTACCCTGGCTTAAGTTGAAATTATTGCATTTACAATATAGGAAGATCACAGCTGTACATTTCTTTTATTGATTTTGCAAATCATAAGATCTGCATCATCCCTGGCACAACCCATTTTGCAAATGGCACAGTCAGTCTGCTAGGTTACTGTAGTATTAGAGACCAAGAAAACTACCCACTATCAGCAACATCTAAGCTGTGGAAGAAAAATCAAATGAAGTTGGGAATGATATCATTAAGTGTTTGCATGCTAATGTCATGAAATCCAATACGAAAAGCACAATGAAATGGGTGAAGTATTTTCCAGAATCTCATTCCAAAATGAATTTTCTGTAGAAAAAAATGATGCTACAGAGTGTTTAGTAGAAGAAGAAACAGTTCTTGAAGAAGGAAAAAGAGGAGAATCAGTGATTAGGCAAGTGAGAAAGGGTGCGTGATTCAGTGATGGGAATCAAACATCTTATGCTTGAAATATGGAACCTGTTGAAGGAAGTGGCATAACTCCTGCTGCCATCGGAAAGGCCAGAATCTTAGCCAGATGGCTTATTAGGCTCAGTCTTGCAAGTGGTTTCAAATGAATGTGTATTTAAATGTGAGCATACTGCAGAGTGGTCTCTTTTCCACACCTGGTAGTTTTTTGTTTATTTTTTAAGAGCAAGTAGAGGGCAGGAGGGGGGCAGGAGCAAGTTGGAAAAAAGATTGTATTCATTCCTAAGTAAAGGATTTTTTTGGAAGAATCTGTAGGCCCTTGACAGAAGTGGATCTGATACCAAANTTAGCAATTCAAATTAATGAAGGTAATGAGGGTATTTTTCTGGAGAGGTCATCTGAAGAACCAGTACATCATTAGAAATTTTTACTTGATATTCAGATGATGATATATCCTAATGCAAAAAGTTTAGCTCTTGTTGAGAACATGCATAATAACAGCTGTAGGGTAATGGCATATTGTACACCTGCATTAGTGGAGGAAAACAGGCAGAGTTGCAGAACCTTTTTGAAAACCCATTTGGGAGCACTCTTACAACCTGGTTGTTGCCTACATTATATTTCCCAATGGCATCTCTTTGTTGGGTCTGAAGGGCTGAAAGTAGAAACCCAGCAGGAATGAATGCTGATGTTTTGAAGCTTTTTGCAGTTCATGTAATGGAGGGAGGAATTAATTCATCAAAAATAGAAAGATACATCTACATTGTTTCCCAGGGGTGTTCTCCAGAGGCTAAGATCAGGCTGTCGTTAGTGTGTTCAATCCTTTCATTGCCCTGGGGCAGCTGTGGGGAAGGCTCTCACCTTTGGGTAAAAAGGTAAATGTTATGATGCAAATTCTGCTTGCAGTAGTTTTCCCACTGTGCTCAATGTGAATTTCTTGACCCCACTCACTTTACTCAGTTAAGAAATAAGTTCACAGAGCCATATAATAGAGATACTGTTGGAGGACATCCTCTACAGCCAGTTTTACATAGTCCCTCTTCTTTCCCAAATTATTCAACTCTGTATGGAAAGTACAGCTAGGCACACCAGAGGAATGTTTTTTGAGATGTCTGATTGATTGTTCTTTCAGTATTTTCTGGTTGTCAAATAGAGTCCAGCCAGGCTTAATATTTCCAAACAGCAAATCCTTCCATAATGGGGAAGATCAGCTAAAAATAATTTGAAATTGTATGAGGTCCTGGCTTTCCTGTATTTACACTTTTTCAGGATTAAATAGGATTCACTTGGACATCTGAATGAAGCAGTTCAGGAACTTTGACATTTTCCTACTTCAAGAAAATAAAATGAAACGGTTCTCAGAGGATCCTCATAAAAACCTTGTGCAGTGTTCTTAATCGTAGGCAGCAGGAGGTGCAGAATTCCAGTAAGGTGCCTGGGGATTTGCACATGTTGTGTTTTCTCTGCCCTTTACACGCAGAGTCACAAGCACACACACTTCCATATTGCTTCCTGAGCAATACACTGCTACTTCATTATACTGAAATTGTCTCAGCAGCAGCTGGACAGGGTGAAATGGCAACCAGAGAGAGAAAGGTAGAGGATTGTTTTAATAGTATCAGCTGATAGCCTTAATTTTATGTTTACTTTAGAACTGACTTTTCAAAAAGAACTTACACTTTTGAGAGCTCAGTTTGAGAGATTTAGGGCTTTTTAAATTTTGCTTGTTGATTGTGTGAATTACAGCTGGAAATTTTGGGGCTCAGCATTTTTAAACAGCATGTCATTGGTGCTCAACAGCAACTAACCAATGTCTGCAGATACTGGGTTATGTATTAGTCTTTCTAATGTTTCGTTTGTGTGGAAGAATACCCCAAATTTAAATCAACACGAGGTCATTTTAAAATTTAATCATCATCCTTTACTAAGTTACTTACATTGCAAGTCATGTTTACAGTGACTTCCCCACCCCCGGTTTTTTTTTTGTGTCGTGGTGATTTTGTTAAGCATATCTGTTGAACAGATAATTACATCTTACTTGATCCCTTGGCTATTGTACTTAAAAGTGGTTGGTTTTGCTTAATTCACTTTTAATGTACGAGTTGCCTGCAGCCTACAATAAAAATGAATGCCAACTATGTTTAAAAGCTTTAGAAGGCAGATCTGACAAATGCAACATAGGATTTAGAGACAAAAGGCAATTGGCCACTCCTACCAAATCATATCCCAACTAATGAGAGGGTTTGAGATCGACAGAACTCTTCAGTAATTTGGAGCTTCTTGACAGGCAGCTAAATCTATTGCTGTCAGAAACTGGGCACCATGTTGAAGTCAAAGCTGAGGAACATTCTGGGAAATGCTGGAACAGAGGACTAGAAGGGGTTGCCTGGGTCATCAAGTCCAGTTTCCTCCTGTTGTAGACATCCATGTTTCATAATCCCTTTCATTAAGTTACCAAAAGCTATCTTAAAACTAGTTTGCCCCCACAGCTCCCCTTGGCTGACTGTCACAGAACCTCTTTCTTCTGATGGTTAGAAGCCTTCTAATTTCCAACCTAAATATATTCATGGCCAGCTGACGCCCATTTGTTCTTTTGCCAACACTGTCCTGAAGCTGAAAAAAACCCGCTCTTTCACTTCAACCCCTTGATGCAGGAGATAGCTTGTCCCATCTATTCATTCTGCTGCACTATACAAGCAAAGTCCTTGGGGTTTTCTCTTGAAGGGGCGTCTATACTCTCCAGGGACTCCCTTCTCTGAGCAAACTGGTCACAATTTGAGCTCAGCCTTTTTGACTGTGGATAGCCAGGTCTAACCATGGTATTTCAGTGTGAGATCGTACCAGTGCCTTGTACAAAAGGAGCAGCACACCCTTAACTCTGCTGTAAACAGAATAAGGATTCCATATTAAACTTATAACTCAGATGTGAAAGAGCATTCCCACAGACGTGACAAAATCAACACTGTAGTTCATAAACAGAAAGACAGTACAAGCTAAGAAATAAGTTTTACCAATTATCCAGGCTTACTACATGGAAGTTTTAGCTTAAAAATGTGCCTTTGATATTTTTAAGCAGAATCATAATAAAATCTGTCACTCTAATTAAATGTTGCTCTGTCCTATATAATGCTGTTGATCATCCTCAGACAATGTGAGTGGGGTCTTCTTTATCAGACAGATCATATATGAGATTACGTGCAATGAACTAATATTTGTGTAGGGTGAATAACAAACTGAACCCGATTCAAAGTAGTTTGTAGCCCTGTAGTAGATTTAAAGTATTTAGGATTTGGAAAGCGTTGCTTTACCAGTAGATGGCGCAAATCAGCTTGATTTGGTTTCAGAACGTGTATAAAGAATACTTTGAATAAATAATGAATAGAAATTGTATCAAAGTTCTTCTATTTATGGTGAATGGATGGCGGGAAAAAATTATAAACAGGAATGTAACATTGCTAGTTTGCACTATGCTACCCTGGTGGCTTTTTGGTTAAAATAATTTATCTGCCATTGCGCTACACTCTTATTCAGGGATTTTTACCTGATTTTGGCATATTCAGACCAAAGCAGAATCGCCAAGGCAGTTTGGATCTGGTCCTGATTTCATGAGTACGAATCATCTTCGTTTCTCTAAACACTTTGCCTGCACAGAGTTGCAGATTTCAGTTTGCTTATTTTGTTGGTAGGGTAGTTTGTTTTTTCTTCTGAGAGGGAATGCACTCTTACACTAAATCTTTCGTTCTAGCAGTTTAAACACCAGTTGGTGAAGTGTTTCATCTATTAAATTGCTAACTCTTTTAATTGGGCTGATTTTAACTTAGGGCATTTGGTACTTGAAGGATGGCTCCATATCTTGGAAGGCACATCCCACGCTGAAATGTGGAGGAGTGATTCTGACACAACTCTTGCCTCATCTTCCACCCCTCCCTTGCCAGCCATTTGGCCACGTTTTCCATGGGGAATTCCAGCCCTGGTGACTGGACAGATTGACTCCTTGCTTTATAAAACAAGGCCGTATTAAGGAGCAACCAGGCAGTCACAGATCTGCCAGCAACCTCCCTATCCTCCCAGGTGTTGTCTCCACCCTGCTGGCAACCAGGGGAATTCCATTTCATTTGTCTCTGTCCCTCTCTTTTCCTCTATCAGATCTCTTCACTGCTGATGTGCATCACGGCACGTTTGCTTCAGGGTCTATAAGGACGGTAGATTCTTCCCGAAAAGAGTACAGCCTTCTTATGACTTAGCTGAAGCCATTTCTTGCAGCAGGAGAGAATGCAAGAAATTTAAAAAATGGATATGTTAATTACCTTCGTTTGAAAGTTGATTTTGTCAGCCCTATAGGATTAATTTGATTTGGTTATTCAGCACAAAAAAATTCCAGTTCAGCCTAACTATTCTGTAAAAGATCATCAGTAATTTGATGGAAAAAAAGTTGTTTTGGTAGGAGGACTAGGAATGATAACATAGGATCTTGAAACAATTTTATATTTTATTAACTGAAGGACCGATCAATAGCTAATTATTCTTGGGGTAAATAAAAAAAAATAAAAAAAAACTGGTTTTCTTCCCCATAAGTAAAATTACAAAAAAAAAAATTCCTTTGAACTGTAGTGAGTCAATATAACTTGGACAGACATTTACCCAGCTATGAGCTATTAAATGACGAAGTTTCCTTACCAGCACAACTGGCACATGATGTTGTATAACAGAAAAAGATATGCAGAACAATTTCTTTTCTCCCATTTCCTTTAGCTTCTTTGTATGTAATGAATATATTATACCTTGGCCAAGGAAGTCAATGGGGAAAGCAGGAGTTAGCCAACAGCATGTGAAAGTAGGGTTTAAGTTATACGCTAACTTGAAAGTTCTGTTACTCTGAAGTACTAGAAGGAGCTGTGTTAGCCAGTCTGTGTCTGCCAGTTGAGAAACACTATCCTGGAGGAGGTTAGGCGCCAATAGAGAGGTGTTCAGGAGCTGTGTTCATCCCCGAGTGACTCAAAAATCCCCCAAAGAGATAACACAGGCATGAGAATGCTATTGAGGGCAATAGGCTGCAGCAGCTTGGATCTTCTGCTGCTCTTGGAAGACCACTCAGGCTTGGCTTAGCAGTTGAGGGCTGGACATTGAATTAAAAAAAAGAGTTTTGAAATGAAAGAGGAAGTCAGGATGTGTTTTAGGAGCTGCATAAGCAACGGGGTGAAAAAACTTGTCTTCGCTGATGTGGATATCTCAGGTGGCTGCTAGATGGCACTAGAAGATGGTTGTGTTTCTTCTGGGACTCCTACCGGGCTTGTTCTGAAAGTGAGTTACATATATACAGAAACAGACCTCCTCCTTCGTCAATATTTTTGTGAGTGGATTTTAATGACGGGAAAAAGACTTTTCCTTTATGCAAACTATGGCGTGTGTTTCAGTGTTTTGAAACTTCAAAAAGGCATTTTGTGATTCTTTGGGGGCAAATGATTTTGTGCAAATTTAATTACAGTTGTGACACTGCACAGAGTCTATGTATGCACTGCAAGAAATCCTGCATAGGTGAGACTGGACTTAAACAAGAGAATAGCCCTTCTGTGCTCAGCCTGGGATATTTTTTTCAATGAGACTATTTTTTAAGTGCTGATTGCAAGCAGATAAAATGAAATTCAGTCTTATGAGACTTACTATGTAAATGAAGAGAGAAAACACACAAAAACTATCCTGGATGATCATCAAAGCTTGGTAATTATTTTTATTAGTTGTGTAGCTCCACTTCTGATTGCATTGGCAGACTCAGTAAAAGGCGGTGTGTGTTTTAGAAGGGATTAGGATGAAAAGAGGGTGTCTGCCTTTCCCTGTCTGTGAGCTAGAAGGAGTTTCATGTACAAGGAACAGCTGGGAAGTAGAGGCAGAGGGAGTTACCAAGGAAGCAGTGATGCCAGAGGCACTGGCATAATAATGGAAATGAAGAATAAGAAGAATTAAGAGCGGGGGTGTAGGCAGGGATGGACTTGTGCAGGTCTGGAAGATTCCCTCTTGCATCTCATGTTTTCCAGGCAAATGTATACTCGTCTAATCCTGGCTGTGGAGTATGAACATCACTCAAAATTTCTGACTATATCTGAAAGTACTGCCTCCATTTTCCTTCTACGTGACTGAAAATCCAGATTGGGTTATCCAGACTAGATATTGATTTCCTTTTAAATCTGCTGCTGAGCACTTGGATCATTTTTACACATTACTTACACACATGCACAACTTGCATACATGCACACCTTACACACGAAAGTGGAAGCCATGGTATGCATGGCACCCCTGGCTCTAATGTGCTTACAACACCTTTTCTGCAGTGTTATGTTCATGGGGTTAATACAGATATTAGCAGCCTAGTTATTACAAGGGTATTTATTTAAAGTGAATGGAGTTACACAGATGATGCACTTAATCCTGATCTTTCCCAGATACTGATATGGTGTTGTGGTTTAGCCCCGGCAGGCAGCTCAGTGCCGCACAGCCGCTCGCTCACTCTCCCCAGGTGGGATGGGGAGAGAATTAGAAAGGTAAAAGTGCGAGAACTCATGGGTTGAGACAAAGACAGTTTACCAGGTAAAGCAAAAGCCGCATGCGCAAGCAAAGCAAAACAAAGAATTCTTTCACTACTTCCCATGGGCAGGCAGGTGTTCAGCCACTGCCAGGAAAGCAGGGCTCATCACGCATAAGGGTTTCTTGGGAAGAAAAACGCCATCACTCCAAACGTGCCCCCCTTCCTCCTTCTTTACCCCAGCTTTTATGGCTGAGCATGACGTCATATGGTGTGGAATATCTCTTTGGTCAGTCTGGGTCACCTGCCCTGGCTATATCTCCTCCCAGCTCCTGGTGCACCCCCAGCCTCCTCGCTCGCAGGGCAGCACAAGAAGCAAAAAAGTCCTTGGCTCTATGTAAATACTGCTCTGCAACAACCAAAAACATCGCCACTATTTTCATCAAAAATCCAAAACACAGCATTGTGTGAGCCTCTACGAAGAAAATTAACTCTATCCCAGCCAAAACCATGACATATGGCAACCAGCTTTGGAGGGTGGTATGAGATGGATGCAGAGATACCCTCTGGGGAGATTTCACCTTTGACATTTCAGTCAAAAAAAAAAAAAAAAAATTGAAAAAGAAACCTCCTGAGAGCCCAAGTTTTCCAAGAGAAAACTCTTAGAAGTAACCAAAGAGTTTGCCTCGCAAGGTAACACTGTCTCAGCTATACTTTAATGCCTCTGAATACTTGCCATCCAGGCTTCTGCCACACGGCATATCTGGAGAAGCACGATATCTTACAGAAGTGCTAGAATTGTAGCTCAAGGCTGTCTGCATGTTTTTGGGTCAGGTTTATTGTAGCTGTAAATAATAACCTTGGTAAAGACACTTTAGGGATCAAGGTGCTAGTTATCTAATCATGATGGGATGGATTTCTGTCCTTTTACAAACTGGGTGCTTTTAACAGAGAACTGAGACGGGATTTTTAGTGAAGTAATCTTGTTGCTGTTATTGTCTGAATATAAGTCAAAGAGTAAATACCATTTTCTTCATCCAGGATGGAATATCTGATCTGAAATTCTCCACACCTGAGTAGCAAGCTAGCTAATACTAACCAGGAAAGCTCTGCCAGAGCTCTTCCTGGGAACAGAGAGAGCTGGAACTTGATAAATGACTTCCCAAGACTTCTTGACAGCAGCCACACCAGGCCTGTTTGCTCATGGTCATTTGTTTTAAACCTAGACTGTACCAGGGCTTGTTACACTCAGGTACTGTTTTCCACACATTTTCTCTCTCTCATGTCCCATCAAAATGAGAGGCTCATATGGAAGGCACTTGGTTAGTAAAGACTTATCTTCATTCAACTTGTATGAAGGGACAGGGGACACAGGACAGAGTTTTGAGACATTGGCAGGAGGTGTTTACTTATACACATGGTAAAAATGTTGGAGGAGAAAAATATAAATTTAGAATATGGTTCTCTCTTAAAATGGTCGATAAAGTTTGTAAGTTTGTTTCATAAAATATTTTTCCGAATGATTTGAGTTTTCTGCATTTTGATATCTTGTTTCCTTCATATTTCCCTTTCTGTCATTTAGTGTACTAACGTGAGTATTATCAAAAGCATGTGAGTTTATTTTGCATCCTTTCCTCTTTTTCCTTTTCCCTTTTTTCCCTGTATTTCTCTCTTTATTTTTTCTTTCTTCTTCCAGAACATTCTAAAACATTCAAGAATTATTTAAAAGCTTTTCTGATTTAAGAGAAGATACAGAGTAGTAAGAGGGAGTAGTAATTTTATAACACTCATTATACAACTTTTTGTAATTCTTATATATTTTTAAACCTCTTGAAGTGCAGAATTAGTTTCTCTTTACCCTAAGGGTCTGAAGTTTTTGTTTGTTTGTTTGTTTGTTTTGGATGCTTCCAAATTGAGAAAGTATTCAAAAACTATCAGCTTAAAAGAGAGCAAATGGAAGGATGAATCCCAAAACTCATTTATCGCATTCAGTAAACAAAAGAAAAAAAGTGGAGATGGAGAAAAAATGAAAAGTCAACAATTAAAAAAATAAAATCTGAAGACTTTTGAGAAAGATAATAGGTTTTGCAAATGCAATATTTTCTTGAAATAAAAAAAACCACATTTATTTAGTTTGTTTATTTGTATGATCTCTGCCATTCAAAAAAAAAAAAAAAAAAGAAAAGAAAAAGAAACAAAGAAAGAAAATGATATAGGGCCTAATCTAAACATAGTGTTTGTAGGGCTATGCTAGCTGTAGGCATAATTTAAAATAAATAATGGTAAAATTTGAGCTGGCAGATTCCACATCAGACTGTTTACAGTAACGCAAGAATATACTTCACCCATAAAACCTCTTACACAATTGTGCCAAATCTAGGTGCATTGAAAGGCTGTACTGGCTTGTTTAAAACTACAAAAGTTTATTTTTTTGAAATAATTCTTGTATTAGATGTGGTCAGAACGTTCCCATGGTATGAGCACCCAAAATCTTTCTGCATAACTTAGTTGTTAGGTACATGTCTGGTCTGTTATTGATGTCTAATCTCCACAAACAATTTTGTCTAATTATCACCTAATTGTAATCTATCTAATCTTAAATTGTATGTTATTTTTAACCCACTTTTCTATTTATTGTTCTTAAACTCTCTTTCTTATATCACACCCTTTTTTGGAAGACCTGTGGATTAATTAGGGCAGAAAATTTCCATGTATGTTGTAATGGCTATGTCTGTAAGTGCTATGGGCCGATGCTCAAATGTCACTATATCTAACCAGCTGAGATTATTTAATAATACCTCTCATTGTGCAATAATTTAAAATTAATACACATATCACATATTTTACACATAATAGAAGTAATATATGATGATTTTTAGGTAGTCTGCTAGTCCAAAAATATGTTCTAAGACTAACCATTTGATACACTCTGCCTAGTACTTACAGCAGCACAGCTGACACGATGTCTTGATGCTTGTTTATTTGTCTTCTCCACCTATCATCTCCCATATGCTTGTTTCTAAGTCTTTTGGTACAGGCTACTGTATTTTTCATTTCCTGTGTTTGGTGTGAGAATCCTCGTAGGTGCTATTGCAGAGGTAGTAATATAATAAGTACAGTATATGATTATTTGGAAATTACCTCCCAGCTGTCAGTAAAAGTCAGTCAGTCAAATGCTTCTATTTCTAGTTATTGTCTGTGGAAGTGGACATCTGTAATGTAGCATAACTGGATGTTCTGGAGGGGACACTGATAAAGACATAGCTGTTCTCATCCTACACTGTGTATCTGTCTGTATCTTTGAGAATAAAATAAAATAAAATAAAATAAAATAATAAAATAAAGAATACCAGCTGCATCGGTTACAGGGATTGTATTGCATCATTATTGCCAATTACTTGTTTATTTGGTACAGCCAATGAGGAAGGCCTTCAGACAGGAAGAGGAGAGGAAGTTGTTCTTGTGGAAATGTCTGTTGGGAGTCTGATTTCATATCTGGCTGTTTTTACTAACAGTTGTGATGGAGGGTCGTAGTAACACAATGTTAACTTTTTATCGCCTAGTTTCAAGAAAAATTGGTTACTTAAGTCAGATCAGTTGTTGCACATGAAATTCTTTTCCATGTTTTGTGAGACGGTTTGTGAAGAATTTACTGTCCTTCAAAAAGGATGACAGCTGTTGAGCAGCATACTAGTTCCACAAACTTCTTTAAGAAGGGTTTACATAGACACAAAGGTAATGGGAGAGAGATGGATGGTGTAGGAGGGGGTGTGTGGAACAGAGAAGGAGAGGGAGAAAGAGCAGGTCAAGGGAGGCAGCCCTTCCGCTCTACTCAGCACTGGTGAGGCCTCATCTGCAGTATTGTGTCCAGTTCTGGCCTGCCCAGTACAAGAGAGATATGGAGCTAATGGAGAGTCACAGAAAGGACCACTGGGGTGCTCAAAGGGACTGGGGCATCTCTCCTATATGGAAAGGCTTAGAGAGCTGGGACTGTTTAGCCTAGAGAAGAGAAATCTCTGCAGGGGAAATCTCATCAATGTACATAAATATCTGAGGGATGGCTGTAAAGAAGACACATATTTTGGAAATGTTCAAAAGCCATCTGACCATGGTCTTGGGCAGCCACCTCAAGGTGACCCTGATTGAGTCTGTGGATTGGACCAGATGACCTCCAGAGGTCCCTTCCAACCTCAACCATTCTGTGATTCTGAGTAGAGGAAAAGTACATGAGGATGGAAGGAGGGCTTGTTGAGGAAGCCTGAGATGTGGAGAACATCAGGCAGGAAACTGAAGAAAGCTAAAAGGCAATCTTGGAGACAGGCAACGTGCAAAGTCAGAAGTGCAGAAAGCACCCTTGGAATTTTCTGATCACTTCAGTCCCTCAGTAGCAAAGCCAAGCATGCTTGTAATTGTACCTATCAGACTGAGAGTTTCTGTATCCCAGGAGCTGGCCCCTCCCTGACGTTATTCTTACTCCAGTGCATATATCCAGGGAGCAATACATTGGTTCCTAGTGCCCTTAAAGTGGTGAAGTAAGGTCAAACAGTGCTTGACTTTCTGGTTAGAAGGGTTGTGCAGGAGAACACTGAGGAGCCAGCAGTGGCATGTATGTAAGTCATCTGTAGATGAGCAATGCCAGAATTTAGGAATAGCAGTGATAAAGCCTTGTAGATAACCACGGATGGGACTACGCCTAAAGAAGGAGAGAAAACAGGAGGTATTGCTGCCAATGGTATTGCTCCACTCAAAGGTTCCAGTTGAACAGGATATCCACAAGTCCTTTCTATGCTGTATACAACAAAAGGGTTTGCAGAAGTGAGTAAGAAGGGGAATGTCACACAAATACTCAACAGAACTCATAGAAAGTGCTGTACAAAGAATGTACATGTGTATATGTATATGTATATGTGTATATACATATATATACATACATGTATGCACACACATACAGTATAGGGCATGGCAGATACCAAGAGATCTTAAGCAAAACTGAGCAACAATGGGCAATATGGCTGTGTCTGTGTACCAGGGTTCATTGCAAGACACAGGAGAGCATCCAGAATATAATTTTCACTGTGGGCACCATAAAGCAAGATATTACAGTACTAAGAGCTGCATAGATATTCTGAAGTGTCCCATGTATCCCTTCTCTCATGAAATTCGAAATAATAGATTTACAGCCACCTGGCAATGGTATCACATTACTCCTTCCCAGTAGGCTGCTAGGATCAGGCTGAAGAGACCTACTGGTAACATACAAGATTCCTCACGTACAGCCCAGCTCTAATTAGTTCATTCATAACTGTGATGGTGTAGTTATCCAAATGGCAATCAAATTACACGTGCACGATCAGCATTTTCATTATTGTCTCTGCACTTGTGTTGTGGTCTAAACTCTCACACCAGATCAGATAAAGGTTTTGCAAAGGACTATGTATCAAGCATTGAATGAGTGTTGAGAGAGGAGCCTACTTCTTGCCCTTCAGTGTCCCTTTATGGCCATCTTATTCACTAGACTGCTGCAGTACATCTTCACTACCTGTTGTCTGATGTTCGTGCATTAAATGGTTATAGAGAACCTCTTTCTAACTAATGAAGACTGATGTAGCTCTGTTCTTCTTATCATAGTAGTCTAGCTGATTAGGCTGCTGTAGCTGAGTATCACCCTTTTACCCGATAGTGGCTGGAAGTAGCTGCACATCCTTTCATCCTTTGGGAAGCAAAAGGACCTTCAGAAAGTTATAAGAAGTTTGGAAAAGTGGTCAGATCCCTTTTGTTGTTGAAAGAAACAACTGAGAGCAAGGAAAAAGGCAAATGTTTCCATTGAAACTGCCTTACAGACCATCTTCCTGCCTGCTGTTTCCCAACACAGCTCTTTCACACAGCAGTCCATGGAAAACAACTGCCACCAAGATACGCTGATTTTCTTCTGTTTCTACAGCTGAAGAAGTGGTGAAGCAGTATGATAAACAGTGAGCCAACACACAGGGAGGAGAAAACATTACAAACAACAAATAGATTAATCTTCAGTTGTTTTCATGCACAAATAAATCTCCAGTGCATAGCGTTTATATCTGGTCAGTTCATTTTTGGCAGACTGGGGACATTGAGTAGATACTTTTTCAGCAAGTGCATGCAAAATATGTGACTTAATTTTGTGCATAGTAGTTAGCTCAGGAGGCCTGGTTGCTTAAGATGTTTTTGTTTGTCCAGGATAAACATCAGTTGGTGATGGCAGTGATTTGGTGTTTTGATAACTGTAAGATGCTTGACTAGTGATGGGCCTGGCTCTTATCACCAGGCTTGACTTATTTCATGGCTTTTGATGATAATATCAGCAAAGGGGATGCTGAGAATTGCAAGCTTTTCTAAGTGGTATTGCCTGATGCATTTGATGCAAGATTTCAACCTACACAGAAATATACTCCTTTTCTCTAACAGTTTCTATGGTCCTTTTTCCCCCCATGTTATGACATATTATGCAGTGAATCTGTAAAACACTAAATGGAATAGCTTAAATTTTTGGAAGCCAGTGACAGAAAGGCTTTCACTTTTTCTTAAATCTTTGAATATTTTTGCTATTTGAAAGACCAGAAAGATCAAATTACAGAACTACAGATGATAAGTAGGGATCCTGAAAAACTGCATCCCCAGGGTTATTTCTTCATATTAGAAGGAGCCTGGAGATGGCACACGTTGCTTGTTTGCATCTTCCAGCTCACCATTCTCTGGGAGATGAGAAAAGCAAATATCAGGCAAAAAACAAAGGCAGATGGACTGTGAGATATTTGGTTGACAGTTTTTCTGAGGCCATGGTAAATTAGAACAGCTTCAGGACTCCTAATCATCCCGGAGCATCACTGTAGCTACAATAGGTGCTCAGAATCTGCTATGATGGCTTCAGGTCATTTTTTCCTTAACATCTATAATCTAAGGCATAGCACAGAATTTAACCCTCTGCTCATAACCATAATGCTGTCTCTTGGGATTCAGCAGGCTTGCTTGTGTGTGCCTGTGATGGATGAATTAGGAAATAGGGCACGTCAACCACTTGTGCGCAGATGACTACCCTCACCAGGTGGACATGCAGCTCTTGTGCCTGCCACATCAAAGTTCTTGAGCAAAGTTGGTATGACTGGGAGGTTTGCACATAGCTGACAGTGCATGGGCAGACTTAGTGCTGATCAGCTAGAAGGCTGATCATTCTGTGCATACACAATGATTTAATCCCATACAGTGAGATGACAGTGGGTACTTTCTTGGAATCATGAATGCCTTCATTATGTTAGTAGCCCCATCACTGTTAAAAGCAACCTAGGCCAGGCTAATTATGGCATCATCATTCAGCCCTAATTAATTAACTAATGTATTTACTGTCTGGGGGGTGGGGGTTGGGTTGGGAGAGGAAGAACTACGTAAATGCTGACTGTTACTATTCTGAGGGCATAGCTCCTGGAGCATCATTTAATTTGCATTTATTTTTATTATAGTGGTGATTGATTTTTACCATTTGCATAGAATAGCAAGGTGCACAGAGCGTTTGGCAAAAGAAGAGCAAATTACTTGACCCAGTGAATGTGCAATCTAATTTTAGGCAGGTGCCACAGTGAATTAGGAAAAACTAGAACTTAAAGGAAAATGAATATAAAGCTCAATGTGATAAGACCATGTATTGAACAAGCTTTGCCATGTGTACTTCCTGCTTCTTATCCCAGTTTACTTTCTTTAATAACATGGAAAAAAATGGGCTATTGAACGGATCAAACTGAACAAATAATATTGTGTTGAAAAAGTATTATGATGACGTCCCATAAACATGCACAGTGTGAAAAACAGTAAAATTACAATATAGGAAACAAAAAAGTAATTAGCAAACCACAGAGGAGAGAGTGCACAGGACTTAGGGTCCTCTTGGTGATCCGCTGCAGCAGTATAAGAACTTGTCAGGTTCATATCTCCTTTGGCTGTCCTGCTGTCACTGTCAAGCCTCAGTGAGTATGGAATTCTTACAGATGTTTGATGGAGAAAGTGGTAATTGCAATAGCTATCTGTAATATTCTTTATCAACAGACAGGTAGGAATGAATCACAAAGATGCTTGCTCATCTGAATGTTGTTGCTGCTGTCGAGTGTTTAAGGATGCCATCTTGCAATATTCGTATCAGTAATTTCCCTTTCTATCTTCAGTGAAATCAGACACAGTTCTTGTGCTGTATATGTTTAGCATACTTACACAAATTAGTTGCTCTTAGTGCCTTGCATCTTGTACTGCTACAAGATGTAGTAGTATCTCATAACTATAGTGGTTTTGACTTTGCTAATCACAAATATACACAAGACTGTGTGCTGAAGAATATTCAGTTTAGTTAGACAAGAGAGGAAAGGTGAATGTATACAGGCTGATGAGTAGCAGTGGCAGCAATGAGACCTTACTGCCTAGTGTGATTTGCAGAGTTTTCATTGAACATCATAACCATATGAAGAGAGTAATCAACCTTTACCTTAGAAGCACCGTAACAAAGGAATGCATAAGGAAGATTTAAAACAGAACACCTAAATTTTTGCTGTGTTGATAATTATAGGGAACTCCCTCAAAACATTCATGTCAAGATGGGAGATTATATGAAAGTGCTTGTTTGAAAATTTAATGTGGGAGTGACGGGGAGGGACACAAGGGCTTGCCAGGGACAGAATTTGTCCTCTTGAAACTAAATGACATTTGGGGAGCAGAAAGACTGTGAAAGGCTCTGAAAGAGAACTTAAACATTCATATTTGGTATAGTTAAAAGGAAGAGAGTGAAGAGATGCATGGGGAAGAATGGTGCTACACTTTGGAAAAATTCTTGCAGGAGTGTATTTGTCAGGAACAGAGGAAAGGACTTGGTGGTATACTTAAGTAAAATTTTAGCTGTATGCATGGACAACAACGGCAATATAGATATATGTAAAAAAAAAAAAAAAAGACCTCCATAACTTAAACTGGACTGCTTGTAAAACCCTGGGGAGATGAGAGAAAAACAAGCAGATTGTGAGTCTTACTAACAAACAAGATTATAATAGTGTCCAGGCACATATTTCCTGGGAGGAAAGACTAGGGCAGTTTTAATCTCCACATTAGTTTTAGCTGGTGTGGTGTGCACTTCCATGTTTTCCCGTAGAGTCCTGCCTTCATGACTGTGCAGACTCTTAAGACTATAGCTGTTCCTGCCCCTGGTATGTGCTTGATAGGCAGTAGTAAAAATTCTTCTTGAGGAATATTTTAGGGTTTTTATTTTGCTGCTCTGAGCTTGATATGGAGTCTAGACAATGAGGAGATGTCAGAGAAACAGGGTTAGATTCCAGCTTGGCAAGAAAGGGCAGATCTCAGATTCAGTAATAGTGTATCTACTATTAATTGTAGATGAAATATCCCAGGTAAAGGCACAAAGGAGAAGGAAAACCAAAGCTGTTATTCTATAAAATCCATATCAGAAATTGGAAAGGGTGATAATATGCCACAGAGAAGTTTCTCAAGATAAGGTGTTTCTTTCACATCATGAACTCTCTATATCTGAGATTGAAAGCTTTATTTTTAGCTTTAGGTGATCATGATTTTGTCATTTCCCTGAATTATTACAGAGCTCAGGTTCTTAGGGATGATGGCACAAACACAATAACAGAGGGTGTTTAGACAGTGTTAATATTCACACAGGTCCTGCATGGCGAAACAGATCCTCTGAAGAAGAATTGGTTTCTCAAGAGAGCAGCCTTCCTGACAACAAATTTACTTAAACAAGCTGTAGAAAAGATTTTAGAACACTGAGTCATTTAGAAGATGTGGAACAAATGGGGAAAATGAATGAGAACAGCACCACACCTTCATCCAAATACAATCCTAGTCTTTAAAGGGTTTTGGGAGGATCCAGGAAAGTGTGCACTACCAAGTACTAATTTTATACCAAGCAAGCTATTAGAAACTATAAGAAAGGATAAAATTAGCTGACTTGGAATTTTGGGGATATTTTGTGGAAGAAGCAGTGTAGTTTATTTATAAGTGAATCATAGAATGGTTTGGGTTGGAACGGATCTTTAAAGACCATCTAGTTCCAACCCCCCTGCTATGGGCAGGGACATCTTCCACTGGACCAGCTTGCTCAAAGCCCCATCCAGCCTGGGCTTGAATCATGTTTCACAAATTAATACATCTGGTTGATACATTGTAATTGAACTTCTAAAATATATGTGACTATCTCTCAATAAAGACATTCAATTTCTTTAAGCTATTGTGAATTAAGAGGTATGGATAAGGTCTTTCATGGTTCAGCTCTTTCATGCAGAAGCTCTGACAAGATGAAGGGGAAGGTTCGAGTAGTTGGGAGGGCAAGCAGGAGTGTAATTTGAGAGCCATCCCATTCCCTACAATCAACCCAAATTTCTCAGAATCTCTTTTCCTTTGTATTTTCTCTACTGCAAGAACTGAGGGGAACCCAATCAAACTACTAGGTGCCAGGTGTACAACAATCAAAAAGAAATAGTTCCTCTGACAATACGGAATTCAATTGTGAAACTCCTTATGACAGGAAGTCAGAAGTATAAAAGGGTTCAGAAACTGTTTGAAAAAATTCATATGCTTTTCTTCTATCAAAGAGTAGTCAACTCTAGAGGTAACCCCTGACTCAGGAAATCCTTAAAATACTGATTGCCACAAGGTGGGAGGATAAACCAGGAAGTGTCAGCATCGAGTTGACCTCTTTCTTATGTTGTATCCCTGAAGAGCCAATGCCAATCATAGTAAGAGAAAGAGTAGTGAGTTGCCTTTGATCTTACAAACTGTCAGTTGTGTATTCTTAAGAGAAAGCAAATCAGAGGACAGTATGAAGAAAAAAGAATTTTGAAAACACATGGAGCTGTTTGCTTTCTTTGCTTTTTCACAGGTTCTGATTGGGGTGGTGATAAAACAGCTTTGCTGAGCACAGATGGACTTTCGGGGGTTTCCAAAAGAAAGGGAGAATTAGCAGAAGAGCCATTGTGTTTAGGAAGTTTTTCTTAGGATTTGTAACCTCTGGGTTTTTCCTGTTAAGCAAAACAATGATGTGTAAAAGTGTAGTATAACACTGCTATATTTTCTGTCTTGTGTTTGGAGGTAAACTGTAAACACAAATGCTTGTACAGCCACTAGGATTCTGTACAATTGCATCCTTATTCTTATGTCACAGCAGAATTTTAAAGACAGGTGCCTTTGGGCAAGCTAATGAACTGTGGTGATGACCTGTGTTGTACAAGTTTGCCTGAAGACCCCAAACTGAAGGGTAATGCATTGACTAGATTCCTGAGGAACTTGTTCAGCCAAAGATCTAGAGTTTGTGAATCCAGCTACCAATATGGTGAATAGTCAAAAGCAGATGTGCAGTTAGACTTTGTTGTGGGATGATATCTTTGAGTGACGTACTAAAGGAGTGATTAAGGAGGTAGGAAGAGAACCAGAGGAAATTAGAGAAGTCCAAAGAGAAGAGGATTATCTTTTGCTCTCAGGCCTTGGGATGCTCTGTCCCTCACATTTCGCTTAGTTTGTTCTGACTTAGTTAAATTCCTGCAGCTACACAGAACCCACCACTCCCGCCCAAGTTTCCTGTGCATTGCTAATGGCAGTCTATCTAGCCTCTGAGTCTGATTTCCTTCCTTGAAGGCCTGATTTCCTTTGTTCTGCTCCTGGGGATTTTCCACTCTGCGTTTCATGCAGAGTAGTTATTCGGCTGGTTTCTTTAGACTTCATCCAACTAATTGTCCTAGCACTCTTTGAATAGTTTATCATTAAGGTTATAACAATCCATTATCGTGCTTTGTCTGGGAGGGATGTGATACAACCTTTATAAACAAATGATGGATTCCCTATTTAATGAGGCCTTCCATGATTCAAGAGCTTCATAATAACTTTATAGCATCAAGTACAATGTATAAGTTGTACAGAGATCCCCGCCACCCCTTTCCCACAAATCACAGGTTACTGATGTACCACTTGACTACAGAAGTATTATTAAATATTCTGGTAAAAACAACTTCAATTGCAGAGGGAAAGAACGACACAAGAGAAACCCCAGGTAGAACCCATAAAGGTTGTGTTCAAAGAGCTTCAAAACAAACAGATAATAATAATAATAAAAAGATGGAGTGATAGTGATGAAACAAGTTGGCTTAAAGTGGGATGTTTTTATAATGGGAGTGACCAAAGCAAACTCATGTGAGGGAACAATCAGAAGGAGAGTGAGAAGTTACGCATAGTAAATGGGAAGTGATGAGGAAGAATTTGATAGGGATCACAAAAGACCATGTTATAAAAGCAGGTGGAGATAGGAGCATACAGGAAGAGCAAGCAGTTTCCGCAGCCACTTGCTCGTTTCAAGCTGGCCTGAACAGTTTTGCTTTCTCTGCTTTTGGAGTAGCATCACCATCTCTCCAGGTATACATCAGTCTCCACCAGAGTCTTATTGGTCTGGTCTGGAGTTACTGCTCATGAGAGCCGTGCAGTCCTGTGTTCCCATGTGTTAGGGAACCCGTAGACTACTTGTGCTGTTACCGTAACACTAACAGGCAAGTTATGGGCATTTACTGCATCAGATGATGTCTTCAGGCCTCATGGTGTTTGTGCCTTACATTGTTTTATCTCGTCTGAAGATGATAGTGGCTTGTATTTTTACCATTTGTTTCTATTACAGGCTTTATCTTGTGCCTTGACCTCTTTTCATTCTCCTTGGGCTGTGCCTTCGCCCATGACAAGTGTGTGGGCAGGCTTTTAACTTGTGCCATAAACACATTCCTTCCTTCAGGGTGGTACTGAGGATGAGGCAAGAGTTTAATAGGAACTTCTTCAAATAGCTATGGAGTTTTCTGTTGGGATGCGTACTGTGCTATTGCACTTATCCTGCTATACTGGCCCTGCACGCCTCACTGAAGTAAATCTCTCTCCAGTCATTGATGTGGGTGTGTCTCTCTCACTCCTGCATCAGGAGGGAGTTATAGCTGAGCCTTTTGTCTATATGTAGGGATTGCCTGTCTAAGTGTAGAGCCTGAACTTGGCTCTGAGCTTGTTGCTTTATGCCCTTGTATTGACACAAAGCAGATGATTGTAGCTTTGTCGAGGTCATGGCAGGTTTTGCTCTCTTTGTCTTCCATACTATGGATCTTTGTGTAGTTCACAGAGGTTATTGTGTTCAGCACTGTTGCATCATGAAGTTTCCTGAATGACCAGACATTTATTTGCTTTTCAAGCCACAAAATTGTAGCTCAAAAAGAGAGAGTTCTTGGAACACAGAAAACTAATCCTCATGGAAAAAAGTCAAGATAGCAAGCAAATGCCATGATGTACTTATCCAGTTTAAGATTGTGTGGGCTGGAAGATTTAGGTATTCAAATAAACACTATTTTACTTTTCTGCTAATCTCTCTCTGCTCCATCTTACTTTTATTTTTTCTGACTTCCTTCTCCTGTTAGCTACTAATTGGTGTAATACTCTACAGGGTTTGTCTTTGATCTGAGATGTATATTGAGGAAGGAGTAGATAAAACATAACACATCATTCCAAAATCATTTAGACTGGTTTCTTTCTATGATTCTATTGTCTTTTCTACCTAAAAGTATTCTTTAAAATTTAAAATAATTCCTCCAACTCTTACTTGGCTGAGGTAGTTGCTGTCTCAAGAGTAAAAACAAGGGTAAAAATCTGAAGAACTACACACTGTCAAAAGACTGGTCACAGAATTTTGATTTTTAGTGGGAAAATGCTCATAGAACTAAATTTCAACAGAATAAAACTTGAGCTAAGCATATCAACAAGACATACACAGATAATTTCAACTACAAAGTGAGCTTAATACAGAGACAAATGAACATATATACTGATAAATATACTCATTTTGTGCATTGTGTTTATTTGGAATCAACAAATGCTTCACTTACAAATTAAACTATATTTGAACATATTAATCTTTTTTAGATTAATAAAGTTTAGTTAAAAAAAAGTGAACCCAACCCCCCCCAAACAAAAACAACAACAACAACAACAACAAACCCAATTTCCAAACAAATCAAAAACACCCTCTCAGATCTTTCTCTTTGGCTTGTTTATGTGATAAAATATATAAACAAATCATAAGAAAAAGTGAAAACTATATAGTTTGCATGGTTAATGGAGTTCCGGAATCATAAACTTAGTTTACACTAGGTTTTCCTACCCAGGGTAGCGCTAGGTCAGTGAAGGAATGACTTTGTTTCATATTTTGGGATGTCAGTACTGTGGTCCTTGCACATCTCAGCTCTATTTCGTGCAATGGACTTCTGAGTTCAGAAAGATTTAAAATCAGACCTTTACTTTTGAAAATCAGACCATGGATTTCTATTAGAAGAATTTAAAATCAGCATTCAATTTTAACAGAACAGAAAGTAATCTATTGTTTCAAATAACTCTCTGCTGTGAGCTAAATTTTCATGTATTGTTTCTAACTTTTCAATTATTTGCAACAGTGGAATATCTTCCCCTTTCTATAAATATTTCATTTTGTCTTTCATCAGGTACTATTTCCTTGTTTTCTTTAAAGAAGGAAAGAATATCTATCTCGAGACAACCAGAGGGATACCTGCATGGATAAATTACCATGAGGCAAGTTGGGTGTGTATTTGCAGTGTGTTACCTACTCCACCCAATGGCTTCTCTTTATGGTGCTTGTAAGGTCTTTGCCACCCATCCATTGAGGTGCAAACTACATTACACTCAATGGGGGTAAGATTACACGGACATCCAAGTAGTTGCTGCTAATGTACCGTAATTTCACAATCTGTGTTATCTCTTAGCAACTTGTTTGTGTAGTATACATTTACCATAGCAAAAGGTTGTATAAACAGAAAGGGAGCTTACAAGGGCATTACCTACAACCTTGTACTTGGTATCGTCTTAATAAGAGGCAAAGCGGCAAAGGGTAGTGTATTTGTTATTGTGAAACTCCTTTGTGTCATGAAATGTCCACCAGGAGTAATTTGAGAAGAAAGTTTTAGCCAAATAGTATTTTGTGTTGACTTTTTACTGAAATGTTTTTCTACATAGAAGTTGGAGACATCACTGATTTATTCAGTTATTACAGGAAGACAAAGGAAGTAGTTAATATTATACTTCATGAATTATTGAGAGATTCAAAGGGAGTTCTGCCTCTAAAACAGAGGGTGATCTTTATTTTTATCCCCTTTTACAGAGTTCAGCACTGGATTTTTTTTAAAGAAAATAACATGGCTATGAGTAGTTTGATATTATTTTGTACCACAGAAAGTTGACTGTGTGAAATGAGGTTAACATATTTAACCTCATTTTGAAAAGCTCCTTGTCTCCTCTGTCTTCCCTCCTTCTAAGGTTTTCCTTATTTTTCTGTTATTCATTCTAACTTGCTATAAATCACCTTTTTTTTTTTTTTTTCAGTAGTTCCATTTTGTTTTCATTTGAAATGTGTGTATACCACTTACCTAATGTTGCTTGGTTCATCAAGCTGGAAAACTGTGATTATTGTTGTTAGTGCTGAAATATCTGTACATATGACTTTTTAATTATTAAACCCTACATACTGTGGGTATCCAATTGCTAGAATAGTATTTGTAATTTCAGATTTCCTTTCTCTTTCTATGTCTTTCTTCTCCTTTACTTTTGATAAATACAGTAAAATCTCAAAAAAATATTTTAGTATTTCAGAATTCAATTTTTTAAGGCATTGGAACCATAGTTTTCAAGGAAAAGATATTTGAAAATATTCATGGACATAAAAATAACTAGTTCTCAAGTGCTTAGATTGGCTACTAGTCTGCATATATGCTGATGAAAACTCAAATATCTTTGTTTAATTTATTGTCTAAATACCTTTGAAAATCAGTCTCCTTAGAACTTTATTCACTTTTCAAAATGGGACGTAGACTGTGAAAATATTTTGGCATTTCTGAAAATATTAGCTTATGCCTTCCTATCAAAGGTTATCACTTTGAGCAAAACTGCAGAAAATTACATTGAAGAGAATGCTGACAATGGTTGCTCTATCTGGAGAGTGTGTACCTTGGCACACATGGGTTTTCTTTTAGAAAAGTGCAAAAATTTGAATGGTATTTTAGAAGAGTTATGAAGGGAATACCATTAAGCTTCCAAACCCATCGGATAAGTATTTTAAAACTGGCGGGAGTAAAGAACAAAATGTGTCTTCTTTTACTGCTCAGAGTTATTTAGACATAGAAATTAATCATGACTTGATGTGAAAAATAGCACTACCATACCTTTTTTATATATGAATGTGCAACCCATTTTCTCAAGGAGCCAGTAAAAACTAAACCAGTAACCCCAGAACTGATCTCACCGCAAAAGCAGGAGCTGGTGCCGACTCTTTTCCTCTGTGGTGTATTGTTTGCCTTGCAGTGTGAGAGCTGCCTCATTGGACACTATCCAACACACATTCACTTGAGTGCCCACTGTTACCCTGCATTAAGTGAAAGGTAACCTGCTCGTACATGAAAGAGAAGTGAATTAGTGCATTTTTCCTGGAGGATTTGAGCATGCACGTAGAGAGTGATACTCTCTTACAAAAGAGTATCTGGCACCTACAAACTGCAGCCTTGCTTATCTTGCAGTAACCTGTTCTAATTCCTGTAAGTTCAGGAAACCATTGCAATGGGCAAAATTGTAAACAGAGCTTGTGATATATGAAGGAAACTCCAAGAGATTGAAGCTTAATTCCCTTGAACAGCCTTGAAGAAGCAACAATTGGAGTTTTCTTTGCTGACCTCATTTGGGTTTGGATCAGGCCCTTTCTTTTGTCCTTCAGCAACAAAAGTAGGCTATGGCAATCTTGCAGAAGTTCAGAGATAATGTCGTGAGACTGCACCAGGCAAATGGCTGAGGCAAATGTAAAGTCTTTGCATCGTTTTGCCCTTGCGTGAACAGTTTGTGAACCTGCAGTTTGCCCTACAGGTGGTCAGGAAGAGTGGCGGAGTGCAGCGGGTGCCACAGCAGGGACCTGATCCAGAGCCTGCTGAAACTGGGGAGGAAGGCTCCTGTTGTCATTAGCATGCTTGGATGAGGCTCTTTCCAGGAAGCAACAGCCTCTGTGGGACCAATCCAGAATGTGAGTTCCTTCCTATTTTTAATGTTTTCTGGTTGCCAAAGATCTTCCTGCTTTAGTAGCTGTTACAAAGTGTCTCTTCACTTAACAGATCTGAGCAACTGTTGCTTTTTTCTTTCCTTTCATGCCACAGTCTATTATTAAGCAACTTTTAAAATACGTACATACATATACATAGATGTACGTATATGTAATACATATATGTCTTCAATGACTGGCTTGTACATTGATTGAAGAGGTAGAAAGGACATGTGTCTGCGGGAAGTTTCAGTCTGGTTATGACCAGAGGAAAATAAAGCTACTTGCTGTTTTCTGTTCTCTTTCTCTAGATGGTATGTCTCTCCCCTTGTGATGCTCTGGATTTTTTTTGCTAGCAAATCAACATTTCTGGTATCTACATGTGTTAGTCTTCCATGTGGAGAGAAGTTTTGTTCCAAATGTCACTCTATCGAAGAGATGTGTTGCACAGTGGGCTGCTCAGGCACATGCTTGGCAGATAGAGGAGGTGAATGAGAAAGGTGCCATGTGCGCAGCACGGTGAGCTGGTGCCTATGCATGCAGGATGTGAAAAAGGGCATGTTGTTTGTGGAGCAATGGCCTGAAGTGAGGGTACTGAATCCTCATTCCAGCAGTGAAGTGAGAAGCATAACATCTGCACTATGCCTCTGATGCGCCATCACGTCTCCACAGAACATCTTCAGCCAACCGGCGTTCTCATGCCCAGTGTTGACACAGTTACAATCTCTCTGCTTCCAAATAGGTTTAAAGGCATGTTTAGCTTTTGAAGATTTTCATAGATTCTTGCCAAAAAAAAAAAAAAGCATTTGTGTAACAATTGAGCTGAATCATTTGGAGCATATATCATCCAATGTGTGTTACGTGTCAATTACAGTGAAGGCAATTCCTTTTTCTTTTATTGCCACAGTTGTAGCTCACACTGCTTCTCCAGTGATATACCCCACATTTTCTGTGTCTACTGAGCTGAACCATTATGGGTACAATTTTCATCACTAGACATTTTATCCCCAACTCAAATATATTAGCCATGCAATTATGTTTCAAATAGTTCCAATCACCCAGAAGCAGTTTACCAATTAATTGGACTGACTAAGTTCAGTAAATCTCTGATGTGTTTTGCCTTCTGGACCTGTAGCTCCCTCTTCTAGTACCAGTATTATTGATTCTTGTTGTTTATTGTCTTAGAGCTCATTTTCTTCAGACTATGGTCAACACCGTGTAACAGAAGCCTTTTCAGGAAAGGCAGCAAATCCTATGTACCTTGTTCATTTTCCTTACAGAATTTGGAAGCGTTGTTTAATCCTCAACATAAAAGTCCATGCTTGGATGATGATTTCCTTAGCCCACTGAACATATTCATTATGATCATTCTGTAACTGATTTTCATCATGAGTGTGAAGTGATGGACACAGCCAGGCTCCCAAACAAACAATTTCATTTCTTTAGAATTGTGCAGGCCTACAGTTCCCTTGACTGTAACTTAAAGATGTTAAAGGCATTCTAATTATCTGTTTTCTGCCAAATTAAATATCACACATGACAAACCCTGGCTTGCTCATTTGTTTTCTTTTTGCTAAACAGTGCAAGGTTCAGATCAGAGCTCATCTTTTCAGTCTGTCAGAATGGAGATAATGGAGTCTAGCCTTCTGAATACAACTGCAAATATTTGCAATAATATAGCTGGAAATAGTGTATCTGCTGAGCAATGGGCTGGTGTGATGGACCAACAGAGCAACCACCTGTGCAGCTGCAGTATTTCACCCAAAGGCTGTTTTGCAGAAGTGAAAAATAATAATTTGAAAAAAATTTGGAAAAAAAAAATTGAAAAAAAAAATCTTCACCTGTAACTTCCCAGAAGTGAAGAAGTTGCTTGCTGAAGTATGAAATGTGTCCTCTTAAGAAGTATGTTTGTTTAAGTCCAAAGTATGTCCTGTTGAGAGGTCACCTCTCAGTTCTAATCTGTATTCCAGTAAGTGCGCTGTTCTAGGAGACACGCTGAAGTTTTTTTCTCAGTTGTTCTGTCCCGTTTCCCTTTCCAGTTTGTTGTGTTTATAAGGCCGCAGGTATGATATATTTTTACAGATTCTACTTCCGGGAAGGAGTACATTATTTTTCCTCCATTTATTTATCTCTACCTCTAATTCACATAATCTCTGTGTGAATTAGTTTGTTGCTGCAAAGTTTGAATTTTACCTATTTGATTTCTATTACCCAAAGTTTTTCTTTAGTTGCAGTTTCAGAGTTTTAATCTCCACGTGGGTCTGTGCACCAGGATCCAATTTACAATGAGCAATGACCTCTCTGTTTTCTAATTATCAGCAATTCATCTCCTGGTGCAATATCGTCTATTGAAAAAAAAAAATTCTCTAAATTAGTCTGAAAGAACAATGATCTTACTGTACTGTACAGCTGCTGTCTTGTAAATTCTTCCAAAGTTTTGTAATTGATTACATTTTTGCTTTTTTTTTTTTCTCCATATATTAACATCTGTATTGCCTTGGGCTTGTTGTCGGAGAGTGCCAGACTTGCTTACTTCCCAGAGTATGTCTACTGGGTGCAAAGCAGCTGTTCACAGATGTGTCTAAGGGAGACCTGGACGAGCTAGGTCAGGTATCAGAAGCAGTGGAGTCATGCTCCTTGGCACTCTGATGCATGCTGCTTCCCAGAACGTGCCTTTCTAATTGGAGTTCCCGTTGTAGCACTCTGGTTTCTCAGCATTCATGTCAGAAGCAGAGTGTGCAAAGTACTGTTTGTCTTTCACAACTTAATTCTGGACCGTACAACCTACCTTAGGGCAATGCTGGAACCGTTACCTATGGCTACTTCTCAGTTTGTTCAGAATTCTCTCTCTGAGCTTTTTGTGTGTGTTGACTTCCATTCAGAGGTGCTTTTTTGTTGTTGTTGGTTTGTTTGTTTGTTTGTTTTTTTGATGAAAGAGTTAGTGTTTGTTTTCAGTTTGTGCAATGTTGTGTCAAACTAGACACCTAAGTTTGCTCTGAATAAGCTGGCATGACTGTATGGTACATCAATATGCTGTGCAGAGCTGAATTGTCACGTCCGAACAGTAGCACAACAGCAGCATAATTAACCTGACTTCTAGAGGCCTGCACCATTTCAGCATTGTGTCACTTCCTCAGTTGTCTTGCTTTCAGTTCTGGTACCATCAAGTAATCTGTTGCACAGCATAGCAATCTCTAGGTCTAGCTTCCAAAATGGAAAAGTTTGCTTTTCAGCCCTACTTTCTCACAGCTCTTTTTTTACTTTTATTTTCCATTTGATCCCACACTGAAAAGTCTCCTTTCCATGTTTCAGTCATACATGGAATATCATACTTGCTTTCTGAGAATCAGCTGTTTAGTTGCCCTCTTCAGTTTGTAACCTCTGAGGTCTTACTGCATGTCTAGCCAGAGAACCTTGAGAAAGTGTTATGCTACAGTTTACGTTAATCTCTCATGTTCTCCCCCTGGCCCTCACAAGAAGTAACTAAATTGTTACACCTACTGCCAGAATATTTTGGTAACTGATACTCAGCAGTATTCAGATAGCCCAGCATTTAAGCAAATACATCTGAACTTGATCTTGTCCAAAAAAAAAAAAAATCTCTTCTGACAACTGTCATCCTCTTCCCTGGTTGTTTGTACTTCTGTTGTTTGTACAGACAGAGTAAGCTGCTGTCTACATGTTCTCTACAAAACAGCTGTTGAGGTACCTTTGACAATACGAAGCACTTTGAGATTTATTGATGAAAAATGTGTTAGTGTCTGGTGCTGGAGTAAACACTCTTTTTTAATTCAGATGCATGTTTCCAGTGTTATGGAGGAGTACTACAGCTTCGGATTACCATTCATCTGACTTCTGTGAAGGACATGAAATTCTTTAGTTTTGTGTATTTTGAGACATAATGCCTTCCAGAAGGGAAGTCAAACCAGGAAGGAGGAAGTGAAAAAAGGAATGAAGATATACTTGGGACGGTTGTTTATGTTGAGAATTTTCTCTTTGTATTGAGCTGTGAATCTCGTTTTGAATATAGAGGGATTTTCTTCTCTGTAGTATTTCTACTTACTTATTTAATTAAAATTTCAAGAGCTGGTGATAAGGACTGACTGTAGAAATTCACTAACCTTGGAGTCTGCTATCAAGGTGTTAGTGTTTTGGGACAATGAGTTGGCTGAATCTAGGAAGAAAAGAGTATTATGCAAATTTTCTCAGCAAATAGAATCCTAAAACCCATAAAATTTCACAAAAGACAGATCAAAGAGAATTTGTAAGGACAAGCCATTAAAATTGCAAAAGATATGAAGTGTGAGACAGACTGCATGGGAAGAGAAAAAGGAAAGGAGTTTTCTTTGGTAACAGAAAAGTCATATATAGCTGAAGGATTTGCTGAGGTGAATGGGAACTAATTTCGTAGAGGAAACAATTCCCTGTCTTTGAGGAGAAGCCATGAGCAGTAAACAAATACCAGACTTCTTCAGAGCGATGGTTCTTCAGCTTTCTTGAGGCAAACTGCTATCTACTTCTTCTCCTCACCTCTTCGTCTCCTCTTTTCCTCTCCCATATCCTCCCTGATGCTAAAGGAGATGCTGGAGGTGAGGGCAAGAGGTGTTAGTGGAGCTGAAGGGAACTTGGCAGTGAGTCATTTGAGGAGGTGGTGATTGGAATGGTGTCAATGCTTGGAGGGCTTGTGGTATGGGGTGGGGGATTTGAAGGAGCACAAGAAAAGAGGGCTGGAAGGACACTGAATTTCAGGGGAGGGTTGTGTGTGAGAGAGTGAGATTTGACCTCTAACTCAATAGGAGAGGTATTGCACTGAGGCCTGTACTAATATTCCTTACTCTTCCTGCTTCGTTTCCTGGATCCCTTACTTCTGGCTAGGAAAGCAAGAACAGCCAAAAGGGTTTAGAGGACTCAGGAACATGATATTGCTCTGCTGAGTAAGAGCATTTAAATCCTCAGTAGGAGGGAAGTCAGGAGAAGCTGAATGGGATCCTTCCCTACTTCCTCTCCAGAGAAACAGAGAGGTAGGGAGCTGAGTAGGAGGGAGAAGAGCTACCAAACCACAGACACTTCTGAAAGATATTCCTGAAAGGTATTCTCATTTCTGAAGAAACACTGATAGGTTTGAGGATAGTGAACTAATTCAAGGAAAGCTTGTGTTATAAGAGTTACACATCTTTACATACATCCATGCATTTCCACTGATAGGTAAGGTAATAAATAGTAAGTGTATTTAGGAAATGTTGAAGAATAGTGTGTCTACTTCTGTGTGATTAGCATAGGCACTTGAAGATTGAATGAAAACAGAGTGTGACTTTGAATGTGGGGGCTCTAGAGAGGAAGGAGATTGAAAGTTGAGGATCCTGCTTTTGTTTGACCAGGATCCTGCAGTCGTAAGATGTGCGGGTTGCTGTCTGTTCCATTGGATGATGAGAGAGAGGGAAAGACAGCAAGTTCTTTGGGAATACCAATGAGATGAAAGAAGAGAACAATTCAACCTTTGGGTTTGATTGTTTTTGGTGTTTTTTTTGTTTTTTTTTTTGTTTTTTGTTTTTTTGGGGGGGGGTTTGTTTGTTTGTGTTTGTTTTTTGCTTGTCCATTGTTTTTTGTTTGCCTTTCATTTTTTAAAGGGAGCTTAGTGTATGCAAATCCATTCTACTGGACTCAGACACTGCATGCTGGTTAGACTCTAGCCAAATGATGCTGTCAGAGCTGTGACAGAGATCTGGCGTGGCTTTCTGACATTTCAAAACATTTGTGATTAAATGTTTTCTTCCAGGTGGACAAACATTTCAGATGGTTTTGGGACCAGAAACAGTATAGCTGTGTGCTTTCTGGAGATGCCAGCCCACTCCAAGCTATACCAGTCATTGATGGCTTGGTGAATTCCACATCCAGGATTTCCTACCAATAAATCCATTACACTACACAACTAACAGGGACTAAAAGGATTGTTGAAAATCCCATAACTAAATAGAGATGCCTTGGAGAGATTTCTATCTCTGTAAGTCATCTCTAACAGTGCTCTACCTACTGAGCAATCATTTTTTGAGAAATCCTACAAGCACTGAACCACTTTTAAATGGCAGTATTTTGGTTATTGCAGGGAATCAGGTGTCCTAAGTTAGGTGTAACCTTATGGATTACTTAGGCTCTATACCCTCCCCTGTTAAATTTTCAGGAGAAAGTATTGACAGCTCCAGAAAAGTACAAGTTGATATAAATCTGTTTTCCAGTCCCTGTTGCCTCCCTTTTTAATTATGGTTATAAGGAAGTGCTTTAGTTTCAATGGGACAACAAATTAAGAGATTCCTCCATCCCTTTGAAAGTATATACACACCTGGTATCTGTGGTTTAGCACAGGCTAAGGAGAGGCTTTGGGGCCTTGTTTATGAAGTAGAATTCCCTGCTTACATTACCAGTGGTTACTGGGTTTAGCAGATGGGAAATTTGCATAAATAAACCTCTTGATTTCAATGTCTTTGTTTAAAACAGATGTATTTACACTAAATTTTGCCAGCTGGGGCTTAATCACATACGAACAATTCAGTACTAGCTGTGTTAAGAGCTGTAGGAACTTTTCAAAAAGTTTCCAGTGTAGATGAGGGAATTTCCTCTTTCACTATAAATATCACATCTTCAATGCATTCAACATTACTCTGGAATATCCCAGTCTTCAAAATTGAATAAAATGGCTGATTTTTTTGTAAACTAGTATTCTGTTTATAACTAAGATATAAATAGTTGTTTATAGTCGTAGTTTTTATCAAATACAGAAATTATAAAATTGGGTCAGAAACTGTCACGTCTTCCTTTATATGAAGTCCTCTGATAGCTTGACACTAGAAAGATGTGAAAAACAAGTTTGGACTTTCTTTAATACTAGTGTCATGAGATTCACATTCTTCATGCACATTGATTCTGTATCAATTTTCTCTGCTTTCTTTCCAATTGTAGGGCAGGCTTTTCCATGTTCACTAGTAGGCTTTCTCCTACAAGTGTCCTGAGGTGTGGTCTAGGTGTGTTCAAATCTAGCTTAGTCATTCATCTGTCACCTTGTCATTAGCATGGCGTCTGTATTTAGTTGGGCTTCCTTCCTTCCTTTCTTCATCAGAAATCGGTTTTCAAACACTATGAAAGTTGCAGCCCATTATTAAGTTAGTTTTAAGTGAGATTCTTGGCTCTTATACAAGAAACAGTGAAAATAATATCTCAAATACTCTTTCAGATGAATCCTATGCCTAAAGAACACAGTAGTTGAAAGTCTAGTATACAACCACAAAACCTTCTATTTCTCAGGCTTTACTTCATAAGCAAATTGTTCAAAGTTTTTGTTGTTGTTGTTGTTGTTTTCCCAATCTATTGAGTTGCTTGATAGGTGGTAATCACCAACAACTTTCACTGGTTGCATCTTTGCCTCCCAGAAAATGTTACTGAGTTATTGTGGTTAGTATTTCAATGGTGCTTAGAAACAGCATTGAAATCAGCACTCCATCTATTTTGTGTATAGTAAAAGTTGGTCCCTCCCCTAAAATGCTTGCACTTTGAAGGGAAAATGAGAGAAAATGTTATCCCAGTTTTAGAAATGGGGACATGAGATATTGTTCTTGAGGGTCTGGGGTCCACAGCAAGCTGACCATGAGCCAGCAGTGAGCTCTTGCCACAAAGAAGGCCAACAACATCCTGGGCTTCACTAGGAAGATCATGACCAGCAGGTCAAAGTGGGTGATTCTTCCCCTGTACTCATCCCTGGTACACACATCTGGAGTGCTGTGCCCAGTGCTGGGTTCCCCAGTACAAGAAGGATGTGGGCATCCTGAAGTGATTCCTGTGACGGGCAAGAAAGGTCTCACATACGAGGAGAGGCTGAGAGTGCTGGAACTGTTTAGCTCAGAGAAGAAAAGGCCTAGGGGAATCTCACCTAATAAGTAACTGATTTGTGATGGGAGGAGTAAAGAAAGAGCCAGCCTCTTCTCAGTGGCATCCAGTGACAGGACGAAGGCCAATGAGCATAAATTAAGATACAAGAAATTCCATTTAAATATGTGAGAAAACCTGTTTTGTCATCAGTGTGGTCAAACACTGAAACAGGTTGCCCAGAGAGATCGTGGATTCTCCATTACTGGAGGCAGTCAAAACCCTACCGGACACAGTCCTGAGCTAACTGCTGTACCCCCCTGCAAGCCGCAACCCCTCTGCTTTGAGCAATAGATTGTACTACACTATCATCAGAGATTCCTTCTTCAACACTGCTATCATTCTGCTCCCAACAGCTTGCCACAGCAGTCACAGGAGTTTACTGTAGTGAGCAGGGCTGAGCTCAGGATACCGGCTGTCTGATCTGACCCAGCTGAACTTGGCACACGATCAGAGGGGCCTGCTCCCCACATGCCAGATCACAAGATAGTAAGCTGGTCTAAAGACTTGTTCTATTTAACACCCACGTTCCCGGGCTTCCTCCCCCTGTCCCTAGGCCATACTTGTATCTGGGATCACCTGTGTACAGTGGAGTCCTGGCCGGATTCCTTTTCACCTGGGCTCACGGCCGTGAGAGTGGCCCCGGAGTAGCTATGGCAGCTTGCACTGCCAGCAGTTTCTCCATGTGGGAGTGTATAGTCAGGTACATTTATGGCTCCATTTGCTAATATAGCAAAACAGTGTTTTAAGCCCTGCGACTATTAGAACCATCACTGAGATTATCTGGAGACAATCATGCCCAGATGTGGATATACAGAAGACAAACCAGCTAGTTAACGAAAAAATGGGTTGTCCCAATGCATCAAGCCTTAGTGGCAGCAGTGCTACACTCATTGGAAGTTATGTTCAAGATCTTTCACTCTAATTACTATTTCCAAAGACTCCCTTGTTCATAGAAGAACAGATTTTGGCAATTGAGATGTATATGAGTGTTTGATATTAACAAGCAGCAGGTTCAGTTTGAAGAAAATTGGTTTAAATCTAACGAGGGCGATCAGATATTCATGAATAATAAAATGTCACGTGAGACATATATTCAGCAAAGTTAGGTGTCCAGTAAAACTAGTTTCAACATTGTTTGCTCTGCCTAATCTCTAAAATTATAAGGTGTGAGTCACAGCCCTTAGATGATCTTAACCTTTACTAGAGGATACCCTGCTTTGTGTTCAGCAGCATAAACAACCGAACAAGGACCTGTGCAGACCTGGCGAACACAACAGGAGACCCTTTTGACTGTACCGTAAGTCATGCATTTTTTTTTTGCTGTGGAAGAACTGTCAAATGTTACAACAGTTTCTAAATAATCAATTGAAAAATTACATTTTCTTATTCAAACTGCAATTTAAAGCTTTTTATATCGTTTTATCACTTTATTTTTAAAAAATAAAAGATAAGTAAGTCGTCTGTGAAGGCACATTCATATAGCATAACCCTCTTTAGGAAAACTGCATGTAGAGATGTTTTAGAAAGTTAAATGAAGTAAAAGGGTGATAAATAACAAATGTAGTGCATGAAATGAAGTAGAAGTGGGGATTTAAGTATTACTCTCTAAAGCTTCTAGAGAGTTCAGAAAAAAAATACTATGGATAGAGTTAAAGGCTAAAAGAATTAGAGTAAGAGTGGCAGTGGAGTTACTCACAGATCAGAGTACAGTTTTAAATGTGTTCTAGATATAAAAGTGAACTTTCTGAAGGCGGTTTGGCATGGGGTTCAGGTTGGAACAGACACCCTTGCTAGCAGTAGTAGTATTGCTATAACCATGATATTCAAAGGACGTGAATTAAGAAATAAGTATATAGGATATATATTTAAAAAGCAGAGATCAGTATTTTGAGTGCACTGAATTTTGGAGAACCAAGGCATTGGAAAGTAGAGAACACAAATGCAAGTTCATGGTGGGAGCTGGTAAAGATTCAACAAGGAACCATGATTTTACAAGGCATGAGAGTCTAAATACCATTTCTCATTGCAAGTCAGTTTCCCTTGTTTTCCCTTTGGAAATCCTTATATTTTTCTCTAAGGAGTACTTAATTTTATTAAAGATTCTGTAGGTAAAGCTATATACCACAGGAGAATGTTCTAGATTTCCAGATATGTTCCACATCTTTACTTTCTTCTGACTGTTGAAAAAAGTTGCTGAAGCAAGTGTGGTACCATTAATATTAGTTTCTAGAGTTAAAGGTATGGCTATAGAGGTGAATGGACTGTTTACATGCTATTTAGGAAAAGGCTTTTCTGTTCAATGAGTTATCTTTTATTATTGTTCCTCCAGAGTTCACTCATTCATCTTCACACTTTGCAATTGTAGCCTTCTATGCTAAAATCACCGTTTACTGTATTTCTGATGATAAAAGTATGACTGTTCTGGTGTTTCCTCTGTTTTTTGTTTGTTTGTTTTTTAGGTGATTTTTTTCAGTCACTGAACCAAACCCTTTTGCATGCAGCAGGCACACTTGATTCCATTTCCTGTATAACTCATTTTCCCTTTCTTAATAAATAACACTATCTTTCCAAGGTCTTGATAATTTCCTAATTGCTCAAAGCAGATTTCTCTCTTTTGTTAGTTATGTGAAGTTTT
>VXAL01010042.1:226352-244190 GCA_013399475.1 Chauna torquata
AATAGTACTCAATTGTTCAAGCTTTATGGAATCACTGTAAATGTTCATCACTTCCTCATTATCTAGTGCATTTACTTTCTCTCTGGTGCCTGCCTATACGTTTACCCACAGCCCATTTAAAAATGTGTGTAACATTTTAATTGTAACAATGGAGGAATATTGTGCATTTCTTTTACTTTGTTTTATTTATTTATTTATTTTTCCCTCTTGCTAAATTTAACTGACTAGTCTTGACTGGCTCCCTTACCCTCTGTTCTATAGACCTATAGTTTTGACTAACAGGTTTTTTATCACTTAAAACCACATTAAAAACAGAACACTGGAAACAAAACAGTTTCAAAGGAACTGTAGCCTAACCTTAATGAGGGTGCCTTTCATATTACTTCACTCTGCTTTAATTTTAGTTTTTATTCTTTCATAACTTCTTCAGTAGATTAAGTAATTGTCCAAAGTCTTCTTCCTTGAAATGGAAAGCTGGTATCTCTGAATTCAAATGGCTTGGAATTACTGGCACTAAGCCAACTCTGTACAATGAGGGGGTTGACTTACTGGAAAACATGAGGTAAAAAGATTTGTAAGCCAAATGTTATATTTTTTTTTTTCTTTTACAGATTTATAGAAACATGAAGCTGTTATTTTTCCTGTGCCTTTTAATTGTTGGGATTCATTCCAACAGTTATCTCTATGAGCCTTATAACCAAGGTGTAAGAAACCAAAATCAAAGAGGCCAAGACAACCGATATATGCTACAGCAGACTGTAGGGAACAGCGTTTGCCAGTTTGCATGCTGTTTCTACAAAGAGATTTCTTCTCGTGAAAACAGCGGGAATGTTTTCTTCTCTCCTTTGAGTATCTCTACTGCCTTTGCAATGCTGACTCTTGGTGCCAGATCTGACACTCTGACACAGATTCTTAGGGTCCTTAATTTTAACCCACGTGATATTTCTGAAAATCAAATACATGAAGGTTATCGCCAACTCATGCAAATGGTAAACAGAAAGAACGAGGGGTTACAGCTGGATATGGGAAATGTCCTGTTTGTGCTTGACCGGTTGAAACCGCAAGATAAATTTTTAAATAATCTCAGAAACTTCTATGAAGGAGAAGCTTATCCTATGAACTTCAAGAGGGCTAATCAAGCCCAGATGAAGATCAATGAATATGTAGCAGGAAGAACCAATGGGAAAATCAAGGATCTCATAAATAACCTTGATCCACTTACTGAAATTCTCCTTATTAGTTATATTTATTTTAACGGTAAGATATACATATCTTATTCTCTTACTTCGTACATTATTTTCTCAGGTCAATCTTGGACTTCACCACCTTTTTTGCAATATGGTTTCTCACAGGGAATCATATCTTGTTTTTCTTTTGATCCTCACTCACACTTAATTATAAACAAAGCTATTGGAAATGATTTTCTGCTTGATGCTGATGATAATTCCTAGCAAAATTTAAGGCAAATTTTCCTTATATCTTTTAAAGTATACATTTCTTTCCTGGTAAAGAGTAAGTGAAATATACTTTTGGGAAGGCATCTCTATGCATTAAAGTATCTAGTCCTATATAATCTAGAAAGATTTATGCACTTTCTTAAATGCTTAAACAGGGAATGTGTTTCATCTCCATTTCAGTTGTTTTTTGGTTTAACAACTTCAGAGACAAATTCAAAGAATACTGTTAAAGTAAAACCTAGTATCTTACCCAAATAAAAAGTCATGCACTTACTCAATAGTTCTGCTATTACTGAGTATAGCTGTGTATCCAAAGCTAAATGTATAACAATAGTTTTAGTTTCGCACTGATGTTCTTTTTTAGTAACTGTGCCTTCTATAATAGTGTGGTTGTAGTCCCGATGTGTCTAAAGGTATAGGTCTTCAACCTTTTCTTTTCTTTTCTTTCCTTTTCTTTTTTTTTCTTTTCTTTTCTTTCCTTTTCTTTTTTTTTCTTTTCTTTTCTTTCCTTTTCTTTTTTTTTCTTTTCTTTTCTTTCCTTTTCTTTTTTTTTCTTTTCTTTTCTTTTCTTTTTTTGATTTGCAGATCCTATCATTTTACAGTGAAGAAGTGGATTACCCCCCGCCCCGCCCCAGTATCAAATACAAGCTGACAATAAGCTTGTTTTTCTTAATTTATTTATGCAGTTTGCTTAGATACAGTCTGTAGATCTTCCCAGAGCTTTTCAGACTGCTGATCTAATGAGAAGAAGAGAAACAAGGCTGTAAAGCTCGATCAGTGGTCTAATAACAGATACTGTGTCTTCTTATTAGGAGCACATCTGAAATACTTGTGTGCCAACGCATGCAGTATGAGGAACAAAGGGGATGAACTGGAAGCTTTGGTCCTTTCCCAGAGCTATGATATCATTGATGTTAGTGAGACGTGGTGGAATGAGTCCTGTGACTGGAGTGCTGGGATGGAGGGCTACTGGGTGTTCGGGAGTGACAGGCAGGGCAGGCGAGCTGGAGGTGTTGCGCTGTATGTAAGGGAGAGATTAGACTGTATGGCCCTTGCAGTTGGAGATAATGTGGTAGAGAGCCTCTGGGCAAGGTTTTAAGGGTACGGATAGCAAAGCAGATGTTGTCATGGGTGTCTACTATTGACCATCCACCCAAAATACTAGCATGGACGAGCTATTCTATTGGCATTTAGGGAGAATCTTGGGATTGGTTGCCTTCATCCTTACAGGAGATTTCAACTTCCCAGACATAAACTGGGAGACATAAAGTAGTCAGCTGTGACAAGTCTGGAAAATTCCTAAGGTATGTTGAAGATAATTTCCTGTCACAAGTGTGTAATAAGCCAACTAGGAAAGATGACCTCCTAGACCTGTTGTTTGAGAATAGCGAAGGCCTTCGGGGAGAGGTGATGGTAGGTGGCTGTCTTTGCAACAGTGATCATGAAATAGTTGAGTTTAAGATTTTTGGTGTAATGAGGAAAAAGGTCAGCAGAGTTGCTACCCTGGATTTTAAGAGAGCAGACTTTAAGCTACTCAGGGAGCTAGTTTCAGTGTCCCCTGGGAATCTGCTTTAGTGCGTTTGAATGGTCCATGAGAGCTGGTCACTTTTTAAGAACCACCTATTAAAAGCACAGGAGCAGGCAATCCCATTATAATGCAAGTCAAGCAAGCAGGGCAGGAGACCAGCTTGGTTAAAAGGGGAACTCCCTTGGAACTTAGACAGAAAAAAAAAAAAGATCACTGCAAACAAAGGCAGGCTTTGCAGTGAGATTACAGAGGCACAGTTGACAGTTGTAGGGAGAAAACAAGAAAAGCCAAAGCTCAGTTGGAGTTGACATTGGCCAATATGGTATCAGACAACAACAAAAAAGCCTTTTTTAAGTACGTCAACAGCAAGAGGATGTCTAATGACAACTTTGGATTGATACATGATGAAAATGGTCACCTAACAAGTTGGGATGAGGAAAAGGCAGAGGCATTTAATGCCTTTTTTTGCCTCAGTTTTTAATATTAATAATAGATCTTGGGTTGCCCAGTCCTCTGATGTGGAGGATCATGATGAGGGGAGCAATGACTTTCCATTTATGGTCACTGAAATTGCAAGGGACCAGTTGTATCAGCTGAATGTTAGTAAGTTCATGGGGCCTAACATTCACTCCAGTGTACTGAAAGAGTACTGAAGACATTAGTGAATGTTATGGCTGGACCCCTCTCAACAATTTACCAAAAGTATTGGGAGTCTGGGAAGATCCTTGCTGATTGGAAGCTAGCCAATGTTATATCACTCTACAAGACGGGCATGAGAGAAGACCCAGGAAATGACNAGACGCGCATGAGAGAAGACCCAGGAAATGACAGACCTCAGTTCCTGGAAAAGTTATGGAGAAGATTATCCAGGGTGCTATTGAAAGTCATTTAAAGAACAAAGCTATTAGCAGGCATAGTCACCATGTGTTCATGAAGGGAAAGTCCTGCCTTAGTCGTTTGATATCCTTCCACAATAAGGTCACCACTTAGTAGATGAAGGGAAGGCGGTGAATGTAATCTTTCTAGATTTCTGTAAGGCCTTTGATACTGTCCCTCACAGTATCCTTCTGGACAAATTGTCCAACTGCGAGGTAAACAGGTTCACGCTGCGCTGTGTGATGAACTGGCTCAATGGTAGATCTCAAAGTGTCATAGTGAATGGGGCTACATCTGGCTGGCAAACAGTCACTATTGTGCCATATTTAGCACTGGTGTTGCCTCACCTTGAACACTGTGTGCAGTTCTGGGCTCCACAATATAAAAAGGATGTAAAGATACTTGAATGCATCCAGAGGAAGGCAACAAATCTGGTAAAAGGGCTCGAAGGCTTGTCCTACAAGGAGAGCCTGAGGACACTTGGATTGTCTAGGCTGGAGAAAAGGAGGCTCTGAAGTGACCTCACTGCTCTCTAGAACTTCGTGAGGAGGGGAAGTGGAGATGCTAATCTCTTCTTCCTGGTCACCAATAACAGAATGTGAATGAACGGCACAAAGTTGCACCAAGAGAGGTTCAGACTAGATATAAGGAAAAATTTCTTTATTGTAAGGGTGGCCAAACACTGGCACAGGCTGCCTAGAGAGGTGGTTGATGCCCCATGCCTGTCAGTGTTCAGGAGGCATTTGGATAATGCCTTTAATAACATGCTTTAACTTTTGGTTATCCCTGAAGTGGTCAGGCAGTTGGACTTGATGATCTTTGTAGGTTCCTTCCAATTGAACTATTCTAATTCATTCAAACCTTTTCTCTCTTACTCATTTTATTGTATTCTGAAAACTAAAAAATTGCACTCAGAAAAATAATACTGTGTAATTTATCTGATAGAAATATCATTATACTTTTAAACCGAAATGGAGAAGTCATACATTAGAAATGATATTCTTTTAAAAATATTAACTTGGATGTTTCCACTCCCATCCCCAATATGAAGCTTCCTCCAAAAGTAATTCAAAATCACATTTTACTTTTCATCTGTGCCCCTGCTCCATGTGTCAATCTCTGAAGGTTGGGCCATGGCTAAATGAAGCCTTTTGGAATCCAGATGACTAATGTTTCTTAATTCTTTTAAGCACATATTAGTTTGTCTGAAATAACATTTTCAAGAGAGGTTTTAAATTACCATCTGTCATGTCTTTCAAAACTGGCAAAAAAAGCTGTCAGTTTTCCTTTCTACTGAGAGGTGTTTGCAGAAGGAGCAATAGATTTAGTAGACCCTCAAATGCTCTAAAAGGGAAGACTTGACCCACAATGGGGCAAAAAGCCTGAGAAGCTTCATATTATGGATATTCTTCTGGAGTCTTGTCCAGTCTCTACACATTGCAACTTTCCTTGCACAGTACTAGTGACTTTCCTCCCCCTTTTTTTTGTGGTGTAGCTTAGTTTAGAAGTCCTTCCCTAAGGACAAAAGTCTGGAAATGCATGGTTCTCAGCCAGTGGGCATGCTATTCCATCACAGTACACTTGTCCTTTATCATTCCCTAGCGGAGCTGATCACCACAAAGTATCGTACTTTGAGATTCATTTTTTCCATTTGAACTCTGTAAAGCATTTGAGAAAGGTGCCATCCTAGAAGGCAGCCTCCTAAGAAAGGGAAGAGCATAGGAATGAGAGTTCCTCTGCAAGAGGATGAACGGATTAGTGGATATCATGTCTGCCTAATCTGTGTGTTAAAACCTAATATCCTACTCAGTTTTTAATCGAGCAAAACTCTTTTTGAAATCAGGGGGTGTTTTCCTTAAGTTGAGCACAACCTATTATTTGAGTGTTTCAGGATTTTTCTCATTCACATTTCTGTGATTCTTTTTTTTTTTTTTTTTTAAACCGTATCAAGGCAGAAGTCCTGCCTGTTACATGTCTGATGATGGAAGAGAAGTCTCTGGTTTTCTGAGACTTTTTCGAGCAAGTCAGCCTGTAACATCGAAACTGTTACTGTGGTCACTATTAATGAAGAAACATGAAAACAGTAACTTTTCTCATCTTCAGAGTAATCACTTGTGTCAATTTATATTTTCATAGCCATGCACCAAATTAAAGACAAGCACCAATTAAATCTCATTTCATTCTTTCAAAATATTACATAACTGCTGTTTATGTCTGTTCTACAGATGATGGAAACAGCAGATGATAAGTTCATTTGTGCAAAGCTGCCTAGTAATCATTGTTCAAATAGAAACCAGAAGTCAAAAGTGATGGCATCTTGTTTCATGGTTTTCTTGATGGCACTTAATTAACTTTGTGGTTCTGCTTATGCCCACTAAACTTGATCAAAAGTGACCTTTGTTCTTCATGGCAAAATTTACTACAGAGAAACACTTCTTCATTAAAAATGAAATAAACAAGAAAACAACCACTACCACCACCACCAACAACAACAACAAAATAACCAATCCCAAAACCTTCTTCCTCTTTTTTTTAATCAGCGCAGCAGCTGAAATGGATGAGTTGGGTAGCCAGAATTTTGTTTGGAAATTTCTCCACTGAGGATAAGAATCTTTCAAATCTTTCAGAGTTTCAATATAAACAGTTTGTTTCACTATGACGAAGTGAAGACCCTTTGGAAATTTAATGTACAAAAGTTTTCTGTTTAGTTGTTGTTGCTGTTGTTTCGTTGGTTGNCCCCAGCAGTGTGGTAGAATTAAGTTCTTCATGACTTTATTGGCCATCAGGTAAAGTGCCTTATAAAACCCTTAACTCTGCAAGTAACTTGAATCTCTACATTTCTCTAGAGAATTTATCCCTCATTTCTCCCTTAAGTCCCTTTGGTGTGGGAATAAGCAAAGGAGAGAATCTTTCTTCTTCTCGGCTCCCATTCAAAGGCATCATATGAGGGCTTTATAAACACCTTATAACTGTTGTCATGGACAAAAAGCGCACACGCCCCTCCAAGTGTTAGAACACTTGGTAAAACATCTAAATGAAGTCCATTCTGTCCTGTTGTAAGAAATGTAAGAAATGTGTTTTGTACATCACAATCTACCTCCTGAGTTGCTATTGAACTATTCTGAGTATTCAGTAAGGTCAAGTGCTTATTGCAAACTGGTTTATCTTTGAAGCTGATCCAGGTATAGCAGTTTCTACCTCTATGAATATGTCCTATGGTTTCGTGTGCTCAAAATATCCTATAACCCTGTCTCTTATATTTCAAGCTGAATGGGAAAAACCTTTCGATCCACAATACACTAAAATGGATAAATTCTTTGTGGATGGGAACAAGGCTGTTGAAGTCCCTATGATGTTTGGAATGGGCCTGTTCAGGCATGGCTATGATGAACAGCTGTCTTCCACTGTCGTGCAAATGGATTACAAAGGAGGTGCTTCTGCATTTTTTGTTCTGCCTGATCAAGGAAGGATGAGGAAGCTGGAGAAAAAATTGTCTTGTGAACGTATGGCAAGATGGAGGACATTAGTCTCAAAAAGGTAAAATTTTGCAGTTCTTGGTTCAGATAGTAGGCAACAAGGCACATCAGCTTTAATCTGCTGGACTATGACACAGAATCAGGAGACTATTTTTATTTCTATTTTAATCTATGAAAGAATTCCAACTGACTAAAGCTGAATTTTGGCTCTCTGTTTCTCCTGTATTTTCACATTCAGTACTGCATGACATGAAAACTTTCACTGCTATAGGACTTCTGCTGTTCCTGCATTTTGTTTCCTATTTTTAACTCTCTATAGTCTCTAGTTTTCTGTCTTAATACCTCTTCTCACTTTTTTTTTCCTGTCTTCTGCTTCTGTCTTCTTCTATTTACAACTAAATTCCGACTCCTTTCTTTCAGCCCTTTTTTCTTGGCTCTTGCTTCCTTTCTTTCCTTACAGTTATCAGTAATTGCACATTTAATGCTGAAACAGCAACTTCCATTTGGCAATAGTGGGGACAAAGTTCAGTGATAAGGGTATAGAACATCTAATGTTGCAGAGCCACTGTATTCAGGCACTCTGAAGATGTAGGAAGGTGATATTTTGTTAAGGCACATTTGTTTCAAGGTAACTTTGAGAGTAGAAGAACAGAAAGTTCATATGCTTAAAATAAATAAATAAATTTAGACTCATGCTTCATTAGTTTCATATGTAGTAGTAGCCTTTGATGGGACAAAATATATGTACAAGCATAGGCAAAACATGTTTACAGAACGAAGTCCTCATGTTCCTCAGACTTATGAATATGTCATATAAGGGACCTTCAAGCATTCACATTTGAAAATGGTGCTTTAAATTATCAGTTCTCAAGATGCAAATGACATCCTAATAGGTAAAACAGTTTCATGCTCTTTATGGTGATGCACTGTCAAAACTTTTCAAAAAATTCTAAAATATTTTCCAGAAGAAAAAAGAAAAAAAAAAAGTGTAATTCTCAGTGCAGCTTCACAGTTCTTAAACTCCTAGGAGCAGCTACGTGGTTGTTTGCTAAAATCACTATAGGACTAATCAGAAGCTGAATGAACTTACGAATCACTTCTGCCAAAGAAACACAAATTACCTTTAAAATCAGCAAGAAAGGTGCTAAATACTACTGAGAGTTTTTATCTTTCCTCTCCTGATCCTCCCCCCTGCCCCCATCTGAAATAACCTACTTAAAAGCAATGAATAGGGGATATAAAATATAAAAAGACATAACTACCAAAGACCTTGAGCTTGTTTCATGAAGCTCCTCATTTTTCATCATGCCAGCTCTCTCTTGCAAACTAATGACACAAACTCCTTCTCCTTTTTCCTGTAGTTTTCAAAGCAATTGATTGCATTTTTCTATCATTTGGAGTCTCTGGGATATCTCAACAAATGGGTTTGATGTAGGATATGGAATGATTTAAGGGTTTGGGTCAAATTATTTTTGTCCCTGTTTCTCTATCTGCTAACTAACACTGACACAATTTGCAGAAGTATTGTGAGGGGCATTGTTCACTAGTGTTGGCTTCCAAATGCGGGATAGTGCCAAAGTATTGACACAGCAGAGTACAGACAGCTGAGATCTATTGAATGGTTGAACTGAGGAGAAAATGTCCCTTTCTCTTCTGGAAAGTGTATCCCAGTGCTTCCTGCCCAGTCACATTGTTGCTATGTGCCTGCAGCTTTCCCTTTCCTGCATGTTGAAAGCAAGTGGGGGCTTGTAAATGAGTGTCTTTATGTAATAGAAAGACAGATGATGCAATGATAGTTGCATCCTCACTTGAGACAGCAATCAGCACCATCACAAATTAAGCAGGAGATCAGCAATCCATTACCAATACACTAGCACTCTCAGTTTTGGGTACCAGCCAGACTTTGCATTAGGTTTATGGAGATGTTGTGCTATGGTGGAAGTATGAGCCCTTCCCTTTCCACTTGTCCACTGGATGACTTGCTCTTTGGCCAGTTTCATTAAGTGCTCCACACTCTCCTTACTGTGGAACCCCGGACAGTTGTCCTGGTTTCTGACCAGAAAACGGTACCTAAAATCAGCATTGTAAACATTACCTCTGACTCAATGTGCTGCTTCTAGCTGTAAATGTTCCTTTAAACCTTAGAAAAGAAATTGTTAGATCCTTAATGAAAAATCAAGGAAGAAATGAGTCAGAAATATGGAGCTCTGATTAATTTATTGAAAGCACCAAACTGGTCACTTTCCAAAATAAAATAAAATAAAATAACATTGAATAATTCAGACATTGAACTTGACATAGAAAAAGAATTATCTATTGAGTAATTAGACTCTGTCAAGGTGCTTTTGTTTGTTACTTTGTCATCCATACAATCACAGCCACATATTGTCCTGCTCCTTTGGTATATCTTTTTGTCTTCTCTGCCCTTGATTTATATGATAAACTTACAAGGCCAACATTTTTTTCAAAAGTGATCAGTGAACTTGGATATGCTGGATTTTCTGTGTCCAACCTGAGACACCCGAAAGAATCTCTTTTTCACAAGGTGAATCCTCTGCATCCTCCAGTAATGGGGGCATGTTTAAGATCTTTCCAGCAGAATACACAGTGCATCACTGAATTCTGATAAAGTCAGACGAAGAGCATTAAGAGGTATATCTGTACTGTTGTGTTGGCTCACTGCAGACAAGAGAGCATAGCCTCTCAACTAGCCTTGCAACATTGTTATAAACCTTCTTTTCTTCTCCCCAAATTAATGCCATTATATATCTCATGAGCCCCATGAAGTTCAATAAGGCCAAGTGCAAGGTCCTGCACCTGGGTCAGGGCAATCCCAAACATGAATGCAGGCTGGATGATGAATGGACTGAGTGCAGTCCTATGGAGAAGGACTGGGGGGTATTGGGGGACAAAAAACTGAATATGGGCAAGCAACGTGTTCTTGTAGTCCAGAAGGCCAACTGTATCTTGGGCTGCATCAGCAGAGGCATGGCCAGCAGGTCTAGGAGGTGATTGTCCCCCTCTGCTTTGCTCTCATGAGACCCTACATGAAGTGCTGCATCCAGGTCTGGGGCCCCCAACATAAGAAGGACATGGACCTGTTGGAGCGGGTCCAGAGGAGGACCGCAAGGATGATCAGAGGGCTGGAGCACCTCTCCGATGAAGGGATGCTGAGAGAACTGGGGTTGTTCAGCCTGGAGAAGAGAAGGCTCTGGGGAGACCTTGTAGCAGCCTTCCAGTACCTAAAGGGGGCCTACAAGAAAGCTGGGGAGGGACTTTTTACAAGGGCAAGTAGTGACAGGGCAAGGGGTAATGGCTTTAAACTGAAAGAGATTTAGATTAAACATTAGGAAGAGATTGTTTGCTATAAGGGTGGAACAGGTTGCCCAGAGAAGTTGGGGATGTCTCATCCCTGGAATTGTTCAAGGCCAGGTTGGATGGGGCTTTGAGCAACCTGGTGTAGTGGGAGGTGTCCCTGCCCGTGGCAGAGGGGTTGGAACTAGATGGTCTTTAAGGTCCCTTCCAACCCAAACCATTCTATGATTCTATGATTCTATGATCTCCTAAACATAGGCTAGAGAAAGCCTTCAAGCAAAATGTCTTTGGGGACAAGCAAAATGAGTTGTCTCTCACGACTCTGTGTTGTACTGTGATATCTGACCAAAAGGTTCATCATGTTTTTGCACTTCTTTTCTGGCAGCTCAGCAAATTTTTATCTTCCGAAATTCACTCTTTATGGGAGGTATAACCTAAAAAATATGTTATACAGAATGGGCATCATGGATGTATTCACAGATAAGGCTGACCTCTCTGGAATCACTGGACAGCCCCAGCACAGAATTTCCCAGGTAAGTCATATTGCTTCTTGTTTTATGGGCCCATGGTTACTGATGCTCACATCACTTTCTTTTCAAACATTCATGATGCAAAACTCATGTAAGAAGGATTCATTTCACATGAAAAGACAGTTGACAGAGTATTTCACTCGTGTTACTTGGGCTGCCAGTGCAATTGCATTGGAACAGGTTACAAATCCATAATTTTTTAATCTAGGAGTCATTTTTGATCTGGTGGGGCCACCTTATAAAACAGACACGACCAAATCATCTTCTCTCCACACCTTGGTGCCCTCCTGCACTGTGTTGTTATAGTTATTACATTGCAGTTTCTATCTGTGTCTACCTTCTTTAGCCTGCCTGTGAGTAAAAAGGGAACTGTAGGATGTATCGTTGCTTGTGTTTTATGGTGGGGAGGGGAGGGGAGAGGAAAAACAGTGCTTGCCTTTAAACTCTTTGGAAGAAAGGAAAATAGTCATTGAAAACATATGGCTTCAAGCCTGTGAGCAATGAGTTCCGTTAGTGTCAGTCCCAGGCAAAAGCTACAGATAAGCTATACTTCAAGATACATAGAGTTTAAAGTTGATGTTGAGTGCTACCTTGTAGTGTAAATTTCATTGTCTAATATGAGCAAAACAACCAAATGCAGCAGGAAGTTAGTGAATTAGGTCTCTGAATGTCTTGATTTTGCAAGCTAAAACTTACATATTTCTCTTCTCTAGCCTTCCATTTCTAGCCCTTCTCCTTTGTTCCCATTTTTTTTTTCAAGATGTTAAGGAACATGGAAAAAAAAATAATTTCAGGATGCTATTCATTGTGCTAATCTACATGTTAATTCTTCAACTATATAAACTTGTCAAAGACAGATAAATGTGATTTTGCTCTCTTTTATTCTAGCTCCACAGATCTGCAGTAATGGCAACAGAGAACAGGAAAAGAAACAAAGCAAATATTTTCATGAGCAGGGATATGGCCCTGCATCTGTGATGAGCTGTTTCTTTCTAGGGCCAAGAAAGCCAGGCTTCATGTAGCCTGCTGATTTTTTCCCAAGTTTGCTGTCTTTGTGCAGTGGACTTCTGCCTGTCCACTTGATGATTATTTCTTACTGATAACTTATTCAAACACTTTTAGCTCAAGTTCTTTTTCAGATAATTAATTTTGTACCCCTTTGACTTATAACATGTCTGTTTCTTCACAGGCTATTCATCAGGCTGTGGTAAGGGTGGATGAGACTGGCACCGAAGCAGCAGCTGCCACAGGCATGGAAATAGTGCCTATGTCCGTTCCGGTTACTATTAAATTGAACAGGCCCTTCCTAGTAGTCATAACTATGGAGAACAACATGCTCTTCATGGGAAAAATTGTGAACCCTCTGAGAAAAGATTAAGTTGATGTACACATTAGGTATGCAGTAATCACCATTGTTAAATCAAGTGTTTCATCTGATGAGCATGGTATGGCACAGCTACAGAGGGCTCTCCACCTCTTAATCTATGTTATTCACAGTTTTTTGTTTGTTTGTTTTTGTTTTTATTTTTGTTTGTTTTGTAGATGAGACTTCATCAGTTTAAATTGTCATAGGTGCATGTTTGTTTGGGCCTTTTTTTTTTTTTAAGAAGGTTGCAATCAGGCAAAACTGTCATTAGATCTGGAACAGAATAGGCCTGTGTGATACTAGCAGCATAGATACATCTTCTAACAGGCAAGATGAGGAGCATGTGAGTATGTGGGTGGAGAGGATTGTGTAAGCTTGCTTCTTCCCTCACAGCTGCATTCTTACCACTTTTTTTTTTTTTTTTTTTTTTTTGCATTGACTGACAAATGGGTGCAAGTTATGGCACTTTGTGCCCATTTTCCTACCAACATGAAGTTCAAGTCTAGCATAGATTTTAACATACATAGTGCTTACTACCTTGCATAATATCATTGTTCCGTGAGTCTGTTACCTCCTTGCCTTTCAGCTGTTCTGGCATCTAGGCTGCTGCAAAGGGGTCATAGAGAAGGTGTGTTTTTCCCTTGCAGATATATACTGGTCTACCTACTATTTCTGTAAGTGTTCACAATCCAAACTCATTCCAGGGCAGACGTGTCAGAATTGGGTCTAAGAAAAGAAGATGTAGATCAGATCTCTGCAGTTCAGCTCCCTGGAGCAGACTTTTGTGAATCAGATATACAGCTTAGAGCAGCCAGAGGATTATTTCTAGCCTGTGCCTGCACGTAAAACAGCTTCTAGAGGAAACATAAGCCATCTCCCCATGGTGCCAGTGCCTGTAGCATTACCATCTGGCCCTGGGAGATTACTCTTGGTAGTAAGCACCATTGCAGTATTCTTTGTAGGACTGAGCACCCTACTGGTAGCACCTTATACCCTGTTGGTGACTTTTACCATGTCTCTTAACATAACCCCTTCTGTTCCTGGACTGTCCAGTAATACAGTATTGGTACTCTGTTTATCATCTGCTTCATAGTTAGTATAGCAACAATATTATAGGATCTGTTTTCACTATTAGGATACACAATACCAAAAGTCACATTCATAATGCACATGCTTATTTATTTTTTCTTAAGTTTACTTTCCTATCTGTTTTTGCTTCTTGTTTCAGAACATCTATCAGTGTTTTATTTCTGTGCTCATGTTCATGGTATATATCTGATCTCTGTTTGCAGGAGGGGTAAATTATTGACTAAAATGGGTTAGTTTGTTAATGGGTGTTGAGCATTAACAACAGTCTTTGTACGGCCTTGGAATATGCAGACAAATGTACTACGGTAGAAGAACAACAATGAATAAATATGACGTTAAAAGTGTCTAATTTTGCTATTTTATTTCTGTAATTCAAAGTTAAGAATTAAGAAGTACAGTTCATGTTTTTTTTTTTTTTTTTTCTGACCAGTGTCAGCAAACAGGCATTCATATACTGCTCATATGCATTAGATCAACATGGTAATGCCAGTAATGAGCTTCAGAGAGCTCTCTCTGGTCTGAGCAGTAAATCTCTGTTCAGCACATAGCAGGTTATTTCTGTTATGAGTAGCACTTACTGGGCATGTTGGGCATTTCTTTGATGCAGAAAGTGTTTATTTGAAAGGCTATACACAGCATACTGCTTCTACTTTATCAAATGTAGAGATTCATGTGTGTCTGTCATCATCTCTGTTCTGAAAAGGTCTCTTTTGACTCCCTCTGATAGCTATGTTACCAGTCTTGACATGTGTGTTGGACTGTGGTTCTTGTTCCTTCAGCTACCTTATTCCATAAACAAAATGTTGTTGCCCCTAACTTCTACACTGAGTGATATTCAGTCAGTCACCTAGATCATACTTTCTTTTTTTAAGTATATTATGACACAAAAATGAGAGAAGTGCTTAGAATCTATCAGCTTTTTTTAATAGAGAAATCCATTTCCAAATAAAATCACTGTGATACAATAGCAAAGAAAAACTCATCTGCGTGGTATTCAAAGTGGGCAATAAGGAAGAATAGACTCACTATATCCCAAATTAAAAGTTAAATATACTCAACCTGTTTTCGTTTGTCTTTTACTACATCACTGGCTCTACAGCAAACCTTAACAGAGGGCAGTTTTCTACAGGTTCTTACAGAGCTTTGTATTCTATATTTATCTACAGATACTGCAGATCACTCTAGGTCATAGTGTTCCGAGATAATCAGATCTTGCAGCTTGCTTTCTTTCAAAATGTGTAGCAGAGATGGATGTACATCCAAAAAAACCTGACTTAAAAGGAATGGCAAAAAGGAAACAAAACAAAACAAAAACAAAAACAAAAACAAGCAAACAACAAAAAAGAAAAATTTGGTATATTTACATGGCAAAGTAAATGAGAATTATGAAGAAAAACTTCAGAAAATGGAAGTCGTGATCAAATGGCGGCGGGGGTTGTGGTGCGGGGGAACACCCAAGTATTACATAGAAAACCATAGTAAGACAGGACAAAGACAACTTTGAGAAAAAAAAAAAAAACACACAAAAAAAACAAAAACAAAAACAAAACAACTAGAGAAGTCATAGCAGCTAAATAATATGTTCTTTTTCAGAGACATCAGAAAGCTGCCGGAGAGCCGGAGGGGCCAATTGGTGTTCAAAGTGTAAACGAAGTGCTTGGGGGGTACTGTCAGAGCAGAAAAGCTCACCCCATTGTGCATGTACTTTCTTTGCAGTGGTTGAGCTGAGGAACTATTTCAAATTGAAGTAACAGTAGAAGAGATTTTAGGGGAAAAAAAAATCAAAGAGCAATTAACAATAAAGTGCCAGGAATGTTTATTATTCATGCAAGACCTCTTAGCTGTCTTAAGAAGAAAAATGTTAAACCTTTCACTGTGATGCATCACTTAGACTGGTCTCTGTATCAGAGTAATAAGAAGTCATGAATGTGACATAAGTTTTTTTTAAAAAAAGATGCAAGTGAAGTGCATGCACTGAATTGAAGATCACTTAGTCTAACCTTGGAATTTTGGAAACTGTAGAGTTTGTAGTCATGACTACACATGATGAAATATTCAAGAACTAATATGACTTTACTGAAGAATTCTTTTGAAGTGTTGATATGTGTGTGGATTACAATTTAATTGATATTTGACACATAGTTTAGAAAAAAGACAAGAAATCCTCCATGAAGGAGCTTAACATATAAGGTAGGAGGAGGGGGAAGACCCTTGCATAAGCCTATAAGCAATAAGTTCAGCCATGTGTTCTTCAGCGAATTCAGAGGTCATTTGGGAATGTAATGCTTTGTGAGGTCACATATTTTGCTGATGGTCCCACATTTTTTGTGGGTTTTAAAAAATGTATTGTGTGTAAAGATCTCACTGTATAAAGTGACTGGCCGATAAAATGGCAGTGGAAAATGGCTGTCAATAAATAGAAAGAAAGAATATGAGGAAATAAACCACTGTTTTATATATGGTGTGGTGGTCTCTTAAGTTAGGCATTGCCAATCACTATAGAGATTTTGCAGTGATGCTGGGTAGGCCACTGAATATGTCATCTACATGCTCAGGGCTGGTTAAAAAGGAAACAGCATTGAAAGTTATGAGGGAAGAAAAAGAGAAAGAAAACATCATTGTGTCCTGTGATGTGGTATGTCCATACTGTGAATGTTATATGCAGCGCTGGATACTGAATTACATAAACCTTTAGTCTAAGCTAAGAGTGGCCGTTTATATGGCTTCTAGGATAATATTATGTGTACATACACCGTGTATGTACATACTCAACTCAGAGCCCAAACATCAGTGTTTATTTCATTTTGCTATTCCTGAGGATGTCGAAGACAACAGCAACACTTCTACCAGCTCAGTGGTTCAGTAGGAAATAAATAAAAATCAAAGCTGACTTATATGACTCAGTAGTTTAGCAAGATTCATTATAAAAATGAAGTGCAATTTTTTGGGTAGTTTACAGGGATCTTTTTATCACTTTGGTTGAATGATTGAAGTGGGTGAACTTGCATTTGTATGCTTTTTTTGCGGTTTTGATCTTTTTAGAATCATTGGTCATACTTTTTTACAACTGCATGAATGCCTTACTATTTACCAGTGTAAGCTCACAAAGAGAATCTAACCAGATCTATCATATCTCTTACTTAATGTTTCTGGGTTTTATTCTTTTATTTCTCTATCAAAAAATCAACTTTTTTTTGTTTGTTTGTCTGTTTTTGTTTTTTGATGGGAAGATTTCATTACCAGTCTGCTTTTCCCCTCAGATTCACCCCAAATTTTCTTGTTTAAATTTCTTTTATGTGAATTAACTCTCAATATACTAGTTCTAAACTATTTTCCCTCTACTTCCTTGTCCTTACAGTAAACGACAGTTCTATGTTTAGTTCATTTAAGAAAGGCAAATAAAAATAAAATGTTGAGTGCCAAAATGATGTCTTCCTCATTGTTGTGGTCCACTACAACTGATGCAGAAATTTTTTCAAACCTGACTTGAAAAAATACATGCTTGATCTAAACTGTACTAAAAACAATGACTGTCTCTCTAGTCAGACTTTTTCTACAACAGCCTTTGGATAATGACCATAGTCCCATATTGGTATTATCTTCATTTCCAATAAATGATGTTTCTATCCCAAGAGAAATTCCAAGTTGTTAAATTTTCCAAAGATGGGGCAAAAAGTTAAAATCTCAACAATTCCCCTGAAAATTGTTTTGAAACTTTCGTTTTCTATTTTGTTGATAAATGGTAGAAAAGTTTTTCACTTGATAGCATCTTATAAAATAAAAGTCAGTGTGGAATATTTTCATCATTTCTGTTTGAAAATGCTGACAAAGCCAACACAATCCTGAAAATGTTCTGATTTCTCTGACTCTGCTTCCTTAAATGGAAATTGCTCCCTCAGACAAATTCCAAGAAGTTTTTCTGATAAAGGATTGTTAAGGGAACTGTAGTGGATAATAAGGGCTACAGGCACAGTGAGGAATCTGTGTGCTTGCATAATCCCTGAAAGTCTCTCAGATGCAGAAGAAGATGAAGTTTGTGATGTGTTTTGTATTAAGTGAGTAATTTTCAGACCAAAAAATTGTAGATCAGCTATAAGCCTACTACCATCAAAAAAGCAGGGACTGGGACCCCCAGCTCAAAGAATTGATGGATTTCTTATCTTCAGCTTTGCACTGTGCACCCAAAGAGCAGTAGTAGAAA
>VXAL01010042.1:253824-276823 GCA_013399475.1 Chauna torquata
TTTCCATCTAGGGCCATAATCCATATTTTGGTTTAGAGACACTAAAATTTAGCATTATCTCTTCTTACTGCAGGTCACAGCAGTGGTCACTGTCTGCTCTCACACATACTTAACGTACTCAGATCCTGGTAAATATGANTATGTAGAAGCTGTGAGGGCAAAAATCTTATTTTCATAGATTCTTCACTTCTGAAAGGGGTTTATGTGAGATGGCTCCACAGAATATCAGGGAACTAAATTCAGTAAACTAGAGACTGATTCCAGCTCCTATTGAGGGCAGGAGGCTTGTGTGAAGTATTAGGAGAAGAAGCCCCCATATCTAAGGGGGTTAATCTACAGCTCCCTTTGATTTCCAAATGGGATCTGTGCTCCTCTTTTCCTGTTGGACCCAGGTCCTTCTTGCTGCTCCAGAGGGAGCCACACATCCCATGCAGCTGTGACTGTATTAACAGATATGAGGGGCATAGCTCTATTTAACAAGTTACAAGCATTTCTTACAGCCGCCGAAAGAGGGGTCCCTTTGTTCCAAACAAACCCCTCATCATCTAGTGCAAACCTGCTGCTTCCCACATCTTTATGCCCACTTCTGAGTGCCCTGCTGCCATGGCACAGGTTGCTTCCAGAATTTTGCCTTGAATTTTGCCTTGAAGCTTATGTAAATGGCTTTCATCCATCACTTCTCAGCTGTGACCAACGGTTGGCCGCATGAGTAACCATGAAGTAAACAGAAGTGTGAATTTAAGGTGTACTGGATAGTCCATGATAGCTGTTTGTCTGTGTGCTGCTACCGCTATGAAAGTAAGTGAATTTATCTCACATTCAGTGAGAAGTGAGCTGCCTTGAGATTCCTCACATTTTCCAAACCACATTTGGACAGGTACCATGGAGTATTTGATGTCTTTGACACCCACGCCCTTTCTTACCTCATGGTAACTTGTTTGTTTAACTGTACCCTATATGATCCAGGGAAGAAAATGTCATTGTTAATAAAGATTATTAGGGACTTTGGCTCTATATTTTCATTGCCAGCGAGGAAGAGAATTACCTTTTCAGGGCAGTTACAAAGGAATATTTTAATTTTATTAAGCCTGATGTTTCCATTAATAATTTCATTAAATTTATTAGTGTCACAACATTGTTTGCATGGCTACTTTAAATGTTCTATGTACATTAGATATTTACAGTTGCACTATATAATATTTATCATAACAAACTATACATTATTTCTTACTACCAAGCTCATCATTATCTTCTGCTCATCTAATGACTGTTTATTTTGTTACAGAATAATTTGAAAAGAAGATGAAGGATCTCCTGTACCTGTGTTTACTCCTTGCTGGTCTTTGTGCCGTAACACATTGCCACCATACAGATGTTTGCCATGAAATCAGTAATACAAATATACATGGTGGAAAAGAGAATTTATTAAAGCACAACTGTCACAACCAAGGCTCTAACTATGCGGATTTTGTATTTAGATTTTACAAGCAGGCTATATCAAAAGAAGCACATAAAAACATTTTCTTTTCTCCCATGAGCATCTCTACTGCCTTTGCCATGCTGGCTGTTGGGGCTAAGTCAACCACCTTGACTCAGATTTTTGAAGGAATGGGCTTTGACAGTCTGACTGAGACTCGCATACACGATATACATGAAAGTTTTCATAAAGTTTTAGCAGTACTGAACTGTACTGATGTTAACATCACTTTAAATATAGGAAATGCCCTTTTCACAGCTATTGGATATGAACCACAGGAGACATTTTTACAAAATACCAAACAATTTTATGATGCAGATTTTTTTTCTAGTAATTTCCATGAGCCAGAAGAAGCTAAGACGCAAATCAATAATTATGTAAAGGAGAAAACCCAGGGGAAAATTCCTGAATTAATTGGTCGTCTTGATCCAAATACTGTACTGGTTCTTGTTAACTACATTTATTTTAAAGGTAAGATATATAACATAATATTACACTGGATAATTTTAAAGCAAAAAAAAAAAAAAGAAAAATTGTAGGGAACGCTTGATTATTTGTCAGCAGTGTGACTATTTAGGAAAGAGCTAAGCTGTGGAGGACTTTCAAAGTAAAGATTAGATCTGGCCAAAAGCACAGTATCTGATTGTTCAGAAATACTGATTTTTTGATTTTGGCCTAGTTTGCCCAAAAGTTGTGGACAGAGAAGTCCTAATCTGGTAGTCTGCCTCATAGGCAGGGATGCCTTATAGCATGCAGTCTCAATGGTCTGGGACATAATGGCTAAGGATGTTTCTCAGATCTATATGCTGTTCCAGTCAAACTTTTAGAGGACTGACATCCTTGAACTTCAAGGGTCCATAGTATTCTGGTAGATCTACTAGATATGCTGCGTAAAAACTTTGGAGCTAGCATTTTGAGGGTCTGTGCTTCTGGAGCCCTCCTTGGATGCTAGGGTCCTTCATTCTGCTGAAGAATTCCTCATCAGGCTGAGGGCAGTCAGTCTGCATCTGGTATGAGGCATCCCCTAACAAGAGAAAATGGAAGGGCAGGAAAGACATAACAAGATCCTGCGGCCAAATCTTTAAGTAGGTGAATTTAGATAACATAGAAGGCACAAGAGAGTGATGGGAACTTATGGCTACAGCAGATGCAGGACTCTCTCTCTCTCGGTTGGTCCTAATCAACCTTTGGTTGTTTTTCAGCAAGATAAGACTTAGTCAAACTAACTTTGCTAAACTCACTGCACAGCTAAAATGCTTCATTGTGTGTTATGCAGGAGGTTGAAGTGATCTGGTAACGCTCCTCTTCCATAAACAGTGCTCCAGCATCCTAACATTTAAGTTGGTCTGATTTATATCAGCCATTTTTATGATCTTCATATGCTCAAGTGAAACATTGTCTCCTTCCCCCCATCAGCTGCCTGGGAAAAGTCTTTTGATCCTGCACGTACATATGAGGATGATTTTTTTGTGAACATTAATGCACCTGTTAAAGTCAAGATGATGCAGCATGACAGTGACTATAACAGTTACTACGACCAGGATCTTTCTTGCGAGGTGGTAGAGCTGCCTTACCAGGGCACTGCACGAGCATTGCTCATTCTGCCTGACGATGGGAAGATGAAACAAGTGGAAGATGCTCTCTCAAAGGAAACTGTTTGTAAATGGGATAGCAAACTTGAAACCAGGTAACTCTAAGTAGATGAATTACTATATTTTCAGAAACAATATTATTTTTAAGAGAAAGCATTAATTTCAGATCTCCTTTTCCTGGATTTAATGTACTGATTTCATAAAGCAGGGTTTTAAATGATTCCCAAGATGAGCCAGAGAACAGCATGATTGATAAGCAACTACAGGCTCTCTGACATGACAGTAATGGACACAGAATTGCAACAACTACCTCAAGACTTGCTTGGCTACCTTTTGGTTACCATACCTCTTTTTTCACGTTGCTAACATAATTCATTTGCTTCACTGCATCTTAGATTTTATCCTCCTTAGGCTTTCCACAGATGGTCTGTATGTTCTCTGTAACCCTCTAGCCACAAAATTCTACTCTGTGTGCATGTCTTGACACTGGGATGAAAGAGTGGCAATGAAGATATTAGTTTTTTTTTTTTTTTTTTTCCAAGGGTAACTAAAAACAAAGAAAGACTGTACATACAAGAAGATGGATTTGGGCATCTCTTTGGATGCCCAAATACAAGTACTACCATAAAACAGATTAGCAGTCAGAGGAATACTGTCAAGTGTCACTGAATTGCATACTATCCAGCCTGCTGGCTGAAACAAGACTGCTGTACTTCACTGCTGTTTTGTTTTCTTTGTTCAACAGAAGAGCAGATCTTCACTTACCAAGAATTTCTATTAGTGGGTCTTATGATGTCATAAGTTTGTTGAAGGAAATGGGCATTACTGATGTATTCTCTAGTAATGCTGATCTGTCTGGAATTAGCGGCAGCCCTAATCTTCTGGTTTCACAAGTAAGTGGATGGACAGAGCAGGTGATGGAGCGGTTGTTAGTTTTTCTGATCAATTATATTTGGGATTTTTAGTGACTTGCTTTCCCTCCTTGTCCTACTGAAGTTATAAGCAAAACTCACGATGATGTCCAGGTGCTTACTTAGTAATTGTGCTTTTCTACAGAGAGGGTCTGCTGTCCCACCTTTGAATTATTTTAGTATCACTATTAATAGGCTGGATATTAAGTGCATGGAAAAGTTGGACAATAATTTAAATGTTTTCTTGGCGCTGTAATACAATTGTTTACATGCAGTTGTGCCAAGAAAACTACAAATGAGGTGTATGTTATGATATATGTATTGATTAATACCTTTTTTAATATTTTCAGTTTCCAGAAAACTTCTACTTTACAGTAGCAGAATTTCACATCAGTTTAAGCTACTATTTAATGTGGCAAAGATGCCAAAAACTGTCCCTAAATTAGCATTTAAATAGCAGTCTTCCATAAACCTTCGAACAACAGATAATATGTTGCTAGTGGAAGACCAAACCATCTAAGAAAATAAACTAGACAGTTGTTATACCCCTTCTGCTCAGGACTGGTGAAGCTGAATCTCCAGTGTACCTATACTTAGTTTTGGCCCTCCCCATTCAGTCCTGGCATGGAAAACACTCCTTGCAAGTTGTTGCAGGTTTACTGAGACATACAAGAGAATTTGGTCTGCTGGATTTTATCATTTCTTTCCTCTCCTAAATATTCTGTAAGAAGAGAGTTTATCTTCACCTCCTGCTTGCTGTCCCATATAGGAACCACAATATTTGCTCCTTTTCCCCACAGGCAATTCACAAGGCTCTGCTGGATGTTGATGAGACTGGAACTGAGGCTGCAGGAGCCACAGCCATAATCCTTACCAAAGTTTTTCATCCTTCTGTTACCATCAAATTCAACAGGCCCTTCATTGTGTTGATTTCTGACAAAGCAACCAGCACCACACTTTTCATGGGGAAGATTGTCGACCCTACTAAGAAATAATTGCTGAGTTATTAGGCACGCTGGTTATATGTTTGGCGTGGTGTATAATGGTAACCATGTTTGCACAAGTGGGCTGGTTAACACTACTATAACTGCTCTCTAATTAAGGGATACTCAGAATTAAATGGAGAATTTCATTATCAAATTAGTAAGCAAAAAAAAATTGTAAAGAAAAGAAAAAAAAACAACCAATGGACAGTTTAAAAATGTAACATTTTCACAGCTGAGTAATTCAAGTTATTAATACATTTTCCAAATTTTCCTTGGAAGAGAGTTTCTTGTGAAGTCTTCTGTTGTTTTTGTAAGTGATTTCTCTCTGCTAAGCAGTTTTGTCCAGACTACTTTAAGTTCTGGGTTACTCGACAAAACCTTTTTTCCAGTGGGTAACAAGCCTCTTGTAATTCTATTACCTCTACTCTGGGACTTGCTGATGATCAGTGGTCAGTTGGGCCAGTCCCTACAGAGTCCTTTCTCCCTTATATATCCCTTTGCTGCCTAGTCAGTTGTTGTTAACTCTCAGCCAACCTGTTCTTCTTTCTCATGTGCCAAATCTTTGCCTAAGATCTTTTTAAAAATTTTGACAAAAGGTAGAAAATTCCTGAGACAACAGACTCATTCTGCTGTAGCACTGTGTCTTTTTGCAGTCTGCAAGGTCAGCAAGGAACTGTGAAAGAGTGACATTAAGCATAAATTGTCAACAAAGAAATGTCCTGCTAAAATGTCATCCATGAATTATTGCTGTGGTTAATGAATAAGATTAGCATTGTCATTTAAATCTATCACTTAAAGACAGACTTTCAGTGTCTCCAGTCTCTACCTATAAATCTTTTAAAATCATTGAAAACTTTCAGTCACTCTTATTAACATAGCAAGCTGTCTGTAAAATATGTTTTAAAGGCTGTTAAGTGAGTCCGTATTTCCTCGTATGGAGACAGCAATTCTTTGCATTCTCTCCTTATGTGCTTTCTTGAGTAAAACCTATTTCCAAGAGACACATAAACACTCTCGCCATCGTAGGTCTGCGGATCTCCCACTCGTACTGCAGCAGAGCACTGGTGCCTGGTGCTCAGCCTTGCTGACTTCTATAGCAAACCCTTTATTGTGCAGTTGCTGTCTCAAGGAGAGGCTGACTCCTGCTTTGACAGCTGTTCTCCCACTGCACTACACACTTTGATTCGTGCCATTGCATAGAGACCCTAGATATACGTTTTGCAAGTGGGGTTTAGTCCCTGTCCCCAGGAAGACGGTGCTCCAGAATGTATATTGCTCATTTCTACAGTGGTTCTGGCAACGTGCTGTAAGCAATGCAAGCCCCAAACCAACAAAGAAACTCCCCACCCCTTATGTCCCTCTGTCCCTCTGATTTGTTCTTCCAAACTTGCTCCAGCCTGCACAGAGGTGCTTTACTGGGACTCATCCGCAGCTGTAGCATGGGTTTGGTATATGGGGGGACAGCTATGCTTCAGACTCAGAAGATTTGGAGACTACTGCCTTGTCTGGAAAGAAGAGTCCCTTTGCTCCAAGCAGCAAGAACTCAGTGGAAGCCCTGAGCTATTGCTTCTGCTGAGGCAAGATACCATCACTCAGTGGAGATACCGCACCTCTATGCGAAGCAGCGGCTTTTACAGAGTTGAGATCAATGATAACTTGCTGTGGTGTGAGGCAGCCTGCTCTGCGGTGGCTGTATGAACTCAACAAGAGCTGGGAGCAGTTCCAGCGAGATCCCACCCTGATAAATTAGTGCACCAGTGCTGATTACAAGGCAGGATGGTGAGATTTTTATCAGAGCAGGGTGGCAGAAAAACAGGTTCCGGGCCTATTGCTAAAGAGAAAGAGGTTAGGAAAAATCTCATGGTTGCTAGGACAGAGCAGAGGCTTCAGGAAATAACACGGAGCAACTTCCTGCCCCATCTGCCTCCCAGGCTCTTGCTTTTGAGAATGGATGCAAAGAGCTGCAGGAGGAGAGCTGCACTGGGAATTTTCACTCTCTAGTGAGAGGAATAGGGCACTAGGCTGCTCCTGGCAAGGGTCTGTCTTCCCACGGGGAGAATGCTGGGTTTGGAAAGTATCTACTAGCATGTGGGGCATCACCACAGTTGTCTTCTGTTAGAGGAACTTCACAACCCAGACCAGAAAGCTGGCCTGAGGAGTTACAGGGTCCTGGAGTAAGCATTGTCCCAAATCTCTCTGCCAAGGGAGGATGTCAAGAGGACAGGAAACAAACTAGTCAAGTGCCATACATATGTGGAAGGAACAAAAATACCTGTAGCTCACAGTGTGGAGATCCACAGAGCCTGGGTGCTAAACATACCTGGCTGATGTTACTCTCTGCGCAGTCCTGATGATGTTCTTTAAGGACAGAAAAAAATCTGTCAAGTTATTCTGAAGAGAGGGGTCATTTTGTCCTAATTCCAGGAAAATCTGATCACATTGGTCTGCCCTGCATCATTTGTCCTTGTTGTTTTTGTCTGTCTTAATGGGTGGTAGGAAACAATCTTCTTCATGGTATCTAATTATATTAATGGCAGAGAAGAAAACAGAGGATTCTGCTAGACATAGGTTAAAATTTTCATTTAGGGACTGTGTATTCATTTTATCTGTGGTAAGCACATGTATTTCCTGGAGTCTTTCATTCATGTGTAGGTGATTTTATTAACACCCTTTAACCTTCCACTACAAAACAAACAAACAAACAAACAAAAACCCATACCTGATTAGCACAGCTCAATCTCACACATACGTTCCCACAGTCTATGCAACAGCTGGACCCAGACTAAACCCTTAGTGATACCTAGAACTTCTTTACACCCTATGAAGTGTCATCCATTTGACTTCCTGCAGTGACAGTCAGCAGAAGGGGAGGTACAGCTTACAGCAGAGTATGCAACCCCCTACAATAACCATCTGAGATAAATGACCTGCTGTGGGTCTGTTAGCCCTGACCAGACATACTTACAGGAAGCTCAAAGAAAAAGGACTTAACCAAAGAGAGCTTATCTCAGCTGAGAGTCCCTGCAAGGGAACATGGACCCACTGGGCTGGGTCCCTGACAAGCAGCCTAGCTGTGTCTGAGCAGACCTGACTGCCAAGCTTCTCCTGGCAACCCCTGAGCCATGTGGGAGACAGCAAGTTTGTTCTGTCTGACCTTGTTTATGGTCCACTGGGACTGTTTGCTGATGGGATAGTTTCTGTCAGTAAAGCTCTATTTGCATTGCCCCATGGCAGAGTCTATGAAATATGTTGTCACAAACCATGAAGAAGTGTGATTTTAGAGCTAATGCAGTATGTGTTCAATGTCTTTTTACCTTTCATCAGTAAGGAAAGGAGCTGACTCCATGCCAAAAGGCACAAAGGAATCAGATAATCACAGAAACACCAGTTGATCTAATAAACCCTGCTATTCAGATGCTACAAGTACTTTGGACTTTCCTTTCTTCATACTGTCGTAGAATCATAGAATGGTTTGGGTTGGAAGGGACCTGTAAAGTCCGTCTAGTTCCAGCCTCCCTGCCATGGGCAGGGACACCTTCCACTAGATCAGGTTGCTCAAGGTCCCATCCAACCTGACCCAGCTAAGCAATTTGAGCCTCAACCCTGTTCTCCAGAGAACTCTCCCTTGAATGGGCATACCAGACCTCTTCCTACAGCTACATCATTGGTTCAGCCCTTGGCTGCTGTTACTGATTTAAGGAAATGGGAATTTAGCCAGACACAAGCCAACCCTATTCTAATTGTTTCAGTAGATTCCATAGAACAAAACCAGCAGGCTTTTCTTTTTTTTTTTTTTTTTCGCTGTACTCACACTCATTTCGAGCATAGAATCATTAAGCTCTTAAAAATTAGTTGACTCTGATAGTTCCTGGGCAGGGTGGTTTTTGACTGTGGATTCTGAGAACCAGGCTTACCTGTATGGCAGCTACAGGACAGTCAGTGCCTCACAACCCAACTCATCTTTGACATGTGTCTAGGTAGCTTTGGGAGGTATAAAGAAAGCTCATAGTAGTGTTACTTCCTAATCCAGCATTGACGTCTTGTCTCCAAAGCACAGAGGCACTGAAATTTCCCAGCAGAAAAAAAGTTCAAGTTAAACACAGGCAAATATCTCACTAAAAACTGAATATTCACTGCAGTGGGAGCTAGATTGAGTGCATATTCTCAAGAGGGAAAGGAGCATAGAGGCCACCATGGGCTGTGTAACTCCAAGTCCTGTGACTTCTCCTAATTTTACCCAACTGCCCAGCAGTCCCTGTTGTGTAGTACACCTCTGCCTTTACCCACATGCAGCTGCTTTGATTAAATTTAAACTGATCACACACATGCAGTGGTGATATTATCCATTCTCTGTAAATAGTTGGACAGCAATGACTGATCTGGAAATATCCTTTGTGTTTTCCCAGACCAACGTTTTACAGAGAATCCATTTTTAAATAACATGGTAATTGTGCCTTCCTCAGACTAACAGTTTTAAAGAAAACAATGTAATTAATCCATTTCATGTAGATGTCCTTGACTGTGATTAATATCCTGGTTACACAAACTCAGCTCAGCACAGACATTGATGCAAATAACTTTGCTGGCTTCTTACAAAAGAGAATTTCCATGATGAAACTAGCTTTTCAATTCAATCCTGCCCCTAGAGATGAATTTATCACAAGTGAATTAACCTGATTAATATAAATGAGTCTTAGTTATTTCTCTTATATTTGACTGTTTTCAGTTTCTTTTCTGTAAGCCATCTGGAAATAAAATACTTATGATTTATTACTTTGGTAAACAAGAACATATCCTTTGTGGTTGGAAAACTTCTGTTAACATTGATCTGACGCTCATATGGAAGGTCTGATGAACACTGGACTTTGCCTGACTTGTGCAAAAATCTTATTAAGGAAAAGTTGTTACACTATTTACTCTTTCTCATGTGGGAAACATGGACCAGGTGGAAGATGCTCCACTGAAGGAAAATGTGTGAAAGGGAAAAACAGCGCAGAAAAAGATAATTCACTAAGTGTTGCAGTCGTCATAAGAACTTTGGTTGCAGCCAGGAAAGAATCTCAGAGCAAGAGAAAACATCTGTGCATAGCTGTGATGAAAGATGTAATGAAAAGTGAGTCTTAAAATGCATGTGAATGCAAAAGACTGCATATACCTAGACCTCATTTAGCTATGCTGTTCACACAGATGCGAACAGATCCTTTAAACATCAAAAAAAGCCATATCATATCTCACATATTCAAGAAACAGATACAAGAAAGTACAATTTGAATTTATTTTCTGTTCCTGTATCTTCTATTTTTCAGGTCTGAGCTGTATCCTTTGGGCAAATCTCATGTAAGAAATTTTAAGACGTCTTGGGACTCAGCTGCCCCAGTCGGAGATCATTGCCTTGTGGCAATGCCGGACGTTGTGCTGTGTGTCGTAGTAGTGACATACTCAGAGTTGTAGTAAGCGTGATTCAGAAGAGGCATCAAATAGAGACAAACACACTTCGGTCCTTCTAGCTGCTTCTAGGCTGGCAAGGTGGAGAAGATGGTGCTGCAATCATAACAGAAAGCACATGTAGGTACAGCCTCAATACCGAAGTGTGTTGTGGTGGCATGTTAATGTGAGCCACTGATGGAAATGGGGTTTTGCTAACCTGTCAGAACATGAATTGCATGTTCTTTTTCCTTTGTTGAAACAAGAAAGAGAATTGTCACATTAAACCATCTCAGGGATATGTCAGAATCCTCAACATCCCAAAAGCTTACAATGTCAAAGACTTGTTTGAGAAAATGGATATAAGCAATGGAATCATATCTTAAACTTTATTTTATTGAATATTTCCATTCAGAGCTAGCTGCTCTGACTTCTGCTTCTTCATTATGGCTGACAGTATTAACCTATTAAATAATAACAAATGATTACATTTTGCAAAGTTTAGTCCTAATACTTTCTACCTGGCTTTAGAGGCAAAAATCTTCAAATGTAATTCTAAAATATCTGCATAAGGGATTTGGTTACTGCTTATTTAAGGTCAAGTCTGCAACAGAAAGATAAATAAGAACAATTTGAATTCAAATAGTAGTGCCAAGAGGTTTCTCTGTGTAGACAACTTCGTCCCAAAACGTGAACTTTAAGTCCCTGGTGAACTTGTCATTCTAAAAGTTGTTGGCATAAGGATGGTTCCTTTACACCAAGAGAATACGGTGTGGGGGGCAAATTCTGCTAGCAAGCTGTTGTCATTTCAGTATACCAGGTATGAGTAGCAAGACCTCTGCAAGAAGCTGAGATTGTGGTGTGATTCTGCTAGCCTGCTTTCTACAGGTAAATCCGCAAGTACAGAGCCTCATGTTCTGGTGATTATAGGAAAAGGAGCCCTGTGCCACCATCTTCTGGTAAAATCAAGGAATGGACATGACAAATTTTGTCACGTGTTGAAACCAGAAAGTGCAATATCTTTCTGGCTTGCTGTTGCTTTGTCAGTAGGGATTTTTATTTTCTTTTTAAGTTTTACGTAAAGGATTGGTGAAATACTATACCTGAACTGACTGTTGCCACTCAGGAATACGTTCTTTGTGTTGTGGTAGGTAGTTCATGTACAGATCAGTTCTGTAGCAGGGAAGGAGGCAAATTAAATATTAGAAATTATTAGGGAAAGAAAAAAAAAAAGGAGAGAGAGCAAATCAGATAGGAACATTGCCACTGTTATATCTCTGGATCATCCACACATCATTTAGAGCAGGCAGTTCTGGTCCTGTAATAACAGAAAGAATACATAAGAATTGAAAATCTTTAGAAAAGGGTGGTAAAGTTAATCAAAGTTCTGAAACAGCTCCTATTTAAGGTGAGAGATCTTTAGCTTGGAAAAAAAATACCTTAGAGGGCATATAAAAGGCATCTACAAAATTATTTGTACATTGTGGCACAGATTGGGTAGATGAAGACTGAAAGTTTACCATCCTGCATTAGAAGCAGGAGCTAGGAGCTAAGGACCTTCATACAGAGCATGGAGGAGCCAGGTTCAAAGACAACAAAAGGAGATGGTTCTGCATGCAGCGGATAGCCTAGGTAGAGTGGCACATTGCAGGGTGATCCTGCAGCCCCTGAGGTCTACCAGCCCCGTACATGTTCCTTATGCCCTTATGCATCTCCTCACAGTGTTCCACTGCACGACAGATCTAGGCTGAGAGCACTTTTGGGAAGGAGTGCTCAGACCCAGCACAACGAGACTGAATGAAACTTCTTGAGCTCTCAGCCATCCCTTGCACTGCAAACCTCAAGCTTTTCTTGTTGAGAGAGGATGTGAACTAACAGAATAGGTATGGTCAGGAAAGACCCATGTTTACCCAGGTGCAATGGACAAACTCACTACTACAGGCTGCAGAAAGCAACATGCTGTGTCCTTCTCCCATTACGTAGGCACTAGCCCCAGATAAATCTAACCTGTAAACAGGTGCCTTCTCTCTTAAAAATGTATTTCTCTATGGGCAAAGTGAATGTTTACTGTTATGTATCCATAACTCTAGTTTTTGTGCTAAGTGTAATACAGTGGAAACTTAGGTCAGCTGCATTTCTTTGGAAAGCAAATAGCTTTCAGTCCAAAGCATACAATGAACAACAGTTCAAAGATGCATCATTTCATCATTTTCCAGTTCTGTAATTCACTATCCACACTTGGAAAAATGTTTCCAAAGTGCTTCCACAGGACTCTAGTTTAGAGCTGAAAGTCTGTTAGAAATAATTTAAGTTTGAAGGATTTCTGGGCTGAACTGTTCCAGATTGATATATACATATATATATATATAGCCTGTCTGCTTTTCCAAGGTGGATTCTAGATAACAACACTTTCTGGTTACTATCATCTAAGCAAGTGTGTTTTACGTACCATGTTTTTACCTAGACTTTCTTGATTTGCTAACTGAATATTTGCTCAAACCAGTTTTATTATAGTTCTTCAATACGTTTTACCAGGTAGCTAGAGTAAATCACTCAGGAGCGTTAGGTTTTTAGGAACTGATTTTTAAAATTCTCTGCTTCCACAGTATCTATCAGCTAATGCTACAGGAACTGAATTAAAATATGTGCTTCTTGAAGCGCACAAGTAAGTAAAGCTAGTCGAGACACTATCATTACTGAAAGGTAGTGCATACTATCTTGTTTTGTTTTGTTTTGTTTTGTTGTTGTTGTTGTTGTTTTCATGAGTAAATGTAAGGATGATGAAAATATTCCTGACAGGTAGTGAGAAATGGAGTCACATAAACAGTGAAAGCTGAGAAAATGTGACTCTCATAACCTCAAATGCAAAGAAAACAAAACAGTCAGCTTGGTTTCCAGAGGAAACAGACTCAAATTTTCATGTTTGTAGCCATTTGCCTTCTCTTAACTACCCTCCATAACACTTTAGTTTATTGCCAAATTTCAGTCAGGCTTACCAGAGAGGTAGGAGATTGAGAAAACCTTATGCTACTATGTGAAAATCAGTGAAATCCAAGTTTGTGCTTGCTGTAGGGATGGCAGGCAGGACTCAACTGCTGTAAATTTTGCTGACAGCAGCCAGCAAGGAGCAAATGGCAGGGAGCCCCAGCTTAGGAGTGCAGTTTGGGCGGGGGGCAGAAATGAAAATGAAAATTAAAATGTAATGTGATGTGAACCGGTACCATGCATTGACATTGTGCTCTTAATCTGCATTAGAACAAAACAGAGAGATAAACCCAGATTTTTAATCTCATTAGTTTCTCTGGTCCAGTTTATTGGCTGGACACTACTGAAGTTGATGACAATAGGGTAGTTTGCCTAAAATGAGGAGCTGGATACTAAACCGTTATAATACCGTAAGGTCAGGTAAAGACAGGTATTTCTACCTCACCATAGCTTGCTGGAAGGAGTCTACATTTACCTAAAACACAAAATAGTCATATCTAATGGCATAGTCCATTCTGATGATGATGGCTTCTCTGAAAGAGTTAATGTCTCTCAGCCTGGGTATTTGCAGCCTAATCAAGTTATCTCCTTGCCTCATTTTTAATATATTCTTTTTTTCTTTTTCCTTTCGTTTACACCTGATGTGATTTTCATGTCTTTCTACAAAACTCTGGTGAATAAACTTAAAATATTTGTACATCACTTCATAACATGGTGGGAAAAAATTATTTTTACTAACTTTTAGCAAAAATTGATTTAAAACGTGGGAACTTCCTCATATAAAATCCAGAAAATGTGAAATTTATCAAGTACATGAAGAAAAGGTCTTTCGTAATTATTGTTATGTTAATAAAACCTCATAATTAGAGACATCATTTCTTCAGTTTTTGTCCAATTCAAATCATAATGCATTAATTATTGCCACAGGTTCTGATTTAGCAATGATAATGATTATCTTTAGCGGAAATATGCATACACTACTCATATGACTGGAATTAGTAACTCACATCTTGTTCAATAAGGTATCCCATTCAAAAACGATTGGGCCTGGGGCCTTTGTTTCTTCTTATGTACATTCAGCAACATGCTTGGATAGTTATTGGATAGAAATCTAAGTTTCCTGTTTCCCAGGCTTGCACCTGCTTTATTAGGTTAACATGTCATGCTAGTTGATCTTTCCTCGGTCATATGAATACCTATAGATCTATGTGCATTTACATACATAAATATTGTATGTCTTTCATAGGTAGACAAAAACACGCACAATTATCTGCACAATTCATATAAGTATTGTTTAATGTATTTTATTTTATTTTTAGGCAGAACATCCTCAGAAGGAAGGCTAGGAATTGTCTTTCCTTCACATTCTCATCAGCCTCTTGAAGCCTGAAGATAAACTATTGCCCTGCCAGGTGGGAGTTTTGGGTCTGATTCTCTCAGGTTGAACAGTTCATAGGATTTGAAGGTCTTATATCCAGATCAAGTGCTCCAGTCACTTGGTTAGCAAAGAAAAGATTAGCACTGCTGATTTCAACAAGAAAATATTGTGCCCTGCCCTCTCATGCTGTTTGGCTATGCAGCCCTGTGAGACAGCCATGGCACAAGAGTCTTGGTTTGAAATTGAGGGGAAGAGGATACAGTTCCCTTTCCAGTGTTCCCTTCAGACTTCTAAAGGCACATCCCCACCATTGTGCTCCTGTTCAGAGGTGTTGAAGACGTCTTGTGCTCAGCATTTCACACCTAACATAGCTTGGGAATCCTGCTCAGGAGGCAGATACTTGGGAGCTTGCAGACTGGGATGTGTGTGTTGACCTGGCCACTGCTCTTTGCCCATGTAGTATAGCAGTTCTCCCTCCCAGCACGGGCTCCCATCTATCCAAATGCCCTTTTCTGATGAGATGGTGAAATTCTTCACCAGTACAGTCCAAAAAAAAAAACAAAGCAAACAAACAAAAAAAAAACATATTCCTTTTGAAGCTTTTATTTGATAAGAACATCTGTCAGATGATATTCTCCTGAATATGGTTCAGTAGTCAGTAGCAAAGCAAAGATATGAGCAGGCCACATCCACATGACTAAATCCTTCTGCATTACAAGACATCTTGTGTCCACTTTTCCTCAACATTCGTATTTGAAATCCAATTGTCTAGATTTGTACATGAAGAATTAATTTCTTGGGGATAGATGGATCAGAAAAGAACAGAAAAGAATAAGTTTTGTCTGCCTTGGGGGGTAAGGAAGGAATTATGTGCAAAATCTTTTACATATCTAGTTTTTTGTCATAGTGGAACCTAGAAAATGAAGTCTTCTCTCTGGGTGGCTTAGCTACTTGCTAGGCAACATGGTATCACTGAATTGCTATCCCCTGATCCCACAATGGCTATAAACCACAATAAGTGCATTTTTGCTCTTACAAGCAACATAAACGTTCTTTCCTGCTTTATATGTTCTTAGACAGCATCGGAAGGTATCTTGAAACAGACACAGCTTCCAGAATCTCTGGGGCTGATAAATGTATTTCTGGTTATAAAGTGAAGAAAATAACAAAGAGTAATGAGCACAGTAGAAAGAACTTTGATTCTCAGCACAGAAAATGGATACCTGTATTTTTCTTCAAAGGTAAGATATAATACAGCAATTCATGGCAAGTGCGAGGTTCTGGTAACGGATTGAGACTGAGGGTTTAAAAGTGAGTAATATCCCAAAGGACACTAACAGAGTAGCGTGGTTGCAAGGCCAAACTTTCAGGCTTTAGGAAACACTTGAATTAATACTGTACCGTACGAATGGCTGTAGTAGTAGCCACACAGTAATGGGAACAGACATCACTTGTTTTGCCAGCTATTTAATGAGAGGGCTGTAGTGACACTCAGAAGTCCTGATCTTGTCTCATTTCTGGGACTGGATGTACTCTAACGGTTGTTATGTTTCTGTCCTGTACAAATGTCCGCCCTCTCTTTCCTCCTCATTGTCTTCTCCAGGCATTTACCAGGATGTACCAGCATTCCTACCACAGCCCCTGTCACACATTGAAACGTAATGAACTTGAGTGTATTTTGAGGTGTTGACGCTATCAGCCATGTATTGTCTGTACATTTTTGCCCAGCACCTACTTAAATGCTACTTTAAACTTATTTGTGTTCCCAAGATGGAAACATTAGCTTGTCTGTTGTTGCTCCAAAGAAATTAGTGTCGATTTGCTGGGCATCTGGCCAGGCATCAGTGTCTTTCCTGGAGTTATAGCTCCAGCTATCCCATGCCTTTCACACAGCAGTGCTGATAGAAGAGAGTTTTCCACCAAGTCCCTTTTCCTGCCACACTTTGCTTCTCTCTATGCTCTTGCTGTCCCATTGTTTTGTTTTGTTTTTTTTTTGTTTGAGGTGTTTTCATTTTTTTGTTTTGTTTTGTTTTTTTCTCTAAAAAGTCAGGGGGGGAAACTCTTCACCAACCCCCCCAGTACTCAGTCACAAGTGATGGCCAGCAGTAATGGGTGAGCAGCTGCACTAACTGGAAATTTCTCACTAGGGTGGCAATGCCACATTGCCAGGTGCTGGCATTCACTAAAGAAACCTACAGACTGTCACCAATACAGTCTGCTCCCCTTAAGAAAAGCCTCCAAACCAGTAAATGTGAAGTCAAAAAGGATTATGGTAAGGCAGAAGGGCTTTATAAATCCAAAGGTTGCTTACCCCATCTTGAAATCCCGACAGAGGGGTTACGCCTCTGGCAGCACCCCTGTCCCGTTTGTTGGTCCCCCCGAGACCAAGCTAGGGATGGTGGTCGGGCAGGGAGGCTGTGCTCCCTGAGGAGCTGGGCTGGAACCTTTGTCCCCCGGCGCCAGACCCAGGCTGCAGGTGGCCTTCACATGAATTCACCACATTTGGCTCCAGCCACGAACGGCACGGCTCTCCCACCAGACCCACACAGCAGGCTTCTCACTGGAATCCACAAGCATGGGAGCAGCGAGAGATATGGTCCCTCTCATCCAGAGCCGCACCATGAGGCTATGTCAGCTTGGACAATTAGTCTGGACAAACTGTCCAGAATATCTAGTGTCATTACTGCTTGCTGTGCTTCCTCGCTGGTAACTTTTTTTTGAAGTAATTAATGATTAACGGGGGTGCTCTGCTTAATCCTGTTTAATGGTACTGAAGGGCGCAAGGAGCAGACAAGATCAGATGAACTCAGCAGGGTCCTCTTTGTAGCGCTGTAAGTACCCTTTCAGCTTTCTCTTGGATCATTAGGGCACATCAGTTTGGGGGATTATGTTGTTGCCTGGGAAGGGAGCCATTTCACATGTAAACAAAGTGGTGTATATGTTATGCAAAATCTCAAAACATGCCAAAACCCAGCAAGAATTACCTGCTAGCAAAGAATACACTTTACCTTATTAAATACAAAAATGCTTTGGAAACAACAGAGATCCATATAGAGACTTTGCTGCCATAGTGACCCAACATTTTATCTTTGAGGAAATTGTATAAGAATTTTGTAATTTGAGTTCTAGACTGTATGATCTGTGTTTATATCACATTTTCATTTAACACGTTTAATTATCTATTTATTTGATTAAGAGAGAAAGGCTAGTAGTGCTGCAAGAGCTATCCTGCAGTATCAAGTATAAAAACAACTTCCACCACTTTCTCTAGAGAAAATGTCATAAACTTCCAGTTATTTGCAATGTAAAAACAAACAAACAAACAAGCAAATAAAAAAGTAGTTTTTTACTTTTTTTTTACTTGTTATTATGATCAAAATTACCTGTTTTGAGAGAGTGCTGGGTTATGCACATAGTTTACCAGGAGACATATTCTTTCTGGAGATCATTGGCATCAGGAATATGAAACGAAAGTGAGGGATTTTTGAGAACAGGTGTGTTCTGAGAACCTCATTTTGCTTGGCTGGAGCACACAGAGAGGAAGGAAGGAATTTCCCTGCCATGTTTAGCGTGTCTATCTCTTTTCCAGGAAGGGTTAAAAGGAAGATGAAGCCCACCTTCTCCTTGTGTTTATTGCTGGCTGTTTTGTGTACTGTTTCCCAGTGTCATCAGCGTCCTCACTACCACAATAAGCAGGATGATCCTAAAGGAGCATATTATCCAGGTCGCAGTTCTCGCAGGGAAGGAGTTTATCCAGATAAAAACAAAACTTTTGTCAAACTGGTTCCCAGCAATGCTGATTTTGCATTTTCATTTTACAAGCTGGTCGCATCCGAGGCAACTGATCAAAATATTTTCTTTTCACCCATAAGCATCTCTGCTTCCTTTGCAATGCTGGCACTGGGTGCCAAGTCAGCAACGCTGACGCAGATTCTGGAAGGGCTTGCCTTTAACCTGAAAAAGACTCAGGAGCAGGAAATACATGAAGGTTTTTGCCAGCTTCTCCACATGCTGAACCATTCAGACAGTGATCTCCAGCTGAGCCTGGGCAATGCCCTTTTCATAGAAGAGATGCTAAAACCACTACAGAAGTTCTTGGATGATGTCAAAAGCTTTTATGAGTCTGAAGTCTTTTCTACTGACTTTAACAACTCCTCTGGTGCTGAGAATCAGATCAACAGTTATATTGAGGAAAAGACAAATGGGAAAATTATTAAACTAGTGGAAAATCTTGATCCTCTTACTGCAATGGTTCTTGTTAACTATGTCTTCTTTAAAGGTAAGAAATATCAAAGGGTGCTAAGGTTGTAACTTTGGTGATTATTGCTTATTACAGGGAATAAAAATCAAAGAGAAAGAAACTGTAATTTTAATTGGAGGAAACCATGTTCAGTATCTGGAAATTATTCCTATAAAATCATGTACATGAGTTGTCAGTATAAATGTCTGTGTCCCCACCTGGTTGAGTAAAATACTGGTTGTTGTTGTTGTTGGTTGGTTGGTTGTGTTTTTGTTTGTTTTGTTTTTTTAACAGATATCTTTGTTGTGCTGGGTAAATTCTTTAAAGTGATATTAGACTCATGCTATAATGAAAGATGTTGTTTTCAGTATTATCTCTCTTTAATCGTCTTCAAGCACCTGGGAGATAAAGGCTGCAATACTGGAACACCTAAGGGTACAGTAACATGAAAAAAATGTTTGCTCTAATCAAAGGAAGTCTGTGGGACTAGATCCTGCTTTGTTCATAATGACCATTCCTCTCTGTATTTCACTGAATTATTTTTCTTTTTGTCATAAGCCCATTGGGAGAAACCCTTCAGTGCTTTATATACAAAACAAGAGGATTTTTTTGTGGATCAGAAAACGTCTGTAAAAGTTGACATGATGTATCGGAAGGGTTACTACAAAAATTACTTTGATGAAGAGCTGTCCTGTTGGCTGGTTCAGATACCTTACAATGGAAATGCTGCAGCATTATTTGTTTTGCCTGATGAAGGGAAGATGAAGCAGGTGGAGGGTGCTCTCTCGAAAAGGACTGTGTCCAAATGGGAAAAGTTCCTTCAAAATAGGTAAGAGATTTTGCTAGGGTGAGAGGTGACCATGTTATACATTAGCAGTGTTTGTCTCACCAAGACTAAACATTAAAGGCCAGGTTATTTTACTGAACTCTGTTCACTTATTGGTCCCTCTCTGTGTAAGATTTCCCTTTTCTTAGTTGAAAAATGAAAAACAGTTCTAGGTAGTGAACAAATAGGGCATTAAGCTTGGGATCCATGGTGGGTTAAGTTCCTGGCTCAACTACAAGTTGCTTAGCACCACTATGATCAAGTTAATAGACTCTTATCTCATATACGCATTGTGAAACTAAAATGGAGTAGCTATTTTTGAAGTATTGGGTATTAGGGAGTTGAGAGCCAGGTAGGATCTGCAGCATTGTGTGTAAAAGAGGAAATTACTCATTCACCATCACTGAAGCTGTTTCTGTGGTGGCCCAGGCCCTGTTTTATATTCAAACAGCCCTAAGACAACTAGCTATGATCCTCTGAGGAACACCTGCTACCTAGTGAAGCTCTATTTGCAGCAGAATTGATATAGCTGTGTCCCTGCCACAACTCCTTGAAACCCACTGTGGAGGTAGAGGTTAACATGGGCTCATACTGCTGCAACCCTCTGCGTTACATAGCTATATCTGTCAGAAGTGCTATTTGAACTCTGAAAGCAGACTTGTAACGTTTAGAAAAATAAATGAGACTTGTCACTAAAGTGAAGTCATTGAGGAGCATTGCCTAGATGACAATTTGTCCATATTTGTGTTATTTGTTACAGAAAAATACATCTACACATACCAAAATTTTCTATTTCTGGTACCTATGATGTGAAAAATATAGTCAAACAAGTGGGTATGATTGATCTATTCACTGAACAAGCTGATCTCTCAGGAATTACAGAGGAGCCTGGACTGATGGTTTCAAAAGTAAGTCAGCACACGAAACATAGTGACTACAGGATTTTTCTGTTCTTGTGAATCTGTCATTAATATCACATGAAAAGCTTATCCCTTTCTCTCTGAAGCAAAATTCAATCATCAAAAGCTACTAGTCTGGAGGCAAAGATAGACATACCTTTCCTAAAACTGAAATGAAACATGCATACAAGGGGTTACATGCACATGGTTTGAGGACGAGGAAGAAGACATACATATCATTAGATGTTCTTTTGGCTACTAAACAAAATTATCTAAAGGTAGCACATTAACTTTGGTAAAATATCCTCTAATTCCCCTTACAGAGGGTAAAAGGCTATTATTCCTGCCCTCCTAGTGCTCTTAAAAAGTTATTTTTTTCAGCTAGATGATAGGGTAGATTACTGATAACACATGAAGCTGCCAAGCGCAAAAACAAAGTCTAGGCGAAATTACCAGGTTTCTTTACTTCCCAAGCTTCTTGTCATCAGTCATCTTGAGCACTCTTTGGCTGTCTGCTGTTTGAGGGTTACTTTCTGCACACACAGTTAACGGAGGCTACCAGGGGCGGTGTGATGGCTGACTGTGCTGCGGTGGGAAGGGGAGCGGCTAGTGATGACCTTCCCCAGGCTGGCGCTGCTGGGTCTCAACCCAGGCAGGGATCTCTGGCAAGAGCAAAGAGGATGGCAGGCTGGCTCCCCTCCTGCTTTCCTTCCCAACCCTGACCCCTGCCCAGTGCCTGGCACTGGTGGTCCTCCCTCTCCTCCATCCCACAGCGCTCCGGATGGGTCTCAGCTGCCACACGCATGCTTGGAGAGCTTGCCAGGTCACCTACTGTGCAGCTGCCCTCCTCTTGCCAGGTTGTCAGCTGGAGGTTGTTTTACTTTCTCTCCTTGCAGGTGATCCACAGAGCCATGCTAAACATTCACGAGAATGGCACTGAAGCAGCAGGAGCCACAGTGAAGGAGATTACCTGGAGATCTGGCGATTTTCCTCGTCCACCTCGAGTCAGATTCAATAGGCCCTTTCTCCTGATGATTCTGGATAAATATACCCGTACCATCGTCTTCCTAGGGAAAATTGTAAACCCTCTGAAAAATAACTGATTGGCTAGAGGACATGCACATCTACACATTGCTAACTAAATTCCTGTGACCCAGTAAAACATTTCTGTGTACAACACCATGTACTAGTGCTTGTCTTTCAGCTATTATCAATATGTACATTTCTAATCCCTTAAAAGACAAAAACTATTTTTCCTTGTCCAACAGACACTGGTATTTCCCCCCAGTCTATTGCTGTATATAGCTCGTGGTGTCAAAAAAAGGCAAGTTGCTTTTCACCTATTTTGTAAGAAGCCCTTCCTGACATGCTCCAGTGGGGTACATGAGGTGGTTTGAAGTCTCTTGGATGGTGTAGCTATTGCTGTACACTCACAGTGTGTGTAGGGGAGGGCAGAAGAAGGGAAATGGGGAAAAGGAGGTGGGAGGTGTAAGTCCTGTCTGTTTAACCCACTGATCTTTGATAACTGATTTTAAATGCAGATTCCTTCAACGTTGGAGTGAATTTCCTCTTTCTTTCTTTCCTTTTTTTTTTTTTTTACTGAAATGAAGTTGCAGCATCACTGACTGGGACATTGGAAGACACAATGATGCAAAGTGTAGTTCAGCGTGGCTGTTTTAGCTTGCTTCTCTGTGTCCTCCTTGTAGATGCCCTCCTCATGCAGACAAGAAAGTTGTTTTGCTTTACTACAGTATTGCCAAAGTCCTGAGATAAAATATATGGCAGAGCAGTCGATGCCATAGCACTAGTTTCCTTTTTATGGATTTGTTGTCACTGTCATTTCTCATTACTCCTACCGATGCCTCCTTCACTATCACACCTTCCAGCTAGACATGTCAGACTGTGGTAGCGAAGAGGAGAAATGAAAAATTATAAATACACAAAGATTTTATTTTCTCACTAGGAACAGCAAACCTTTCTAGGTACTGTTAACCTGCTTTAAGCTCAGAAAGCTATCATAGACACACTCACAAAATGCGGGTAATATTTGATAAGTTGCTTTCTAAGCATTAGTAGTGGATTACTGTTATAGAATAAAAACACACAGTTACTTGAAATTTGTACCTTTTCATTCAAGGATTCACGAATCTAATTTATTGCAATTGTGTTGTGTTGTTTTGTAGTGATTCTCAGTCAATAGGATTTAACATACCAGATACACTACATAGCTGTAGGATTATGAAAGGCAAGAAAGAAAAATCATTAAATATTTAAATTATTT
>VXAL01010042.1:276851-288216 GCA_013399475.1 Chauna torquata
TAATAAATATTTAAATTATTTTAATCTTTTTTCTTTACTTTTTAAAATTAGCATCCTTAGCACATCCTATTAAATACAGAAAGCCAATGAAAGCACTTAAGTTACAGACTGACTAGATCTTTTACTGTAGAATACAGTAAAAATTAATTCAAAAACAAACAAAAAACCAAAACAGTCAAAAAAGCAAAATATAAATATAAATGGCAACTTTTTAGACTTTAGTCTCTTAAAATGTCTGTGTAAAAAATAAAAATATGATGAATATTTCTAAAACATAATTGTCTTGATTGGTTTGAGGATCTTTATTTTCTCGGACGTTAAATTAATGCTTTCAATATTAGTAAATTGTAGTTGTAGGTATCCTGATAAGGAATATAAGATCCTTTTCTGTGTCAGCCAAGTAACACTTGATATTCACACACAAAACCCTCCTCATAATCACGTAAACCAATGACAAAAATTCCTTATTGATAACTGTATTTGGTCTGTTCAATATTTAGTACAAACTGTTGGCTTCAGACCACTAGACCTATATAAGGACTTAATCTTGGTATAACACAGATAAACTGATTCTACAGAAGATCGTTTAAAAGTTCTTGGCAAATCTTAGGGCTAATTCAGGACAACATGCTGAAGTCCAGCTTTGCAATGACAAATGACTCTGTAGGCAAATACCAAAAGACTTTGTTTGTTGTTCCTTGTGGACCCCAGATCAATAGTATCTATTTGCTAGCAAGAAAAAAAAAAATCTTAATGATATTTTGCCAGTCAATCAGATCTTCTTTGAGAGGCAAGCTTGATGCTTAGCCTATTTAAAAGTGGATGGAGAAAAATCAAGCTGCACGTGGGAATAGGAGCTAAGCTTTGCTTTGCCATTTAGGTACAAAAAGACACTATGAAATATTTTGTGAAACTTTAATACAGTGGGCCCTTTCCCACATTATTTTCCCAAAGGAGGCATACTGAATAAGTGGGATGCTTAATTAAAATTTACATATAACTATGGTTGTATAACTTAAATTATATATTTTATTGAATTCAGAAAACTGTTAAATTTCCCTCCTTCAATTAAAAGTACAATGATATATATATATATATAACCTATTTTTCCCCCAAAATTAGTTCTTAAACAATTACATAAGTCATTCACTATGTCATATCTTTCATGAACTGATTAAACTTCCCCTTAAAATCAAGGGGCTGTAGGCAAGGGTGCTTTTGTTTTCATTCCTGCTGTTCTCTTTTTTATATGCCTTCCTAACTACAGTTATATATACACCTTTCTAACTGCAGTTTGTTTCTGGACAGTTTAAACCCTTCCATTTCTTATGCCACTGTAGTCTGTCAGCTGAAATACCTCTTCTTTTACAGATGTTAACTTCTCTATATATGCAGATTTCACCTTTATTTTCCCTCAGCCTATGGTTTTCATACTTAACAGTCCTGGCTCTTTTTCGTCTTCTCATTGCCTGCATGTTCTGAATATAATCTTTTTACACCTGTTCCAGCTATAATGTATCTTCCTTGAACATAGAAAACCAGAGTGTTCCCACAATTTCTTATAATGTCTTTAATACTTACAGCTCTCCAATATGTCCAAGCAGTGTTTTCCACTTCAAAACTATTTAATGTTTATGACCTATTTATCCTTTTCTCAGAATCCTTAAGACAATTTTGAATGCCTTCTGTTCACATGCACTGGACTGTCTTATTAAGACTCTGAGTTTAGTGCCTGGATTTCCAGAAATATTAGGTCAGCTTTTAAGATCAGATAAAAAGTGGCCAGGATCCAAGTCCTGAAAAAAAGTCTGCTTTGACCATGCTTTATACTCGGGAAATCTTGTCTAAAAAATTAAATGAGACTATGTGAAGATTTGGCCCTCTATCTTTAGCACTCTGCAGTACTAAATTGTCACTGAATTAACTGGATAACCAGTAAATGTCATGAAATTGTTGTTGGTAGGGAATCATCTTCAAATGGGAGTAGCGGTCATATACAAGTGTCTTCCTTGGTTCCCTGCTTGTTTTGACAAAGATCAGGAAATGTTTCTTACTGGAAGTATGCAAGAGACAGCAAATTTGAGTGCTAAATAATTAGTACAGAAGAATTGCACAAAAGCCCCCCGAACTGTTAGCCTTAAGGTTGTTACAAATTCAACGTAGTTACGTTTTGTTTAGGAGAGTGCTTCTTCTTTCAGTGTTGTTTCTTTACTTCTTTTCTAGATTTCTGTTTGTTGGTTTCTTCGTGAATGTCGTGATCAAGAAGTCTCAGTGCAAGAGGGGAAGGACTTTCCTCCAAGCTAGTTAAGAGTTTCTGCTGTTCTGTGCAAGTACTGTGGCATGCCACTTTAAATCAGTGACATTTCTAGAGGATGGAGCTGGCCTGATGAACCAGCTGAGAGACAAAGTGCAAGGGACGTCTTCCTTCAGCCTGCTCTGAAGCCTGCACACAAGTCTGATGAGGGAGCACATGCAACCATGCGCGTGCAGGAGCCTCAGCCTCAGTGCTGCAGATATGGACTTTCAGAGACACCTGTGATTGTATGGCTCAAAGTTGTCTTCTCTAAAGCCTATTTTGGGTTAACAGTCACAGAAGAATGCCAGCCCAGTGGAAGCCTTGGTGCAGGATACACTGAATGGCTCTCTGAAGTAAGAAGAAGAGAAAAGAAAGCACTGTGGGAATAGCAATAAACAGTGTATTTGTTGTTTTGTCTTAGTTAGCAAACAGTTATCTACAAAAGTGAAACAAAGTGCAAAAAGATAAATAAGGAGCTCAAAAAAACAGGATTAATCCAAGATAGAGATGCATTTAAACCTTACTCACAAAATTCATGAAATTAAAAAGAATTTGGAAGAAAACCAACAGCAATTGTGAGAGTAGATCATAAAAGAAGAAACGAGCAAATATAAGCAAAGTGTGGGGGCAGAGAGGGTAATAATATGCTTGAAGTAAATCAAGGAAAATAACATATTTCGAACGGCCAGCGGTTAGTGCCAATGCGCAGGTCCGTCTTTGTTCCCAGTGCTGTGCGGCATCAGCTAGGAAGAAACTAAAGGCAAGTAACATAGCCAACAGCCTTAAGGGTCATGGGCTGAAAACCAAATTGCATATTCTACTGGAAAGACCTACTAATGTTCTGTTAAATGTAAGCACAAATAGGAACCCATATTTTGATAATGATATAAGACAGAGGCTGCTTAAAGAGAAAAATTCCTGACAAACCTGAGGTGCATATTCTGATGCCAGTGTATCTTCATCAAACAGGAGATATCGCAGAATCAAACCACAGTTTAGGTCCTTTACAAGCTAATCACCTTTGTATTTGTTTTTCTAATATATAACAATGAAACAGTCACATCTTTTTAGTATTGTCTTGATACTGAACAACCTATTACATTTCTGTACTGTATGATACTGTTCTTTCTGCATGTCATTCTTAGGACACAATGACGAAGACAAATTTTAGCAAGGTTTATGAAGTTCTGGCATGGATGGACCCCATGATACTTCAGGGAAGGTGGGATAGGAGTCTCTGCTTAATGCCAGCACGCCTTTCCTGGTGTTGATCATTGATTAGCACACCCACAGCATCTTCTTCATGGGAAAAAAATCATCCCTGCAAACAAATAACTGGCTGGTGCCAGTCATGTCCCAGACCCATCACCTGGGGGTGTCTGACTTCTTAAAATCAGATATGATGTATTTCATTATGTATTCAGAAAGTCTAGCACTTGTCATTCAATTAGTAACTAACAGACATTCCCAGGCAATACTATGTGAATTGCTCAGCTCTCAAAGAACCTGGTGATTTTTCACTGCTGAAAAATCCATGGCTGCTAAGAAACTGCAAAAGCCAGAACAAAACAAACGATGCACTTCACACAAATATTTCCAACCCTTTTGAATAGAGAGCCATAATGTTAACTCAGTAATTCTGCTATATATTAGATTCCTGGCTTACGCTCTGTCATTTGGCGAGGAGAAAAAATATTTGCCGGTCAGGATGGAAGGTCTGTGGTTATTTGACTCCTGCAAAGCCTTGGCAAAGAGTTCTATTTCTCTCCTTCAACTACAACATGGTTTAGTGTATTTTGTCTTACATATTTCATGATATTTCTTCTTTATTAGGAAAATACATATGAAGACAGTACAGTATTATGATAATTATATGTTGATGCACACAGACAATCACTTGATGTACTGTTGTGTTTCACTCCTTTACTTCCTTGTTTGAAACTTCCCTCCTATGCATGCTGAAGTTTACCTGGCCCCAGGCTATGGCTGCAGCTTTCTTCCAGATAAAGATTCACAGGATGTTTTCTTGAAGATCAGTTTGATTTCTGTGAACTGCTCCCTGATTCCTCAGAGGCTGGAGTTACAGAGCTGTCAGAACATCTCACTAGCTCTTCCTACTTCATCTTTCCAGGAATATCAATGTGTTTCGATGTCCAAAAATCTAAGATCACTATAAAAAGGAAACAATTTTATGTCAGAAACAATTTCAGCCATAAATCATTTCAGTCTGGGGAAAAGTAGGTTTACACTGTCCATCAGAAATGGATGGCTCCATAAGAAAAATGTGCTTTAGCTGAGACTGTTGGCTTTCTATCACAGTCTTCATGTTTGTCATTCCCTCTAGGTAGCTGGCTTTGAAATTTATTACAAGATTTCTCCAATTTAAGTGGACCTGAAAGTGTTTGTTACGAGTTAAGTGAGAAATATGTCTCAGACCTTTTTCACTGTATCTTCAATAGCAAGTAAACTACTAGATGCCTCGACTGAAAAAGAGAAGAGGGAGACTTTTCTCAGAAGCTGATTTACAGCCTCCAGGATTGTTTTTGCTTTCTTATTCTGTTTCTTTATGCTATACGGAGTGCAAGCAACATAACAAAGATAATAAGAGGACACCTTGGAAAGGAGGTATCTTGTGAGTGATGTGAACATGAGATAACACTTATGCTAGAACCCATGTTACCTGTGTTACTTATGGTACAGTTTCCTATTGCCCCTCTGTAGAAGGGTGGTTTTGACCGTGGTGATAAGGAGAATCACCTTTCTGCAGAACATGGACCAGGAAAATATCTACTCTTTCGGAATGGTTAGAAAATAGAAATTCTCTTGGAGTTTCTGTGAAGAAACATGTCTGCCTTGAAGAGCACAGCTCTTCCATGGAAAAAGGCGGAAGTCTATGAGTTTGCTTCTTGGGATGGTTGCCTCTTTCAGAGCAGTACAGGGGAGCAGGTAGGAGGGAGAGGGGGATTACCATGGTGGGCAAGATGTCCATGCGCTGTGAGGGGCAGAGGCACAAGTTGAGATCCCTCTTGCAGCTGCTGTGAGACAGGGAAGCGAGAGCAGCATGGCAGTACACCAGAGCTAATTAGCTCATCTGCCTGGGCAGGCCAGCGTGCAATGTAGATTTTGAGTCTTTCTAATGCTTGATTGGAACTTAATTAGTAGATGTTAGAGCTTTTGGCATAAATAAGACAGAAAGTGATACCAAAGAAAAAAGAATGAAAGGAAATTATTGAGGGGGAAAAGATTTAACATTGAATGTTTCACCCCCACCACTTAGATGTTATTTGGTCACACGGTACGTGCTCAGATCAGTTGCTTCCTGTTTGATCCCCAGGTACCATAGGTAGCATGTTCAGCCTGCCACATTCATACTCACCTAGGCTCTGCCCAGCAATTACGTGGTGACAAGGAGAGTGCCATGAGATGCTCCTTTACATAAACTTGCTCTGACCGAGACTCTCCCTTGGAAGTGCAACCATGGTGTTGCTTATCCACTGTTTGGAGTCCAAGGGTTGGCTGAGGTTTGACCCCCATGCTGGCCACATAAGGTCTTTAAAGCATTACAACTTGGAAATGTTCAGAATGAAGATTCTGGCCCTTCTGTTAACTTTCCAAGATTTCTACTTCTGTGTCATTTTTATGTGACACTTTTGTTTGCATTGTCTTTTATTTATGCACTCTACGGCATATGTAAGTTTTGGTTTTAAGTTGTTTTAATCTGGTTTTTTTTTTTGTTTTTTTTTTTTTTTGTATATCCTTGAGTCTCTGGGGCAAGCTTCCTGAACTTCTTTCTCCAAGGCAAGCTCATGCATAGGAGTTGGCAGCTGATGTGACACAACCTCTCCTTGCTCCTTCTTTATTTTGGAATTAAGGGGCTGGGGGGCATCTCCTGCATCAAGTCATGTTGCAGTTACAGAGTGCAGCAGCAAATGTAGTTTCTCTTCTGAGACATACTTATAGCTGTTCTAACTGCCAGCAATCGCCACCTCAGCATCTGCTCAAGGACTGTTCTCTGCCAAGCTTGAGGATGTGGTGGTTACCTTTCTCTTTTTGACTTTGCAGATCTGGTAGAGTGGAATTAGACACAGGGTTTAATTTAGACCCATTTGCATCCAGCTCATTCAATAAAGTCCGATGAATTATAAATGAAACTCAGAGCTATTCTAATCTCAGATGACTCACTTTTTGGCCAGTTTTTGCATAGTATAACATGTGGAGGCTGCTTACAGCAATAATTCACTTTCTGCACTAAAAAGAAATGAAGAAAAAAAGGAGGACAAAAACACAATTGAGGTAAACACACTTAGCTTTAATTCTTGTTTCTCTTCTAAAAACAATCCTTTTTGTAGTTGTGTTGCTGTACAAACTGAGGCATCACAGATAAAAATCTTCATTTGATTCAACACAGCAAAATGAAAAGAGCAAATTAGTTCAGAGACAGTAGAAAGGATCTGATATGTCCCATCTTTCCATTTTTTAACAGTAAAAACTATGTTTGTCTAGTTTCTTTTTTACTGACATTTATCCCCAAAATGGTTCTTCCTATGATCCCCCAAGAATTCCAGCTCTGTTTTCTTTCCAAAGCACTCCAGTTGGATGTGACATGTATGCTTTGGATGGAGGAGGAATTTGGGTGGGGACAGATGATGAAAGGTCAAGAGAAGTTTAAGGGGAAAACGGCCTCTCTAAACACTTCAGTATTCATGGAGTTTGGCAACATTGAACTAACCACTGAGACCTAAGCCTTGTATCTCATTTCTGTGGGCAAAAATAAGGAATTATTTTTGGCACTCTGTGGATTTAATGGGTGTTCCAGTATTTCTTTAGAATCTACTTCAAAGACATTAATTAAAACCCTTTTCTCTCATTGTTTGCATGTTGGTCTTTGAGCTCAGTCATAGATCTGAACTGGCATAAAATTAACCTCTGTAACAAAATATTGATGGCTTTCTATGGAGAGATGGGTAATTTTCATGATGCTTTCTTACCAAGTTGTCGGTTCCATTCCTCATTACCTTGTAAATGGCAGCCAGCAAACAGCAGGTCCTCTGTGTGATTAGGCTTCACTCCCACATATTCACTGGTCACTCCAGTGCTTAGCACAGCTTGAGAGCTATTACTCGGAGAGAGGTTACTTTGACATCTCCCTGGAAAGCAGCAATGTAGTTGAAACCCGGCTCATCTCAAGGCAGCCATCAGCAATGCTGACTTTGCATCAGGTTTTACAAGCAGGTCACAGCAGAGGCAGGTGACAAGAACACTTTATTCTCTCCTTTGAGCCTCTCCACTGCCTTTGCAACACTCTTCTGGGGCCAAGACATCCATGTGGATTTGGCTACACAAAGGCCTCACCTTAAGCCAGATGAAAACAGAGGAGCAGGAGAGCCATCGAGTTTTCACTTCAATTCCTGCTAAGCAAGGTCCAGCTGAGCAAATACAATATCCTGGCTATAAATGACAGTCCAGAAATTTCAGGATGATGTCGAAGAGATGCATGAAGCTGAAGCTGGCAGAAACCGAAGAGAAGATTAATGAACAGTTTGAATATGAAAAATTCTAATTAGGAACTTTTTTTTTTTTTTTTTTTACCATGAGGTAGTTAAATGCCAGATGAGGTTGCCCAAAAAGACTGTGAAATCGCCATCCTTGGAGGCAAGTAGCTGAGGAATCCTATCTAAGCAAGTATGTTTAGAGGAGAGGGTTGGACTCGGTGCCCTCTGGATCTTCCTTCCAAGCTAGATTTTGATTCTAAGATTCTATTGCATGGAGGCAAAAACTTGTAGGAAAAAACACTGACATACTTGTTGACTATGTTTAAAAGTAAAATATTTGTACAAAGGGACATAATTTCAGAAATATCATGTCTTAATGTCTGATTGTGATCCCCAAGTTTTAACATTTGTCTGCCATATCGATTAGCTTAAAGGTTGCTGCAAGAAACCATTGGACAACACAGCTGTACAGATTTTGAACAAGCTTTTATTACTGAGAAGATGCATGTGTATTGTTAGAGGAACACAACACTCCTCTCTCTTTCTTTTCTACTTCAGTCTCTTTCTGGCATATCTAGCTCTCTGCTCCCCACTAGGTCCTTTTCCAGCCCTTGGGCTGGGTTTCGCCCCATGCAATTGCTCCATAGAGTCGCTCCATCAGGGATCTTGCCTCATACCTCTGCCTTCTGATCCCTGTTTCTATGAAATTTTCCCTTTTTTGTTTGTTTGTTTGTTTTTGCAGGACATTCACAAAGCCCAGCTGAATTTTGCTGGGAAGCACATAAAGGCTGCACTAGCCAGGATTGCTGGATATAGGTTTAGTTCTTATCCTCCCTCTATTCAGAGGTTTTCTCTAATTGTGACTGTAGGTTAAACTGTCCATATCCAAAAATGGAGAAACCTTGGCTTAGAATTATGAGTTTGGAAATTTCATTTAAGGTAATCTCCTAATTTTGCACTTGCACCATAAACATTAACATATGAACAACAACAACAACAAAGTCTAATTCCTGAGGTATAAGTGAAGATACTGTAAACTTCAACCTGTGACTATCTCTGTGCAGGCCTAATGTTGCCTTGAGAAGCCTAGGTCTGTGCTGTGCTCAGAGTTTTTGCACTCTGACACAATGATGTGTGTTGGAGTTATTATGGGCTTGACCATACAGATTGTAGTTTCTTGGATCATCCAAACTTTTCACATACCCAGACAGCTAGAACATTAATTCGGTATGGCATTGCCAATGTTTGACTTTAAAACTGCCTTTATCAAAATGTAAAATGAAGAACATCTTAATCTTACAAACTGAGACCTGCTTTTAAATTGGGCAGTCAGAGGGGGCAAAGTCTATATAGGAAGACAACTTAAAATCCAAGATTCAATCACATAATACTTGAAAATCAAAGAAAACTTGCAAGGAGTGATCTTTATTTCATACCCATACATGCATCGCTAACCAGCTGTACTAACAGATAGTGTGCCAGCAGCAAACTGTCAAATTAGATGGGGCTAATTAAACCTTACTACTTTGTTAGGCATGGCTCATTGAACAGCCACTGTGTGACTGCAGAAATTTGCCAATTCTTATAGTCCTAATCAAACAAAAACATGAGACTAGAGTTTTCTCTAATATGAATTACAAAAATCAACATGGTTGTCTCCCAAAGAAGTATACGTGATACATCAGATAAGAACAACGTGCAAGCTGGGTTTATATTAGAGTTAAGAGAAAAATAGTGTTTCTTCAGCAAATGTGCTAAAGAGAAAAATGAAGCAAGCCAGTGAGACATTTTTGTGCATCTAGAACTTGAACCTGTGCTTGCATGCCTAGTGTAAGATTTGTAAAATCTGCTGTTGTAAAAAAGTCTCTTTTAAGCCAATCATTGCTACTCAAATAAAAGATTAAATTACAGATACCTAGGACCAGCAAGACCTTTTCATAGATGAACTTTTCGTTGGTGATACTGTAATTTTCATAATTGGATTTCTAAAATTACACTCTTTAAGCCACAGCAGGGCTCCTGGTTAAAAACATTACTTTGCCCACAGATATCAAGAACCTTAACATTTCTTTCAGGCGTCTGCCAAGTCTAAGTATGAAGTACAGATGAAAATATTTATGTTTTGGCTCATAAACATAGATTTAGAAACTCTGTTTCCAGCCATTCCAATGTAAGAATTTTGCCATCACATGAAGAGATGACTAGAAAATACATAAATAGTGCAGTGTTTCCTTGAATCCATAAATACCATACACAGTCAGGAAATTTTTGAGGGTTTAATGAATGAAATAAAATGAAATTATATCCTTTCTTTAATGAGATTTTAGAGCTGAAGTATTATCTTCGAAGCTTTGCAATGTCAAAATTGTAAAACAACATTTTGGCTCACCTCTTTATGATAGAGTAGTGTTTCTCACTGTGCTTCTCTGTTTGGGAGTGCTTTTCAGATAGGTAACTGTTGTGGTTTAGCCCTGGCAGGCAGCTAAGTGCCACACAGCCACTCGCTCACTCTCCCCAGGTGGGATGGGGGAGAGAATCAGAAAGGTAAAAGTGCAAGAACTCTTGGGTTGAGATAAGGACAGTTTACCAGGTAAAGCAAAAGCCGCACGCGCAAAGCAAACCAAGGAATTCGTTCACTGTTTCCCATGGGCAGGCAGGTGTTCAGCCACTTCCAGGAAAGCAGGGCTCATCGCATGTAATGGTTCAAACGCTATCACCCCCAACGTCCCCCCCTTTCTCCTTCTTTACCCCAGCTTTTTTTGCTGAGCATGACGCCACATGGCATGGGATATTCATTTTGCCAGTTTGTGCTCTGTGTCTTTTGCTCTCCACAGTGTCTTTACTACTTGCAAGTCAGCATCCCACTCCTCTATCTCTTAAAGAGATGAGACTCCTCTTTATTGTCCCCACCTCTTGGTACCTTATGTTTCCAATCCCAGTATTGTCCTTGTCTGTTCTTGACCTATTCAGATTCAGAGGACTGCCAGGTGTTCTGGTTTTCCATTGTTGAAAAGTAAATGGTGTCAGGTACAAGTGGTATTTCATTGTCAGCTAAATCTTACACACAATAAACTGCTAATCTAGTTAGGAATTCACAAAGTAAATTAACATATCTGATTATTTATGCAGATTATAGGAAATTTGTTTATGGCCTTTTATTGTCATATGCTTCAAGAGCACTGAGGTTTAGGATTCTACATTGCTTTACGTTAGTATTTGAAGACACGCCTTTAAAGAAAAGGCTACAGCTTAGCATGGATCTTCCCTCAGATCTTGAGGAAAAACAATAATACAGATGTGCGCTTCCTTTCCCTCCCTCTTTGAACACTTGTGGAACTATCACTATGAAGAGGTTCTGCATCCCTTCATTTTGACAGCAGGATTTCAAAGCCCTACACAGAAGACCTTTGCCAACATGTACCCTCTCACTGCACCAGTGCATGTGTGCATAGAAAACATGGCTTGGCTTGCCCTGTAACTGGAGTTTGAGTTAATATGCAAGGACATCTAGTGATCCAGCATGCCAGATGCCTCTCTTCAGAAGTGGCTTGTAGCTACTTCCCTGATATATGCTGGA
>VXAL01010043.1:3235-15525 GCA_013399475.1 Chauna torquata
TGTGATGTCAGACTCACAGAAAAGCATTTTCTGAGATGGTCTTTTGGTAGGTTTTTGTTGTTCTCCAACATATCCAAATCAAAGCTAAAGCTTCAGTGTGAGCTGAAGAAAGCTGAGTGGAGTACTTAAAGTGAAGTTGAAAACTGTAGAATGACTACCCTGTGTGGTGAATCTATCATGATTCTTGGGGCATCCTGTGGGAATAGCTTCCTTACCATGACCACAACATTTTGGGGCCCAGAAGTTTGATTCACTTACTTCTCCAGATTTGTGGCAAGGAAGTAGGTCCCAGCATTCAAACTGCATGTTACAGACAGAATGACATAATGTCAACAGGCCTAATTTTCAATTTTTGTTGTCATGTGCCTAACTCAATTTGCACTGCTTAAGTCCTATGTCCTAATGTATAGCAGAACTACCTTGATACCGATAGTTTGGCCTTCAGTCAATTGCTTTGTCTGCAGTATACATCCTAAAGTTTGTAAGCACCCTCTCAGAAAGGTGCAAGTGTTTCATCTTTTAGTTTTTTCAAAGCCTATTTATGAGTAAATTCATGTTGCAGATGGAAGAGGTGGAAAGAGGTTTAACTGTTCAATTTATTTCAGTGACCTATTCAAAACTAATTGACTACTTCAGTAAATAAAACCAAAAAAATTTGTCTGTCACTCTAGTATACACTGCATGAAGATACGTTCCATCCATTCTCTTGAAATTACATCCTGCAATAAATACTATTTCCACATAAGTCAGTGCATCTTTCTTAAAAAAGGGATGCAAATTGGAAGACTCCTATTTGGATTGGTTGGTCCTACATAATTTATGACAGTTTATACGCTGAATCAGAAATGCAATCTACATCAAATGATTAAAATGGGGGGGAGTGGGGGGGAAGAAAAAAACAGTTTCCCAGGGCTAAGTCCCAGGAAGGACTTTAAAACCATGATAAGAACTAATATTATAANTAAGAAAACTTTGAGCTGAAAAATGAAGTTTCAGATTAAGGTCTGACAGTTCAGAATCTATCCCGATTCCTACTCTTGACCAGAATACAAGCAACTTTAAGAGACATTGTTCTACTTTAGTCAACATTTGCTGGGAAGATACTTTTCAGCTTTGTTTTGATAAGAACTACTCCAAATGGTTCATATTAACCACTAGAACTGCTCTGAACTTTGTCTGTTTATTTATACAAGCCCAAGTTAATTTGTTCACTGAAAGTACTGGCTGAAAGACAGCTTTAGTGGTGAATTTGTAGTCAGGCAGCCACATGAAAGAATCTATTTCTCTGTTTTGTATTAACAGTCCTCCACTGTATCCTCAGAAGTAACAATCTTCACATGTGAATAAGAGAACTAGGACTGGGCCACAACAACAGTAACTTTAAAAGCAAGCTGACTGTGCTATGTTCTGCAGGCTGACAGATGTACCTAGATCTACCTTGCAGAAGAGATGTTTTTGTTTCCTCTCTCATCTTCATCTTTTCCCCATACCCTGTCCTTAAGTTCTGAAGAGATAAAGCATCAACAGCTGTAAAAGATTCTGAGGTCCTTTGGTGTGTATTCTCCAAAGAACCTGTTGTGAAAGGTACTTCATATGGAGTGCATAGATAGTCTTTCCTTCCAAAGCAACACAGTTAAAGAAATACTGTTTGTCTTCAGACCAAGACAGAAGATCATTCATACAGCAACTATTTAAGAGCGTCGGAAAAAGCAGCAGAACTTGTAGAAGCTGCATCTAAGCACAACTAAATAACAGAATTCTGGCAAAAATCTAGACTATAGAAGGCAGATGGAGAAAAAATCTCTATGACTTCCAACTGCTCTTTCTACAGATTGCCAAGAAAAAATTACCTTTGAAGTTTTGTAGTTATGGTCAGAGGTCAAGAGAAACAGGCTTCATTTTGTTTCCTGATAAAGGCTTGTGTTGTTCTATGCATTCAACAGAAATCTGGTAATGTCTCAAAGCAAATAAAGACAAAGGTGGTATTCGTGAGCTACACAAGATACAAAGGTAGCCAGGCTAAAATGTCCCCTAGCACCAGCAGTAATACCTCTATTCCAGAGAACAAAATTGTGCTATTAATTGTACTCCGGCCAACTTGCTTCAGAGAAACTGCTGGGAAGCTGTGTGCCTCTAGGTTGAAAATTAATATGTGGAGTCATAAATTTCATCTTCCTGCACCAATCACAACATAACCAGTTATGTGGGGGTTTGAGCTGCAAGAACCTACCCACTGAATAATCCAGATCTAAAGCATAGCAGTTTAGGGCAATCCAAAACAAAAACTGTGCCAAATAAGGCAGAGGCAACAATCCTGCATATTTCCCTCTGAAATGTCATTGCAAAACACAGCTGCAATGACACAAGATATTCATAACCTTCATTGTATGTGCTGCAATTGTCAAGAGAATTTTTTGTCTTCCCTTTTTCTGACTTCCCCAGGGGGTGTCTCCTCCCTGCAAACCATCTTCCTGAATCCCTACTGCCTGCAGGAGTGCAGACATGAATACTTGCAGCTGTGTACAAATCGGTAGGAATGGTTCTCACACTTGAAAGCTTCCAGATTTTGCATAATGACTCTCATACTTTGATGATTTTAAGTCTCCATTATTCCTAGTTGATTGTGTTCTGATCTATTATACCTATACAAAGTAACTAGAACATATAAGAAAGATCACTTCTAAAAAGTGATAGAAACAAGAAAATACATTTGAGATAGCACAATCTTTATTTTTTTTGGACTTGATCACAGGAAAGATCACTTTTTCAGAACTGGTTACTTATATGGAGAGTACTAGGTGGAGTACTTTAAAAGCATTTTTTCCCATTACACAGAACTTTCCAAGATATGACACAGGTTATCATTTGTAATTTAAATTTATTGTATAAGTAGAATATTAGGAATATCAATACAATATAGTTGAAAGTCTTTTGCCAGATTTTGCTTGAAGAAAGGATGTGGTTCCAACAAACTTATTTTTGCACATGCAAGACCCAGTCAACTCTAATAATCCTCACATACTTAAATTCATTTAATAAATGACAATGGGAAATGGAACAAGAAAAAAAAATGAAAATGAAAATAAAAATTAAAAATTTTCTTTCATTCAGGCTCATTTTTAGAGTTCAATCATCGTCAAAGAACTACAGTTGAAACCCATTACTGGGTTTTTACATAAGTATCTGCCCAACAAATAAAAGAAGAACAGAATAATAACTGGAGAAAATTCCATCCTTAGACAACTATCTTAGAAGCTGCTGAGCTGTTAATTGAAAGGAACAGTTAACACTGAATTTTACACAGAATTTTATTTCCATAACATATTTTATAAATCTATCAAACTTTTAGGATCTTAAAGTTTCTTTGTTTTTTATCTAATGGATCCTTTAGCTAAATTATTCTAAATTTCTGGTATTCTGGTGCAGAGTCCTTAAAAGACTTATTATAATTTTCTCTCAAGATAATACTAATTAATATTTTTTATGTTATTACTTGATACGTCAACAGACTTCTTCAATCTCACTTTGAAACATGGAGGCGTATTAAAATATTAATCTAATGGAACAAGTTTTCTGGTCTGCAAATATTTTAAATATTCTTTAAAAATTGTCTAAATAGTCTAAAAAATTCTGGTTTTTATCCTACTATTATGTACTACAACATATACTCTCACTGGAAAGGTATAAAGCATAACATTTTCACTTTTACTGAAAATGTTCAAAATATGTCTGGCTTTGTACGTATTTATTGCTGCCAATAGACTGGTAATAGCAAAGAAAATGAAACTGTTCCATACTAATCACAGGTAATGGATAATTCTTAAGGTGGCTGTATTCCTGATTACAGGTTAGTAGGCTCAGGAATGATATCAAATCTCACCCCACACTGCTCAGATCAGCTGCTGAACAGATTTTAGCTAGGAACAAAAAGCAAAGCATGTTTTGAAATGCAGATTAAGATCTTGTATTTTCCTTCTATACATACTATTTAATCTTTCCAAAATGTCTAAATAAAACCACAAAACTTCACAGTCCTGCTTAATTTCAAAGCACCAAATTCCTTTAATTTAAAAACAGCTCAATTGGTATTTGTTTATGAGGAAGCTACAAAAATGTACATTATAACTGCTCACTTGTTAAGTTCCAAGCATATAATTTTGTTTCAATACTTCAAAATGATGAGTAGTCCTTTCTGGCTATGAAGAATGTAATACAATTTAGTAAATATTCTCCTTGTTCAGTATTTCCTTTTCTAGCATTTAGTTAATAACAGCTAGTTAGACTCAGCTTAGTTGTGGGTTGCATTTTTTATGATTATTACTGCTCAATTCCAAAGCAACTGGCAGCAAATAAGCTCATATAACATTGATAATTGTGTGATTTTCTCCCTTAATGAAAGATAAATAATTTGGCAGTCCTGCCTCATGTGTTTTTCTATTTCAATACACCTCATTGTTTGGACTAGGTCTTTTTTTTTTTNTGAAAGCAGAATAAAACCTGTTTCTTAAATCAATGACTTAGCTTTTAATGTAAGGTACTGCTATTTGTATTAGAGGTATACATATTATCATTAAGCACTTATATTATGATTTGATCATAATGATACAGGTCTTTGTTTATAAACTACATTATTTGCTATATAGGCAGAACATTTTCAAAAGAAAGAGCAGAAGGTACATTTATAGCAACCAAATAGAATAAAAAGCACTAGTCAGTTCTCATTTCCATTAGAGACCATTTCTTCTTGTCAACAGCTCTTAATGCAAACACGCACAAGTCAAGGCAGGACAGGACTGAACAAGGGAAGAAATATTTGTGTAACAGTTTTCATTTTCAACTCACATAGTTCTTCAAGATGTTACTGTATTCTCACAAACCTCAAGAAGCTGTGCACATAAGTTCCACACTATACAAAGGAGAGCTTGACAACAAAAGAATCTTTAGCAAATTATACTTGAGATTAAAAATGGGACTACAAGAGTTATCTTTACTTCAGGTACATTAAATGCCGGAAGGAAGTTTAATAACCTGCTGGAAAAGCCAGACAGCTCTACTTCAGTATTCTCCCGTGACCATGCATAAAGATGTTGAGTGCCACCCAGAACGGCCAGACAAAAACAATAACAATCAGCTTGGTCGTTTAGGTTTATGCACTCTAGCAATTTTTCTGTAAAAGTAGGACATCACTAAGTGAAGAGAACAAAGGGGACAAAAGTGGCTTAAGCAGGTCAGAGGGCTGGTTTGTTGCCTTACAATTATTTGACCATTGAAAGAGAGATTTATACAAGAAAAACTAATACTGAAAGAAGTGGAGGAGAGAGCAGGGGAAAACACAAGCTTCCAATTCATCTTTTGCTTAATAATCCTTGCTAGGATAAATTCAGCAAGAACAGCATTGGCTTCCAATCAAAAGTGAAATGGTTACAGTTAGGCAGTAATATGACAAAATGATAAAGCTAAAATCAAGAAATTGACTGCTGCAAGTCTATTCATAAGACTAAGATTCATAAACTTGGAAAACTCCATGAACCAAATCTACTTTGTTTTGATGGTTTGCTTTTCTTTGGTCTGTAACAACTGAAGCAGGTACCAGAATATTTCTGGCAGCAAAATAAACACGTCTACAGGTGATAGAGTGGATAGAATATGCAGCTGAATAAACCATTGGATTAAAGCACTGCTGTGCAACAGTTTTTATGCATTAAGTCAAGCTGTGTTGCTCAAACTGGGAAAAGGAAATTCCAGATGTGTAGCTGCCTGAGGCCACCACTGGAGTAAAACATTTAGGCATGAGAAGGTCAATGAAGAGTCAGGGAAACAAAATCAGGAATAAGAGTTCTGTATTTGACCAACTAATGACATACCAAGCTGAAGCTCGTTGGCCATGGTAACCAAGTTTAAAGCGGGATTTTCCATAATGGAAGACAATGAGATCAGGAGGGACAACAGAGAAAAGAATTAAGCCTAAGAAATGAGTTAGAATTAAAGCCAGCAGACATTTGCCAACAGCCAAGATTATATGGATACCTATGAAGGTATCTATTCTAAGTATACCTTGTAATCAAGATGTAGTTGCAGAACATGCTATACAGGAGAAAGGAGGGTGTACAAAATGATTAACTGTTTTTTTTTTGTAAGGCACCTAGCAGAGTAATGAGCAGAGTAATGCACAGAGTGCATTTCAGAAGGTACTGAAGAATTGGCACAGGTAGAGTTCCTCCTGTTCCAGCCCTGAAGTAACATATTCCAGTAAAGTAAATAAAGGCTATTTGTTCCAATATAGCATCCGGAAGACTATTTGCATCCAGAACTGCAGACGTGATGATAAACTCATTGCACAAATACTATAGCACATGTTTTGCATATCAGACTTTGGGAGATTACATACTTCATATATGAACTTGTAGAAAGGTGATTCATTATATTTCAGTCTGTACTTCTCTAATATACCCAAATATACTGTCCATTTGCAACATATGGAGCACACGTGCCCCTTCAAGACAGGTATTTAGAGCAATTGTGAATTCACTGGTCTTTTGAGTTTGTTGGAAAACAACTGGAGAAAGGTGAAAGCTAATAGGTAAAGCTCTTCTGGGCACCCAGAAGAACACTTAACCATCAGATTATTACAAAACTGAACAGTATTAGTTGAACCTCAGGGAAAGTAGATAGGCCGTTGGTGAACCAAATAGCTAAGAAAGAAAAAAAAAGAGGGATGGAGAGGAGGAAGTCAGAGCAGACTTAAATTTTTGGTCCTACAGTCGCCAGTGATTTTGCTTCTCTTTAATGTAAGAAACTAAATGTCTTTATAATCACAAATGCTATATTGTCCTGAAATCTGGAACAGTTTTAAAGAAAGGGCCATTACATCCACTTCACCAAAACCTCTGCAAGACTGGTGCTATAGCTATCTCCTCATTGAAATTTAAGGAGGAAGAGCTCCAAGACTTTTGCATGATTTCCTGATTTATCGATGTCAATATTTTGTGTTTCATTATTAAGAATAAAATTTCTCATAAGTTCATCATTCTGTTCATATAAAAATGTTTACTACATTTTTTTTCACTGCATAAGTAATGCCCTTCAAAATCATTGGAAAATCTCAGAATATCTAGGTTGAAGTGAGGATTGAGGACTGTAGGAAAACAACGAAGAATAAGTATATTTAGATAATTCTCTATTTGATCCAATAGGGCTTCAGGATATTCAAATGCAGTTTGTGTTTTCACTGTGAACCAGAGAGTATTGATGAGGTTAGACTGTTTCTGTCATGTTAGTGAATTAAGCAGGTGGGTTCACTGTTTTCAAAGGTAATATTGTTAAAGGCAAAAAAATGTGATGTGCCCCACTTCTGCACTATGTCGCCACTTGCTCCTTCTAGCCCTTCTGTCTCATTCTGTCTCATGCCAGCTTCCCCACCGCTCCTTCTGCTTTTTTTTTTTTTTTTGGAAAAGCCTTTCCACCTGCTCTTCCCCTTAATTTCTCATCCACTGTAACACAACATGTTCGTACAATATTTTACTACAGCAGGTCTTAAGAACCCTGGATGGATGCTAATCCCTTTGCCACAGCTGACAAAAGCTGCAAGACGCCTGAAGCAGCTGAGCACTCATTTTGACTGAAGCGTTACACTGCAACAGCAGCTGCATGGGCTCCTCTACCTCCAGCCCTGATCTGTCATGAAGCCTGGGACAAGAATGGCAGTTGAGCCGCTAACATTTTCTCTGATAAGCTAAAGGTACAGTATGTTGCAGTAGGCAATATCTGCACAGGAATATGTTTTTGAGGCAATATTTAAGGACTACTTGGATGTTGCGCCAGTTCTTTGAACAAAGGCAAATTTCACTCACAATGAAGTATGAAAAGTATTGTGAAACAGGCAGGAATGTAAATTTCTGGTTATCACTGTGAAGCACAGCTTTTAATTCTTTTAATTTGGGGGGGGGTTGTTTGTTTGTTTGTTTTTTAAAGAATGAAGGTTCAAAGAAATATGAATGTATGCTTTTTCTGAGACGTAACTTTTCTTTTTAAACCAAAAAGCAGAATAACATGAAATGGGATTTACTGAACTGGAATGAACCACCTATTCTCTGTAATTCTTAAATAGTTAGCATATCGTCTTTTAAATTCAGAAATATCTTATCCATTGCAGTCTGTAATATACCTACTAATAAAGAGGAGATCTACTCCTAGTCACATCCAACTTTGATGCTAGAGAGGAAGACAAGCGGGGAAGGAAAAAAAAAAAATCCAAACTGTAATGAACACAGTCAATTATACACAGCTGTGTTAGGGAGCACATTGACTCCGTAGGCCTGAAAAGTAAAGATGATCTGCTGTGTTCTGATATAAACCAAATATATTTAAAGGGACCGAACTGTCACTTGCAAGATCAGACAGACATGATGTTTAAGAACATCACCCCAGAAAGTGCATCAGAAAAACTATGGTTCCTAGGCTTCTTGACACCCTGTTCTTTGTCCATTCCTGTGGGCAGATTTTTCTCTTTCCCATTCTCACTCTTCACAGAAAATCAAGCTTTAATTTAAGACAGCCAGGATACAGGAGGGCAAGAAAAGAAGCCTTTGCACCCCTACTGTTCCTATGGCACATAGCAGAAGCACTGTAAGATCTAACCTTAACGGGCTATTGATCTATCTTCTAAAGCTTTTACCCATAATCAAGTCAGCCTGATTATGGGTAACCAAAGCTCTGAACCTATATTTTTGTGCCATTGGAAACAGGTCTGATTTACTTTCCTCTCAGTGAAAACCTGGCTCCAAAACATTTTCTTCGAACAAGATTCCTCATACTAACTTTATCTTGTACATCCTTAAGTTTTTTGACATAATTTTCCACCTACTATTCAGAAGACTTCATGTCACTGAGGACTCCCTGTTCTTACAAAACATTTCAAATTTAAAGTCTTTTCAGTAAGTTTTACTGTACTGAGAGTGCCTTTTTTTCATGTCCTTGTTAGCAAGTGACAATATGACCTTGGGAAGTTTCATATGGCAGAAAAAGGTACTTCTTTGAAGATTTATGGTACCTGAGCAGATATTCATAATGTTGTTTCTCAGACTCCCAGTCACAGAGAAGACAAAAATCAACTTTGAAAAATACTTGTTTTTCATAGTGTTATTTTTTGATCATGTAAGTTTTCCGGATTTTCTAAAATGCTTAGGATGGTGTGTGCTGAATTGTTTTAAACCTCTGTATGTTATACTACGACGAACAAATGGAAGAAAGTCATATCCTCAGCTGTTGTGCTTGATAGAAATTGTAACCATTACTCAGTGCACTTGCAGGACTGTTAACCACTCCTGATGAGAGCAAGAATTACTCAGGAGAGAGACAGCCACTGTTTCAGCTATAGCAGGCTAGCGAATCCCACTCTGCATGGGTAAATCTTCTCACTATGAGCCTTAGTAGCCCAAGAACATTGAAAATGCCAGATGGGGTGATATTTCATAAGCCAGAAACACAAATAAATTTTAGAATCTAAAGATTGTAGGAATGCGCCCCGTCATATTGTAGGGGTAGTCTAACTGTTGTAAAATAACTTATTATTTGATAGCATATTCTTTACTATATTACTAACTAATTCAAGAGTTTACCCTGTGCCTTTGTCCATGTACTTACTTTATAGTGTTTCAAAACTTTATCCCCTCAAGGTATTTTGTTTGTTTTTGCTTTGTTTTGTTTTTATTTAATCATTTAGCTATGCCCTTCTTAAAAATTCAGTAGGAAAATTCTCACATCTACTTAAAATGTAGATTTTCAATTAAATAATTCAACCAAATAAAAAATTCCTCATAATTAATATTTTTTTCCCTGTCAGATGGCAGTTCTCAGTATAAGCCATTTTGTCTGAATGAGGATTTTCAAAAAAAATAAAATAAAAAATAAAATGAAGCAAACATACAAAAAATATATCTTAGAATTAAATGAAAACAGTATAAATATGAAAATATATGTCCTGAAAAAAATATTCTTTCACCATTTCTGCAAAAAAACTGTTTTTGCTCGAGTAGATATGAAGGATGCTTTTTTAACAGGGTCTTGAACAATTAGAGAAAATATATGGTAATCAAATCAAAATTCTGTCAACAAAATTGTCCCCTTATTCCATACCATTAAGGTTGTCTCACTTTGCTCTGCAGGATGTAAAGGAAGGATTTGGTTGAATGAACCTTTTTTTATGTATTACAGCCAACATTTACAACTGAAGTGATTGCTTTCCTCCTGCTTCTCAAATCAGTAGTTTTACTTTTTAAATTTGGCCTCCAAGCTGCTGAAAAATAAAACACAACAAACAATCTAGATAACATAAGATAGACAAGTAATGAACCCAAAATTAGATGGAACACAAAAGTTGCAGGAGAAAGCATCTGGCAAGACTCAAAAAGCTCTGACAATACATTTTGTTTTTGGCAAGGGGGAGGAAAGCATGGAAAGCTTAAACAGAAAAGCCTCATTAATTCTACCTACAATATTCAGTATACAGCTACAGGAAGAAAGATTTAGTCAAAAAACACGATTTAATAAATATTTAGACACAAAATAAAAGGCAGTTCAAGTAAGTGTGGTGAACTCACCTCTTGCAAGAAAACACATATTTTCAGACTGTGTAAGCCATTTATGATGGAATACAAAACTCTGTAAAGTAAAATTTCCCACAACTTAGATATATTTAGTACCTAATCAATGCATGATGATTTTGCAAGTGGTTATTTTTTTGTGTATGATTTCTTTTTTCTATATAACATATGCTTTTTGTACGTTACATATGTTACAAAAGCTGAAAAAAACGCTTAAGCTACACTAAAGCAGGAACTGGGGACTAAATCAATCAATCAATCAATCAATCAACAAGCACACACACACACACACACACACACCAAGAAGGAAGGAAGGAAGGAAGGAAGGAAAGAGAAAGAAAAAGAAAGAAAGAGAANAGGGGGGATAATGTTCAACCCAACAGGAAATGTGCAGGTGGTGCCTTTGAAAGGCATTTACAGCATATAGTAGTGAAATATCAGTAGGTCATCTTCCTCATCTTTTAGGTCTAGCTTTCCCTGCACTATCACAACATACACATATAAGGCAACTTCTTTTTTTTTTTTTTTTTTTCACATCTAGAGTACCTCAGTCTTAGAAATATTGTTGTCTCCTTTTCCTGAATAGTCTTTGTTCTTTAAGACAGGCAACTGCTCTCTTGCATAAACTAGAGAAAATGTGTTTTTCCAGTATAAGCAAAAAAAAAAAATTATATTTCTTATCAATTGCAGCCTCCAAGTGCCAGAGCAATTATGTGGTGAACACCCAGCCTAGAAAAGGTGTTGTCAGAGGAAATAGAGTTGGAAAAAGACAAGCAAGAAGGTGCTAAGTTCTAACAATCCGTAGGCAATAATTAACAGCATATAACATATGCTTTTTGTACGTTACATATGTTACAAAAGCTGAAAAAAACGCTTAAGCTACACTAAAGCAGGAACTGGGGACTAAATCAATCAATCAATCAATCAATCAACAAGCACACACACACACACACACACACACCAAGAAGGAAGGAAGGAAGGAAGGAAGGAAAGAGAAAGAAAAAGAAAGAAAGAGAAAGAAAAAGAGAGAAAGAAAGAAGAAAGAAAAGGCCTTAAGATCTTCTCTGTGGAGATCTGTCTGTGTTACTCAGGTGGTCCCTGCTCCACAATGCCATGAAAGCTACACTTGTGACCTTAACGGGAGAAGGACAATACCTAATACCCCATGAAAATTTCCTCTAGTTTAAATTATTTAAGTGTTCAAATACCAATATTACTGTGCAAGGTATAAGCAAACACAACCATTCTCTCAATGCATTTCTCTACCAGATTTAGTGAACTGAGGTAGTTTTTTGTGATTTTCAGTGCAGCTTGCATTTGAGCAGATCATGAATCTCATACTCACACAGTATAATTATACATCAGTGTGTGCACTTCAGTTACGTTTACAAGTGCAATGCAGTAAAATGTAGGGACATTTCTAATCCATTACAACTTCTCCCATTCCTAGCAGAAGCAAAGCATTTTACAGGACTAGAGTTGCCTGACTCTTGAGCAAAGACCACAGTTGCAGAGAAGTAGAAAACCAAGCCAGAATAGTCAGCCAAATCCCCATCAACAACAACACATGTTTTGTGGATTTAGGGAAGTTAAGCCACAGGAACCAATTTCATTTATGCAACTTTAAAGAGAATGTTCCTTTATTTTTCTTTAATATTTCTTGAGGAACAGGAAAAAAAAAAAAAAAAA
>VXAL01010043.1:15563-31858 GCA_013399475.1 Chauna torquata
CACCTTGTATACACATATTGAAATGCATAGACAAAAAATGCTCATACTGTTTCCTACCTCCAGAATGTCATGAGAACAAGTTTTCACTGGAGTATTGGAACATTAGCAAATTTTTTACTTCCTTGACAAAATACAGAAGATCAGTGCTTCACTTACAAATATCTTTGCAAGGACAGTGTTAGGACAGTGACAGATGAACAGAAAACTGTGACAGAAAAACAAACGGTTAGTTTAATTTTCATTTGTACTGTGAAGTTTTCTGACCACTTTATCTGCATATTGTTACTTTGGGTTTTCATCAGAAGAACGTGTTAAATGTGTTTCTACACAGAATAGATTAAAGTGTCTAGATTTTTATTAGTTTTTTTGTTTTGTTTTAATTTGATTTTTTGTTTGTTTGTTTTTTGTTTTTTGGCTTTAGTTTATATCTGCTGTCAAGAAAAAAATGTTCCCCACCCAAGCTCGAATTAGTGCAGTGTGTTTAACCTGAAGGATTGCATAATAAACTTTATCTACAGAAGTAAAACACAAACTCAAAGTGAAGGAGTAAACATGTCTGAATACAACTTAAGCATCACCTAAATCAAGAGTTTTCTTGGCTCCCTAACAAAGCACTTCAGTAAAGCAAATTCACAAGACAATATTGAACACATTAATAAAACCCATGCATATCTTTGTGATTTTCTAGTGAATATTTCTTGCTTAGAAAAGCATTTTTATTAAGGATTAGTCCATAAAAAGAAAAACTTAAATTATTCTTATGTAGCATATATCACCTATACTTAAATCCTAAACCGTGTGCGCTGAAGCATCATATAGTTTCCAGGTGGTCAACTACAAGGAAATGGTGTAGGCTATTGTCACACTGTACAATATTAATTGTCTGATTTTTGTTGTGAAGTATTTTAACCTGGAAGAAAAAAAATTTTCTTCCTATCCAAACAGAGTTGAAGTTGCACAGTCCAGTCATCAGTAATTTTTATGGGGACTCTGACTATTGTTATGCAGACAAGGCAGGATCAAAATGACTTAGTTCTCTAGCAATATTAGTAGATACTTTACCAGTGGTATCTCTGCACTGAGAACAAAAGTAAGTCTCTCAGATTCCATAGACAAAGTTATGCAATATTCATAATAGTTCTCCTCCATTCACAAACCACAAGGTGAAGTGATAAAAGATCTAACCTAAAATCCAGGCATAGAAGCACACTAAGATGAAACTGTAGCTGACAGTTTTTGACACCACTTAGTCTGTATAGATCAGGCAAAGAACTAAAAATCATAGCAGGAAATAGGCAAATGAACGTTCAGCCTTATGCTTTAAAAAGAAGCTGTTCAAAAATTCAAAAGATGGTAACCTGCTTATAAGGATATTTATATTTCTTTTAAATTACTGGACATTATTCAAACTTCCCTACTGCAGGAAAAAAAAAAGAAATAATATAACTTGCATTTGTCCTGCTATAAGAAAAGTTGAATTTTCCATATTTAAGCTCACTTCTTGCACACATCTATAATCTACTGTATATTTTAAAACATCTTCTGCTTTGTAAATCATTCATGGAGCATACATTTCGTAGGAATAATGTTTCTTGAAAGAATTCAAATATATAATTTTCTTTAGTCTTCTACTTCGGTTATTTGATGAGACAAATAGGCGTAAAGAAGCTTCTGAAGCCAACAGATGTTGAGTCTCTAGTTTAATATTAATGTGTCTTTAATATCATACAAAAGCAGAAAGATGTGAAATAAAGTCAGATTATATGACAGATTTTTTCTCCCTTGAGATTAATTAGTAATTTGTGGCTTTTATGATCAGAGAAAAATCTACTAATTAAATCTGCATTCTTAGCCAGTTGTCTGTACAATCAAGTAGAGGTATTGTACAATATAAGATATTATAAAAATATTAAAATAAATTTTTCAGTGTTCTGTAGGGTATTATTATTAATTATTGATAATGCGTATGTAGAAAAACATTTCAACACCAAAAGTATCTTACTAGTATGATTCTGAAATTTATGGGCTAAATTTACATCCTAAAATTGGGATCTACATTAGACATGTGTTTTTAAAATCTGTTCATAATATCTATATATTTGATTTTTATATGCATAAATACATATACATACAGAACTACATGTGTGTCTAGGGTTAAAAGTCTTCCTAATTTTGGACATCAGTACATTTGTACAGTGAAGGCTATGTAGACTCTAATTTAGCTTTAATCTCAGTTAACTGAGTGCAGACAGCAACACGGAATTAGGACTGAAGACTGTAAAACTATTACCCTGGAACTTGGAAACATTATTTGGCTCCAGATATAATACTAGGAATATCAAGTCTGGCAATGGAAGTACAACCTAATGTGTTTTTCTTTTTTCAAAAGTCAGTTCACACACAGATCTCTCAGAGAAAACACTAGGCATAATAATTTTTTATCATTGATTCATGACATCAGGTCTTCCTGTGAAAAGCAAGGAGACCTGGAATGGTAGAGATAACAATTCTTTATTTTTCCCCTTCCTTCATGTGTTCGACCGACTTTATAATCTCTGTCAACCTCATCACAGAACTGCTTGATGTGATCACCAAGCTTGGTCAAAACAAGTTTGCTTAAATGTTTGAAATATCGAGTTAATTCAGAAACAGTATAAGCACCAACGGTTTATTTGCAAAGGTGTACACTGTCCATTATAATGTAATAATGACCTTGGTAGCAGTGTCTGCTATTCCAGAAGGCCTGGTACATATTGAAACTCTAACTGGTTTCACATATTACACAAATTTTTTTGTCTTGGGCTGAGATATCAGCCTGATAATGAAGGATGGGTAATTACAGTTTCTAAGCTATGCTTGTAAGCAGAAGCAAGCTATCAGAGTACATTGCTGTTATCACAAGCAGAAATATAAATCCAATATACAGTGGTAGAGTACAAGTAAATAGAAATGGATCATTTTCATGTTTCTCTTTAAATATTATTATTATTTATATGACAGTAAAAATGTGCATAGTTTTCACTGAAGAAAAAAAAAAAAAAAGGAAAAAAAAAAAAGACAAAAATTCCCACTGTGAGGAGGTTGAAAAAGAAATAAAAGACTAAAAACTAAAGTGACGAAAACTCAAAAGGCACGTGAATGAGAAAGCAGAGATGCACAAGTCTTGCCTGTCCAAATCCTCCTGTGTCTTGTTGCAGGCACATGTTTCTCCCTCTTGTCACTCTCATTATAAATCATCTCACACAATTTTACCCTTGTGGGTAAAAAAAGACTTGGTTTACCTGTTGCCGGACCATTCCACTGCCTGACCTGCTACAGCACCTTCAAAACAAAGTAGCCTTACTCAAATTTCCAACTGTATGCTGAACAGGACTCAGTCCTTGGGGTGGGATATCTCCATGAAGGTCCAAAGGACAGATGGAGACACCAACTTAAGGTGATCCCATTGCAATATTGGTTTTCCATCTTTGGCTGTAAAGAAAAGTTGTTACGTATTTGCCAGATTTCCTACTCTGAACCTTTTAGTGCTCCCAAAAGTTAATTTTTTACTCTCTCTTTAGCTCCCTGGCCTTAGCACAGTTATTGACTTTTTCCACAGCATTTCATGATCAACATAGTGAAACATTTTGCATAATTGATGAAAAATATGCAAAAGAATATTCTCAACTAACAAAATCTTTGGTGATATGGCCATGTTTATCTGAAAAGGCTGAGGAAAAGTATTTTCCTTGGGCTCACTACAGAACCACATACCTACAACAGAATAAACATCAGCAGAAAGGCAGTAAAAAGATTGCTGGGTTTGACAAGGTGGCTTAAACTTAGCTGTACCTTCCAGTAAGGATGTGTCTCATCTGCTCAAAATTTTCGTTACGTATCTCTGTTACTGAATTATATACAACATATATGAACAATATGTTTTTAACAGGCTTAAGCGTTGTAAAATGAAGAAAAATGCTAAGAGGACTGTGATTCCAGGGACTATTAAACCCTGCTTAATACCTCTGGGAAGGGTAAGAGAATTCCAACTAAGTACTGGAGAGGTCAGCTGACATCTTGTATTGTAAGCTATATCCTGAGGAGACCCTTTGAACATAAAGCAAAGAATGATTCATTTGCACGTGTGATCCTCTATGACTAAGTGAAAAACAGCCAGAGAGGTGCAAGAGCAAGCTAGATGCCATTTTATGCTGCTTGGAAAGCAAGAAGTATTCTGACCAATGCTTCCTAATGTTAAACTGATCTCCATTGAGTTTTCTGTTAATGCACACACAATGAACACAATTCCCCCTATTGCAAGTGAAATAACAAAATTTATCCATGGGATTAAAAGACAGTGCAGCTAGCCTGGTAAATCTGTTCCTTGACTACCTGGACACAACACAACAGATACATAAGGAATCGATAATGCAGACAGAAGCAAAGTGGAGTGGTGGAAATGTGTTGATTGGAAAACAGACACCAGGATTTCTCTTCCCAAAACCTGAGGTTCTGGTGTCCTGTCTTGGAACACTGAAAACTATGATTCCCAGCCACATTGCATTATCCATAAAAGTATGGAGCCAATCTTTACCATGTACTTGTAAGAGTTTGAGAGTGAAACAAAATGGGTGATAGTATAATCACAAGTAACACAATAAGCTGCAAAGAAAGGACCACCCAGCACTTCCCATCTTCAGTTAAATAAATAAATCAGAAATATGCAGATATCATAAGCAAAGAGTACTCAGAGTAGCTTCCCTTTCTATTCCAATAAAATTCAGCTGACTTTAAGTTAAAATTTTAAACCAGCTTCCTATTTTGTGTCTTATCATTTTGTTCTAAACACTTAAGAGAAATTTGATTTTGCACAGCAGTAAGCTCAGCTACATATAAATACATCATCTTTATATAGCATATAAAGCATTTCCAGCTGTTGGGAAAATGCTGTGCTTAAAACTGAAAAAACCTTGAATGTTGCTATTTAGCAAATAGAATAGAATTGCTGTAGCATTATTTTGGCAATGACATATATAATATGAGCAGTTAAAAAAAAAAAAAAGAAAAAAGGAAAAAAAAAAGATATCTAGGAGCTTTTTCAGTCTATCAGTACTTGAGATGAATTCCACAAACAACCTTTACAAATAAACATCTGAGATGTATAAAATCCTTTTAAAACTAGCTCTCTAAATATTTATCTGACAGAATAAAACTAAGCTCAATATGAGCTAGCTGGTTAGTAACTTTCAGTCTGAAAAAAAAAAAAAATGCAAAATCTGCACTTGTTCTGAAGCAAAGACAAAATAGTTTCTTAGCATATACTCACATTAAAATACTGGTTATCAGTGAGGTATAAATGCTTGGCTTACATATAGGCAAAAAGTAAAAGGATAGACTCAGGGTATAAATGGCAGCTCAAAATGACATTTACAGAAGAAACACTTCTGCTTTGATGTAGGTGAGATCCTGTATTTAATTTCTAGTAAATAAGCACACAATTAAGATAGAATAGAACAGAGTCATCAATTGCCTACACAGTGCAGGAATGACAGAATTACTAACAATTAAGGTAAGCGAAAACTGTGGAAAGTAATAATCAAACACAGTTTTTTCAGCTGTCAGGCCCAAATTACAAAAGCAAGACATCATCACACTGATGATAAAATCATGTGTTCTCTGGATGAAAGAAATTTCTCTGATCCTCTCTTCTGTTAAAATAAGTGGATATTTAGTAGTAAATGCATCAGATAGCATGATTCAAAGACAATGAGGTTCTGTAGTAATGTGAACAATATACATTTTTCGAGAGCAGAAAAAAAAGAGAAAACTATAGTCATTTTGGGACTTCTTTTCATAAATAAGCCACTTACTGTCAAACAAGCTATTACTTCTATATGCAAATAAGGTGTGAATGTGGGTTGCAGGGCATATTTTCTATGGACCTTCAAGGAAACATAAAGTGCTACAAAAAAAAAAAAAAAAAATTATGCATAACTTTTTCTTTAATGTGATCTATTACACTAAGACTACCTTTTGTATAACACTTGTCATCAATAGATTAATACATAGTCTTCTCATATAACAAAATGAGATGTGCACTTAATGAATGTAAAATTTGGGATTGTATTAATTCTACCTTAGATTTAAGCAGACAAAGTTTTAATTGAGTTCAATATATAGGTATATAGTACCTTCTCCACATCAACATTACATGTACACTTGCATGGAATTAGACCATGAGAGTTTTGCAGCAGGACAAGAACACAGCAGTGAATACAGACAGGCATGGGAACACAATTCCAGGCTTGCCCAAGTTTAAGATCCACAGATTTATCACAGCATCTTGCGAAACAAAGTTTATTAAGGGCTGAAAGGTGCAGAGAATATATGAATAAAGTAAAAGCACTAAAACAAGCTAGAAAGATATAGTAAAAACTTTCACTGATAAAGTAAAAAGCTCAAAGAAGATAAATATCATGTTATGTGGAGTACAGGGTCAAGTGAAATTTTCAGAAAACTAGTCTGTATTTGCACAAGTATCTTACAACTGAATAAATTTAGAAATATAGCCATTTATGGTAGGAAAGAAGTTATGTTTCTATTTAATTATTGTTAAAAATCCAGTAAAAAATAGTCTGAATAGTAGCAAACGAGAGTTGTCATCATTGGTCCTTACAGGCTGTAGAGCATATTTTAGTAAATCTTATAACTATATATTGAAAGACTTGGAAGATGAATTGCAGCCATCAACCTTTTGATGCAGGCTTGGAAAGAATACTAGGTAGAAAGCTAGTTATGTAAGCCAACACCTCAGTGACATCGTACATTCAATATTTTACTCTTAGACTTCTGGCAGCAGGAAATAAATAATGAGGCAGTGGTTTGGAACACAAAAAATCCCAGAAGCGAGTTGAGGACAGAGGCAGGAAATCACATACTGCTGAGGTAGTTCTCACTGACCAGTGAAATTCTGTTGTGTTTTCATTCCTGAAAAAATCCAAAGGTTAAATCCTGACAGAAAATTCTGTTACGTATGAGAAGCAATTATCACGTTTCAGGAGTTACAGATCTCCAATATTGACTGATATGCAAAGAAAGTATCTAGAATTTAAATGAATTATTTTGGACAGGACTAATATGTTGCATGGCGACCTGGTTCAGGAACGGCACGGCGGCCAACCCCAGGCCGCTCGGACCATCGGCTCACAGACACCAATGTGGTGGATGGCAAATGGCGTTTATTGCTGAGTAACACGGCTTTATATAGCTAAGGTCTACAACGTCAGTTCCGCCTGCTTACATCGTAAACTAACGGTTATTGCATAAACAAACGGTTATTGGCTCTTAGGAGAGGGGCTCTATCTTTCCGTACAGCGCGACATCTTCCGGCCGCCAGACCCTAACTACCTACACTAATAGAGGAAAAAAAATCTCTTTCAGCATTCAACATTCCAGCAGTAAGACTTGGCAGTGAGGCACAAAGATTATGCAGAAAATATGAAGACAAACCAAATCATGCCTCCATTGCAGGCTGTCGATATTCAACTCTCAATATTTAAGCTTTTATCTCAAGGTGACCAAATAAAGCTTGCTAGCTTAATGTTGGTCTTATAGTTGAAATGGCCTGCAAAAGGTCTTTGTGTTTTGTAAGTTTGTTTGGAAGGGGAGAAGACTCAAAGAATAGCAATAACACTTTGACCATATAAAGGCCAAAGCCTTCATATATGTATAAAAGAAAAAGCTTTTTCCCCACAAGGACAGTTGAACAGTGGAGTAAACTGCCCAAGGCATGTTGAACTAAAGTTTTCCTGATACACCTTGCAACACAAATTATCATCTCAACCACTGACCCTGTGATATTTACATGATGGCGCATGAACTGTCAGATTTCCTGTTTCTCAGCAGGGACTGTCCCTCATGGTCAGTAGCACAAAAAAGTGTCAGACACCACCCAGGTACCTGTACGGCACAGTACTCTTCATATTTCTTAAATTTCATCACAGTTTCTTGGTTGATTTGAGAATCTAGATCACAGTCCACTACTTCTTTTTCATAAGATATGTAACTTAAGAGTTTTTCCCCACTGGTAAAATCAGGAGATTATTCCATATCTATATCATGGATTTCCCAGCTACTAACCCACAAAGTAAGCATGTGACTGCAGTAAGCAGAAAGAAAATACCTGGAGAAATTCATGTAAGAAACGTACTCCTCTAAAGCCTTTCTTAAACATCTCATAAATGTTAGAGAAAAGGAAAATAACAAGGTTAATCAGTAGATCGTCAGTCATGACATCTAGTTCACCTACTCATTATTTCTTACCAAAAGGCAGAGATAAAAGTAAGAGGATCCCCTCTTAACATTTCACAAAGGTTGATTCTCCACTCTCAACATGCTGGTGGAAAAAGCTGAGTCACAGGGTTACAAACAATGATGTTCAGATTGAACAAACAAAAGACTGAAGAAATGTTATTACAGGAAATTTAACTTTGAGCTGCTATGAATTAGTATGTTTTGTTTTGTTTTGTTTTGTTTTGTTTTGGTTTGGTTTGGTTTGGTTTGGTTTGGTTTGGTTTGGTTTTTATGTGTGTTTTTTTGTTTGTTTTTGCAATTTTATTTTTCCATCTCTCTCTTTTGCTTAGGCCCAACTTTGTTGTTTTGCACTATTTTTATAAAACTTATTGCAATGCACACTTTCTTATTGGGCTTTTTTCTTCCTCTGTTCCTCTGTAAAGTACTGTAGCTGTTAAAACCAGCCAAATTAATAATCACTGTTATGGCACGAGCACAGTGTCCAACAACAAATCTACAGGCATACAAGCTACTGGCCAAAAAGAGTAGCTACTGCTATTATCTTTAGGTCCACATAGATCAGTTTTATTTTGGTTAAACTTTCTGGTCTGCTGTGTTTTATGATGGACATGTCCATCACATATGTGGACTATATCATTTTTCAATGTATTTTGCCTAATGCAGCTTATACACAGTGATAACTCTCTGGGATAAACTGGATTGGGTAAGGAATTACCTAATTAAAACACTAGCTTAAATGCTTGTAAAGGATTTATCAAACTGATGAAGCTAACTCAATAAAAGTCACTCTGTTCTCAAGAAGTTCAAAATATGCTGACAAACACACACACACAAAAAAATCCCTTTTGTTACTTACCAGTCTTTTGTTGATAGCATAAATACATGCACAGCTTAGAGATACCAGAGATCTTCCGATACGGAATGTCCTAAATTCATACCTAATTCAACAGCTCTTCTAACAACCGGCCTGAATCTACCTTTATCATCTCTGTCAGAATCCAGATGAAAAGCAGTTGTGCAGCTATAAAAGTTAAGAACTTGAACAGTGGGAGCTGCATCCCCTGCCTCCCACATGTATTGCATAAACAGTTCGTTTTTAACATACACTAGTAAATTACCATGACTTAACTTTCTGTCGAATATGAATACTCTTTGCTTTCATTTTTCCACCATCACCACTCTTCTCCTTCTGACCCTCTCTGAAAGGCTTGTCAGCTGAGATGTAGTTCAGACAAATCCCTCATGTCCTGCCCCTGATGGGAGAGAACAGCAAAGGAACTGCTGAGGAATCATTGCAAGTGGAAACAGAAAAATGGCTATTAACTGGGAAGAAAAAATAAATTACAAAAAAGGCAAACTCTCCCTTGAGGTTGAAAACCAGCTGAATTGTGGTTCAACAAGTCACCCCCAACCACTGTCTGGAACAAAGGCCCAACCAGAGAATGAGCATGAGACTGTTGCTTTGGAAAAGATAGTAAAACACATATGCAAAAGATTTGGGAAACTCCTGCTGATCTAGTTAACAAAAGAATCAGTGAGATTTTCCTTTCCTGTACTTGTTTCTAGGCCTTTATAGAATAAAATCATTTAGGCTGGAAAAGACCTCCAAGATCATTCAGTCCAATTTTTAAAAACAAATATTATAATGTTTAACAAATACTTAAGATAAATAATTCCATATTATTATTCGCTCAGCACTGACAAACATTTTATAGACATTACACAACAAATAAAAATAAATAGACTAGTGCATGTCCTATACACTATGTAACCCATTTTAGACATAATGCAGCTAGAAATAATAAAAAGCAGTCTGGAAACACTGATAGGGTGGGGTGGAGAAGGTTTCCCAAGTTCACAAAGTCTAGGTCTCTACGGTGGGTCAGACTGCTTCCATAGCATGAGCTGCAGTTCTGATCTCAGTTCATTGAGTAAAAGAAGGTATGATTGAGGTCATGTCCTTGCACGAAGCCGTGATCTGAGGAACTGAGAAAATGAAAGAACTCCTGGAGTCTTATCATATAGAAATAATTGTTAATGTCCACGTCTTGTCTGTGTGTTTCATGAGAAGTTGAGTTTACCAGACCAATTAACTTTATGCAAAAAAAATCAGAATTAGAGTCAAGTTGAACAGGTGCTATATATCTGATCCTTGAATATTGCAGGGCTGCAAAGACATCCACAGTTCTGGTGAGAAAGCTGTGACAAGCTCCCACTGCAACAAAATGAAAATTGTTGTGAGTGGATAGAATCATTTGTTTTGGCTCAAAGTTATGTCCTTCTAGATTTAAGGCAGCTTCTGGGAGCTGAGCTATGGTCATCAGTTGCCTTGGTACCTAGCTTCTGTCCACATGACCAAAATGGAAATGGTCAAGCTATTAACATAGCTTTCAATCCATTGGTTAGTAAATCATTTTCATGCTTGGTCAAAATCTGCATATGTCATCACAGGACAAGCAGTGAGAAATGTATGCAGTCATACTAAGCAGATGCATTTTTCATTCATTATGATTTTACTGTAAGATATATTTTGTCCGCTTTCAGGTCAATGCTTTAAATATGAAATCATTTGTAAATTAAAGATTTCATAAATTATTAGATAGTTTATCCTGTCTCATAATTTTTCATTCTTTAGAATTGCCTCAGTGTCAGAAGTATTGAAATACAAAGTAAGCTAAGGAAAATAATTTAGCTGGAGCCTCTGTCTGTCATTTGAAATTAATGTTAGCATTAAGTCTCACCAAGAAATTAAATGGCTTCTTTTCAATAGCTGAATAAAGCCCAAAGGCAAACCTCATTTCTTCCAGGTAGCTGATCCAGTATGTCAGAAGACATTGGCTTAGACAATTGCATTTCTTCGTGCTTCACATTGTTCAGAATTTCCTTGATTCCTTTGCTAATCAGTGAGTGAACAGCCAGAAACCATGGTCTTAGGTGTAAACCCTCATCAGGATCAAGTCCTGTTGTATCTCTTGTCATTTTGGAGGAAACACTCATGCAGGTAAGGAGTTGGGAAGTCACTGCAGCTCATTTCAGTAGGTGCTTGTCTGAGTTGTCAGAGGAGAAGGACCCTGGGTAGAAGGTAAAACATCAGACAGCAAACCCTCCCCCAGGTGCAGGTGTCTTTAAAGGCATCTTTGCCACTGAAGACCCATATGAGCTTGTTAAATTTCTCTTACCTAAACATGGCAGTAAGAAGTTAGCTGGCATACCTTTGATTGTGGCTGGTGATCAATGTAAACTGAAAGTAAATTTTAGACTGTTTTGGCATTGATTTGCTGTTAGTATGAAGTGGGTGAGAGCAAGGTCCTGGCACGATGCTGAATATGTCATCTCCTATTACTCAGTTAAAAAATAATGTGTAGCATTATGTCACTACTGTGCTTAAAGCACTAGATTTTTTATTGAAGATAAAGATAAAATGTATCCTATCTTTCCATCTGCCTTGGCAGGCTTGGGTACTGCGGCCATGACCTGACCTACCATGGCAAGAGACCAGTTTTACATATCATTTTAAATACTTATGCATTGAATCAACTTCTGAATAAGGGAAATTGTAATGTCTGCCTTTCCTAGACTGAGAGCTGATAGTGCTGCTGGAGGGAGAAAGCCCACACCAGTCCTGGTAGAAATGAACTTCACCTCAGGAAGTCATTCGGTAAACGGAAATGACTCGGTAGCCAAGCTGCTAAAAAGGACATTAAAGAGACACAGTCATTTTTATACTACTTTTTGTTGTTGTTTGTTTGTTTTTCCTCCTTTCTTCTTGAAGGTTGCTGAGCAAGAAAGTTGTTTAGGGCAAAGACATAGGCATCAGTCATTCTGAGAGAGAGGTGAGCTTCTTAAGTATAAAATTCAGCATCCTCTAGAATAGAGGAAAACAGAGCAATACATCACTGTAAAAAACAAAGGTACATGACCTTTACTGACAACAGACAACAATATAACGATTTTTGGTAACTTTTCACACTCTGACAAAGATTATTCCAAATTTGCCATGTTTTAGCATTATCAGAATGCTTTCCTTTTTATAGTCTTCTTGAACAAATTTATTTTGCATCAATAAAGACTGAACTGGTTTCTTGCCATTATTCAGATCTGGATCAACCAACCCTCAACATAGGTAAAACATGTAAATTTTCTTTTTACCCTAGCAGATCTTCTCTTTCTTTCCTCCTTGTGTTTCTGTTTGGTTGGTTGGTTGGTTGGTTGGTTTGGTTTGGTTTGGTTTAAGAAATCTTGCTTATAGTTAGTTTTGGGTTTGGTTTGCTTAGGTTTTTGTTTTTGTTTTAAGTTTGCTGTTGTTGTTTCTTTGCTTCTTTGTTTCTTTTTATTCCCTTCACATCAGAACAGAATCCATCACTTGGCTTCTGAGGTTGAGGTTGAAGGGTTTCATTGGCCATAGCAACTAAGGAAAAGAGCTACAGCCAATTAGGACTTTGGGGCAGACCGGAGATCAAAGAGGGACCAGAAACTTTTCTGAGTAGTTGAGCATTAACATCTTCCATGATTACTTTTTTTTTTTTTTTTTTCACTATTATTACTGTGTGTTTAATTTGGCTTTATTGTAATGTTTATGCAAATGTTGCCTTTTAGGGTATAACCTGTGATTTCATGACAGATGCATCAACTTTCCCTTAGTCGAGAACCAAGAAAAGCAGTTATCCTCCCATGAGATAACTCAAGTTAGTATTCATAGAATTATCTTCATCCAGATTAAATATCTTCCTTCTCAAAAATGTTGAGAAAAAGAATATTAATTTTGCTAACTTTCAGCAAACTGTTTTGTCTTTTTTTTTTTTTTNACTGTAGGATTAAATGACTTAGCAAAAGGTCTATTATTGCTTTTGTTAACTCTCCTGTAAGATACATATGCTAAATGCAGCATTAGAAAATAGTGAACGTCATCAGTATTCAACTTAACAGTCACGCAGTCTTAGAAATGGCTTCATTTACAACTCCAGAATTGCTGTTTACTCTGGAAAACATCCTTTATTTTGGAAATATTTTTCAAGAAATATTTATTGTTCTTCAATGTGGAGATGCCAAACACAGACATATTTTCATACATCAGACCATAAAATAACACAGTTTGTGTTAGTCTCTCACTTCTACAGCATGAAATGTCTAACAGAATTAAAAATTCAGCTGAAGGGGGTTACTGTGATTTTTTGTTCACAGCTTTCACCCTTCCTGACTGCTACAGTCTACAAGTTAATACACTCACTATTACTTCTCACAGACTTCAAGGACTTTTCCTGTATTTTCTATCCCCTCCAACCAGTCTCAATACCACCATAGAAATCATTGTCCTTTTTATACAGTTATTCTTGTTAGTCATATATAAGAATACATATTGTAAGAGTTAGTAACAAGTGTTTTCTGTGATCCCAGTCAAATATTTTGGCATACAAGACAGAGATCTAGGTGATGCCTCCTGTCCTCTCTCAAGGTCCCCTGACGAGTGAACAGTGAGAGATCCTGTTTTCATGGGCCCATGTTGGAACAGAGAATAAGACAGAAAAATCCCTTTCCATCAGTGTCTTTGTTATGTCATCATCACAGCTGATCATTGCTTGCCATAAGGGTATTTAGGATGGAACCTAGACCTTCGTGTATTCCCAGATGATAACGTTCCCATTGAAGGAGTTTAAATTAAAAAATTGCTGGACATCAATGGCATATTTTGCTAGATATGTCCATTGAGGAAACAAGTCTGAAAAAAATCTGGTGCATAGAAGAGGCTGACCCCTTTGGACTTGTGCATGACAAAACAGCATCAAGGCACAGCCGAAACACGGGTATGGCATCACAGGACCTGGCCAGCTGCATAGGGACAGTTCAAACCTTGCAGACCCCATAAGGAATTGGTCCTCTGCCTGACACAAAATCAAGTTTATTTCTTCACTCCCAATTCTAATTCTGCCAGTCATGCCACAGTTTAAGGAGTAATCTCATTTGTATTGAATTCACTCAATAAACAGAAGAGAAGATACTGTAGCTAAAGAAAAGAAAATCTAGGCTGAAATAATAGGAAAAATGAATATGAACAGAGAATACAGGCATAAAGAATGATGCAATGTATATCTAGAAAGAAAAATCTCAATATGATATCTCCCATTTTTTGAAATATTGTGCATGACCATGAAATGAAAAAAAGAAATTAGTACACAAGAGTTGGAAGAATTATGGCAATATTGTGCCAAATTTGTACATTCCTTTATACATTTCTTCACTTAACATATTGATTTTTATATTTATTTATCTACTCACACATACACATATGTATATAATGGCAGATTACTAGGTATGAAATATCCAGAATGGCAAATTGTTTTTGAGTCATCATATGTTTGTGTCATTCTGAAAAACACTACTAAGCAAAATTCATCCCTTATCTAAAATTAGGTTTTCTGCAAAGGAGTTACATCAGGAATTAAATATGACAATAGAAGAATTGTTTAGTTAATAATTCATCATCTACTGCACAATACTGACAAAATATGTAATAATAATAAATAATCTACTAATTTTAGAGAAAGATATAGCTGCTTATATTACCCAAATTGAGATCTGCCACCATGTGAAAAACAAAATTTTAACCTTATAGGAATACCAGTTTTAGCAAGTTCTTATATAGAACAAACAATACTGTGATAATGGACTGCCAAAGTGACATTCCATGCCATATTCAAACGTGAGCCCTGAACCTTCTATTTGCCAAAGGCAGAGGGAAGTCTCCTAATGTTCTTTTTCCTACTTCTCTTGATTAGCATCAGCTTTTGTATAATACCAGACAAATTAAATGATCTGTGGTAGTGTTGTTATCGACCAAAAGGGATTAAATTTCTTGTATTCAGCAATGGACTGAATGTGCCCAAAGAAAAATGTGAAACCAATAAACTAACAGATTATAGTTTATGGTACCATATGGTAATGTTGTCAGTGGGTGAATAGCAGCTTCTGAAATACACAATATCATTGTGACAAAAGCACTATATTGAGATATCCAACATCAAAAGCTGGCTTCATAATTTAGCATGAGCTAATTCAGAGTTAGAATTTAGCACTTCTTAACCTGAAATCAGCCCTGTAAACCTTTTCTAATTTCTTTGCTGTGACATCAAATGAATACAGCAAAGATATCTTAATGTAAGCTTACCTAATCACTTACTGTAAAAACCATTTAAAAAAAGATGGAAAAAACTTTGGAAAAAAATGAGGAGTAATTTTAAATAACAAATATTTTAATTTGAATGAAAATAACCTTCCCAAATACAAGTAACTCCAAACAATACAAAATCTCCAACAAAATCCCATAAACTGTGGGGAATTCAACAAGTTGGACAAAACAGAGCAACACGAAAACAGAATATAGGTAACTTCTTTCTTTTGCCACAAAAAAAAAATCTGTACCTTGCAAAGCAACTTCATTGTGTCTTCTGATCATTTATAGTTCTTTATTAATACACATGAGAAGTATGTTCCCTATGCAGCTCTTTACTTCTGTGATTTTATCACATATTGTATAGGCCATAGATTCATCTTTGTTCCAGAGCCATTCTGCAGTAACGAAGGCAAATGAAACTGTTAGCAGCAAAGCCCATATAAGGGAAATGCATTAAAACTTTCATAGCTTTTGCAGTCAAGTTGAAATCACTCTCTCACTCCTTGCTGGCAATATGCTTAATAGCTACTACTGGCAGATTATGAAATGTTTTCTTCTAAACAGAAAGGTCACTTTTTCAAAATGNCTCACCCACATCAAAGGCAGGTTTATCTGACTTAAACCTTAACTTCTCATCCTGATGAATAGAAAGCCTACATTTAGTCACAGTTTTGATGCAACTATCCTGTTTCCAATCCACTTAGTGCATTTGCTTATGTCTTTCGTTTATAGTTCCCAAACACATTTTTATTCCCTGTGACACTCCAAGTCACATTAATAATTTAAATGCAAGACTTAATGAAAGAAAGTATTTATAACTGGAAAAGCTGATCCT
>VXAL01010043.1:34295-52630 GCA_013399475.1 Chauna torquata
TTATAGTTCTTTATTAATACACATGAGAAGTATGTTCCCTATGCAGCTCTTTACTTCTGTGATTTTATCACATATTGTATAGGCCATAGATTCATCTTTGTTCCAGAGCCATTCTGCAGTAACGAAGGCAAATGAAACTGTTAGCAGCAAAGCCCATATAAGGGAAATGCATTAAAACTTTCATAGCTTTTGCAGTCAAGTTGAAATCACTCTCTCACTCCTTGCTGGCAATATGCTTAATAGCTACTACTGGCAGATTATGAAATGTTTTCTTCTAAACAGAAAGGTCACTTTTTCAAAATGATCCTTTTTTCTTTAAAGAGGTTTAAGTAAAACATTGACCCATATATTCCTGTTGTCAGTTAGCTTAGCTAATATCTCTAAATACTGCAGCGCACCCACATCAAAGGCAGGATTAGGTTTATCTGACTTAAACCTAAACTTCTCATCCTGATGAATAGAAAGCCTACATATAGTCACAGTTTTGATGCAACTATCCTGTTTCCAATCAACTTAGTGCATTTGCTTATGTCTTTCGTTTATAGTTCCCAAACACATTTTTATTCCCTGTGACACTCCAAGTCACATTAATAATTTAAATGCAAGACTTAATGAAAGAAAGTATTTATAACTGGAAAAGCTGATCCTCAACCTTCTCTTATTCTCTTTTTTTCTCTCCTTGAATTGATGAGCCTATAGCAGTACTTCAGGTTATTTCCTTACAAGTCATTGCAGAAACATAAGAGGTGCGATGATAGTTGTAGCATCAATCAGCTTCTGTAATCCCCTCTGAAAATTTGGAGTATGAATTTAGAACAAAAATGTCAGCAAGGGTACTGCTGGGTAATGAACTTTAATCTGACTGGCTCTCTACTACAATAATAATGAACACTGATAGGAAAAATATAGCCTAAGCGTTGAATACATAAAAATCTTGCACCTTGATAATTATTTAGATTCAGAAATATTGCCATGTGACCATATTTTATATTCTTTGCCTTATACTGGGAGATTCCTTAAGTGATGGAATCGGCACATCTGTTTACTATTAAAAATATATTTTACACATTACCAAAGTATGGTCAATAAGTCCTCCCAGAGAAATGAATGAAATATGCAATTACAGTTTTCCCTGGTCAGTTGGTACTTAAGTGCATAAGGTGCTAAGTGGTGGGGAATGCATCAAATACAATGCACACCTTAAGAGCATATCTGAATATTTAAAGTACAGTAAATGACAGAATTAAACTGATGCGGAATCAAACCAGTCACATCAGTCACCAATTCTTATACTTTAGCTGCTGGCTCTAAGAGAGGTGAAATCTTCATTGGGCATATTTTATGTACTACAATTTTCTCCTCCACTAATGACTCCTGTTTGAAATACTTGGCTTCTTGACTCAGATCATGCTCAGTAACGGCTTAATACTTTGTACTTTTTCTATCAAAATACTATATCCTGCACTCGGATAGAGTAAGTTACCTAATGGTCCTTTTCAACCTCAGTCTTCTATGTCTTAGAATAATACAATTTGTAAAGGAAAAGATATTAAACCCTGCGTATCAAGGTTCTCAGAAACAGTGTAACCTCTAACTCTCAATATATTGGTTGTCTTGCCAATTTAGAACTGAAAACAAAAGAGGAAACCACTTAAAACTACATTCACTNTTGAAATGCTAAAGCAGCTGTTCAGCAATAATTCCATTTCCCTCATGTGAATATTCAAATTCTGATGGGTTATGCTGCTATAACTTTACCCCACTAGAGAAAAATGGCTTTGCCCATAGTTTCACTTAGCAGAACTCAGAATGCTAGAGAGTTGATTGTCAGATTTTGCTTGGGTTCCATTCAGAAAACTACAGTTCCTTCTCTTCTGGAAAAGTTCCTTCTCTTTCTTCTCATCATCATCTTCCCAAATTATGGGAAAATATATTCATAAGTAATTTATATTTGAGAAAAAATAATCAAAACATACAACAAAGATACTATGAATTATCAAAGCATCTCTAAAGATGAGTTACTTTTTAATTTTCTTATGACAAGTACGAAAGGTCTTTGTAATAGTTATGGCCCTTCTGGAAAAAAAAGTTTGTGGTGGGCATTTCAAATCAGTTAGATTAGACTTCCTACAAGCAAACTGTTATGTTGCAATACCAGCAGGGTTATATTTAAAATATTCTATAGACTTTCTTTTTTCTAAAATGAGAATTTGACCTCTATAGGGAAAGTCTCTGGCATTTCTGGAAGAAAACTCAAAATATACATACACACTTATCTATATTTATATAAATATAAAGTCATACACAATTCAGCAAAAATATTACTCAATTTGTTTTATTGTTTTTGACCATACCACAATAACTATTGAGATACTGTTGAGCAGTAGAAAAGTAGAGAGAACTACTTAACAATCCACATCAAAGTAAAGAAATAAAAGCCTCTCAATACTAGGGAAATAACAGGAAACACAATGTGGTAACATTGCTTCTGGGTATTCATAACAGGTCCAGTTGAAGTGTATCCAGGTCTGGTTCTTCTTCACATATTCAGACTTAGTGATGGAACAGTGGTATCTGAAGCCAAAGGAGAAAGGCCACCTGTAAACATCAGTTTATAGATTCCATTTATGATTTATAATACTCTAAAACAAAACAAAATAAAACTTAAACAAACAAACAAACAAAAGTGTCTTTGATGTTCCACACTAAATAAGAGCACCATATTTATGATCAAATATTCTTTGAATTTTCGGAAACACAAACCTAACTGTTAGGAAAGAAGATATAAGATAACCAATGGTGGATTTGGGAGGAGGAAAGCCAGAAAAATTCAGTTTGGGGAAGGAGGAAAGGTGTCTTCTCCATGTGCATGATGATATAACAATGGAAAAAAAGTGCAATAACAAATCTCAAAATGGCTTGTGGATAACTCAACCAATCCGAGACACTCCATGGCTTTGTAATAATTTAGGAATAGATATTTAAATATTCTTTTCATTTCAATATCCCAGAGACATTTCTTGATGAACTTAGGATCTGCTTGTTATAATACCATGTTGACTTTCTTTCAGTAGCCAAAGTCATTATTGTTGATTTCAGCATTTCTGTTTCTTTGGGTTTATTTTCTTTTCTAATACAGCAGCTACTAAGCTGGTATTGCATAGATAAGAATGGCTAAGAATATATTAGTGTACCTTTCTGAGAAAAAGCACATTTATTTGCCTTTCTCCCCAAATATTTAATCCCCTAAGTAGCAAATAACCCAGAGCGGCTCACAGGGGTAAGACAAGCTCTCTGATAATCCTTTTGGTGACAGTAGATGATTTCTGCAGTAAACTTTCCTCCACAAACTTCTCTAAACTTTTCCTGTCTTTCACAGCACAAACAGATGTGTTTCATCACATGGAGGACTTCTAATTTTAGGAGACATTTTTCACTATTTCCAGTCTTTGTGCCCAGTAGGAAGCAGGGAATCTTTTACAATTTTTTTTTGCCTAGATGAAGCACTGTTTTTTCTATTACCTTGCTTTTACTATAGCCTTTTGGAAACACTTTAGTAATAATACCTGCATATCCAGAAGCTTGCAAACCACATTCTGAAAATCTCTTTACAGAACTCATTGAGGAANATTGAAAGAGACCTCTGAGTGGAGACCTCAGCCTGCTGGCAATGCTCTTCCTAATGCAGCTGAGGAAGCTGTCAGCAATTCTTTGCTTCAAGGGAGTTTTGCCAGCCAATCTTCAATGTGAATCAGGTAATATTCTCTTTCTTTTCCAATTACCCTATGCCTTGTATATATATAGACTTTGCTAAACTGCGAGCTTGATGTCAGAGAAGAAAAGATAAAACACAAATTTCACAGCATTCAAAACATAAAACAGAAAATGCACTTATTTCCCATTTCCACAGAACCAACTCAATTTAACCCAAAATAAGAAAGAAAAAGAATAGGGAGAGGGAAAGGAATAAAATACTTCAAAATATCACATTTGAATAATTAAGGGACTAAAACCACAATTAGACTGTCAGCTTATCCAGAGACTGGTTTTCATATTTTGCATATGCTCAGTTATTGAAATGATGGAGAGTATAGTAAAAGCATGTTTATGAATAGGTATATTTTCATGTGAACTACAAATTATACGTAAGATAATACTTTAATATATTTGTATCTTTTCTTGTAGATGTCATGTGACATTTTTTAGCATGGCTGAAGTGATTTCTGGTGTTAAGAAACAGAAAGGATGATAGCTAGAAGTAGTAAGTTGTAGCCAGTGGTGGCACTTCTAAGCAATTTCAGTCCATCAGCTAATGCATTTAGGCAGTTCTATAAAACTGGTACACCATTATGTGTATATCAATAGAGCAGAAAAGCTAAGAAGACCCTGTCAATTATGTGAATGTGCACATGGTTGTCATAAACTATGCTTGGTAATCGTAGTAAGAAAATATCTTATCCAGCAAGAAAATAATTATCCAGCAGAAATGAGAAAAGTTTGAGAAATGTTCTCCCCATGACTTTTTTACTATCTAGAAAAAAAAAAAAAAGAATGAATTCTCTCTTTTAATTCACATAAAACTCTTCTGAATATTTAAGGGACTTTACAGTAAGCAGGATTTGTACTCTTTTCTGTAATTGGTGGTCTTGCAGATCAAATTATGTTTTTTTCTTCTAAAATGAAATAAAAATTCTGTGGGTAATTTGCAGGTTTTCTTTTGTTTTTAAAGAGTATAGTAATTCTCTCCATCCCCCAATCAACTATGATGTTATAGCAATTATGTTTTAAACTTTTAATTCACCAAACAAACAAATTCTCTCAAATTTTTGAAAATGGGTGATTGTGAATAACAATGCAATACCAGATTTAAAAGCGGATTCATTATGGGGCTAGGTTCTGCTAAGCGTTCTCAAGGTATTGATCTGTAAGAGCCTGGAGTCTTTGGCAAAGAGAGATACAGAAGTTCCTAGCCCTTTACCACTCCACTTTATACCTTTCTTGGCTATAGCCTCCCATTTTCAGGAAGGCTGAAATGACAATGAAGGCAGATCATCCAAACCTGGGACAAACAATCCAACACTTTCTTGGATGATATTTTTCTGTCTGTTTACTAGTGTAGCCCTAAAAATATTTGGGCTGGCAGATGTGAGATTGGTTGCCAAGGGAATAGTTCCAGTAGCTCAGGGATTATTAAAGCAGCTACACCACAGAAACCAGTGTCTCCTGATGCACTTACCCCCCTGGGCCTAGACCACCTTATTTCCCTATTACCCCATTAACTCTAATGAGGTTGCTCAGCAAGACCATGGGTTGCCAAAGATGGTTTTAAATTATACTGTCAGCAAGAGACTATATCATTCTTATCTTGACATCACAGACAGCAATACTGTTTTTAACTAGACCATCAGTCAAAATACTTTGCATTATAATTCATTCTTTTGAGTCAATAATCTCTGAGGGACTGGGTTGGCTGTTTTTTTGTTTTGGTTTGGTTTGGTTTGGTTTGGTTTGGTTTGTTTTTTTTGTTGGTTGGTTGGTTGGTTTTGTTTGTTTATTTGTTTGTTTTCACACTTTTGTTCTAAAAAAAACAGCAACCCCTGGAAGGTAGTAATTATTTCTATATGTTCAAGTATAGTCACATAAAGTTTCAATGTCTGTATGACTAGCAGTTTATGTATTCACAGGTTTACATAGATATACATTATAAATATAAACATACAGCCTTATCTCAGGATAACGTACAAACAAGAATACTTCTTGTGATACCCACTAGTCCTGCATCTTGATAACAGTGGTTTTCAGGAATAATTTCTAGAAGCAGAACCTTGATGTATCATAATAAAGTCATAATTTCTAGTCCAATGCACTTATATTCCAGGACAGCATACTCAACATACATAATTTCAGTATAAATTGTGTGAGATGTATATCTGCAACACTGCAGAAATGGCAAAGGCACAGGTTACTGATTCTTTGCCTCACTGCTTTTAATAGAAGTCATCTGACAAGGTAATGAGGTAGATGACAAGAAATTTAATATTAATTTTGCAGGGCCTATTCAAACCTTTTTTTCATAAGATTTTTTGTGATTTTACCTTAACTAATATCATCTACTCAGAGATATCACTATCTGGAACTATTTACACAGAACTGTGTAACTTACTGCAGCACAGAACTTACCATTGCCAACATTATCCCTTGCCTACAGCAAGACAATAAAATCTTGGCTTTCCAAAGCAAGTTTTTTTATGCAATGCTGCAGTTGATTTCCTTTTCTACAATTGATTTTTGTTATATTCTATAGTCAAGCACTTTCAGCAACTTTAAAGATTATCCTCCAAGTGTATTCTTGGAATAAACCTGCTGTAGTCGTAGATGGAGTTCTGCAAACTGTTCCTATAAATGCATCTTACAGTTTGATATCCTCTGATTAAAGAGACCATCACAGCACTTTATGTGCTGAGGCACAAAATTCACAATGGGCAAATCACTGATGAACATTACACTGAAGTTTGAGAGTCTACTCTACATACAACACTGGAGGAAATTGCACTAAATCAAATGAATTTTTTTCTGGAAACCTCCCTCCTCCTCTCTTTCCACCTTCATTTGTGCTTGGACTGGGTCTTTATGATGAAAACATTATTTCTAGTGATCCTTTCTCTGTTCACACTCCTGCCAAATAGAATGTGTGTGAATGGGAACAAGCAACAGTATTCACAGTACTTAATTTCAAATTTTCCAGCACTATAATAGGTAGATAAATAGTCACGGCAACTTTTCTGAGCAATGGAAGTTTGGATAATGTTTATTTTACACTTCCATTCAAGCAGTGATTGAAACAACAACATTTCCAGATAAACATCCCTCAATCTGGGATGAACGAGTTTGCACTTTTAACTAAAAATACACAAAAGTTGAAAGGAGTTGGACAGACACAAAGGGATTGCTCCCTATAGCATAACTGTTTTTCAGCATATTGCCTTGTACTGCATTTATTTTACCTTCCTACAAAGCTAGAGATGGAAATGTGAAATGAGACCTCTTTGCCATGGAGATGTTGTACATTCCTAGGTGGTTTGCTTGGCATGGGAACAGAAAAGACTTCACCTCAGAGAGACTGTGGGAGACTGCTGTGCTTTTTTGCTCCTTTATTTCCTGCTATTTAGGGCAAGGTTCTGTTTCTATGATTATCTATCTTTATAAATCTATGAAAAAACTGTGAACCTAGAACTTCAACTGTATCGTCTGGGCCAAGGAATCACAGTACTTTGCCCTTCAAATGTAACTGTTCTTATTTCCAGAGACCATCACTTCTGCAAGAAAACCCTTAGCAGAATAACATAGGCATTTTCTTTTGCTGTTGTACAGGGCTAAGACACTGACATCATGCTGACTGCCTTGCTACCTCTCAGTAGCACTTCGTAGCTTGTGGAGCCTTTTGGTACTTTGAGCTAATTAATCCTGTTTGTTATAGGTTGCATTTTTGAGCCAGGACTGAGTATTTGTGCTGTTTCTTCTGGACTAAATAAGGGCATCCACTGAATGTGCTCTCATATGTATGCTAAGATGTACTTTAACATCATGCTGTACGTCTTCTGTCTTGTGAGATAAGTTACACTCATTTTTTGAATACTGTTTTAGCACTCATGATGACTTCTGTGTAGGACTGAAAGATTGAGAAAATAGATTTTTTAGGAAGTTTGGTAAGGTATTGCATTAATGATTTAGAAAATTTCTCTCATTGTTCTCTCTTTTTGCCAGGAGGCCAAGGTTTTACATTTATATTAATTGCAGAGGTGTTGTTTTTCAGTTACTCAGTTCATTAGCAGTGCAAAAGACCTGAAGCTCTCCTGGTATAAATTTTTTAGAGAGATTCACCTTTTTCAAGGAGCAAAGAAAAGGGCAAAGTCATGACATAATTTCTCATTCTATAATGGGGAATTTATTCAAGCATATTTTTGTTACCATTTATCACTGAGGACACCTTAAAATTAAATGCCTTCATTTGCACATAAGTAGCCCAGAAACTTTTTAAATTCCCATGGCCCCCTCTCTGTTTTTTTTTTTTTTTTTTCATTTTCACTTAGTCTTTCAACTCACTGCTGCAACTAGATATATTGATGTCCACAAAGTTAACAGTTTTATGCCTTCTTATTTGCAGAAAGTCTTTAGTTAATAACATGAGGCTTAACAGAAGTGCAAATTAAAAATGGTTGGATTTAAAAGTATATTTGAGAACACAGGGCTAAAATGAGTTTGTAAGATAGCAATTATCCATATATTTTTTCTCTTGAATTCTCAGTATGTAGGTTAATTGAAATGTTATTCTCCTTTGCATGACTGACAGATCGGATACTGCTTAGAGCCATGAATAAGATTTGCTAATAGGCGATATATGTTTGGGTGAACATAACAAATTAATTCTTAGGAAGCCAGAGAGACTCCTTAGCCCAGATATTGTCATCATGCCTGTATCTAATACAAACTCTTCCTCCTACTTTTGGTTGTCATTTAAAGCCACTCTCATATAGGTGCTTCATTGCACCACCATCATTAAAATGATTCCATGAATGTATTTTTCAGAGTTTTGTATATTAACTATCTGCTCATAGATCTTTATTTTATAGTTGCCTTTAAGAACAAAATAAAATAAAATAAAATAAAATAAAATAAACAAACAAACTAATTGAAATCTAGTCCTGCACTGATTATTTTTCTTGTACAGTAGTTTGGCAGTGCACAGGTGTCCATACCAAGAACTGAATCATTGAGACATTAGTTATAACATGAAAAGCAGTGACATATTTTCTTTGAGTTACTGGAGAAGTGTATAAAGACATTCTATACACAAGCATCGCATCCAAGATCACAGAGAGAAAAAAGGACCTTACTGAGGTCCTCAGCTTCGCAGTCCCTGTCAGCCACGGACATCTACAGCTTAGACAGGAGTCAATCTGAATTACAGTTCAGCAAAGCAGTGTTGGAATCCAACAGCTAGCAATAGATTTCTTCTTTACCCATGGCTGGCCTCACAGTGCACAACTAGTATCATAAATCTTTCTGTCTCTTTTCTTCTCTTGAACTGCTTTTCTCAACCCAGCCCTCTACAAGGGTAGCTCCTGATTTACCCTCAATTCCCACTAAGCTGATCCAAAGCTGAACCCTGTAAATGTCTTAGGGATATAGAGAAAGAGAGTAGAACCAGCCATGCTGAAGACCAAGTGTTGTGGTTTAACACAGCAGACAGCTAAGCACCACACAGCCGTTCACTCACTCTCCCCGCTACCACAAGTGGGATGGGGGAGAGAATCGAAAAAAAGAAAAAGAAAAAAAAAAACCTAAAAGTTCATGGGTTGAGATAAAGACAGTTTAATAGGACAGAAAAGGGAGGCAAACTAATAATGATAATGATAATAATAATAATAGTAATAATCAAAGAATATACTAAGCAAGTGATGCATAATGCAATTGCTCACCACCCACTGACCGATGCTCTGCCCGTCCCCTAGCAGCGGTTCCCTCCGCAAGCCAGCTCTTCAAGTTTTATTGTGCTGTGTGATTTCACATGGTTTGGGACATCCCTTTGGCCAGTCTGGGTCAGCTGTCCTAGCTGTGTCCCCTCCCAGGTCCTCCAGTTCCTTGTGTCCCCCAGCCTCCTCACTGGCAGGGCAGCACCAGAAGCTGAAAAGTCCTTGGCTCTGTATAAGCACTGCTCTGCAACAACTAAAACATCGGTGTGTTATCAGCATTATTTTCATCCTAAATTCAAAACATGACACATACCAGCCACTATGAAGAAAATTGACTCTATCCCAGCCAAAACCGGAACACCAAGACAAAGGGAAAAGCAGAGGTCTGGCTGCTGCAGGAAAGATAACGGAGGGCATCCCTTCGTGTCCGTGTCTGCATCAGCCAAGGGAGGCTAAGGAAGAATGAGATTACCAGTTCTGACCACACGCTCTGATACCACAGTGCCTCTCAGTGTGAAGTGGTTTTTACTTTTGTGATGAGCTGTAGGGAAATTTGTCCCACTAGGTAATCCTTCTGTATCATATTCCAAACCTTATTTTTTTTTACCTATTTCTACTACCTCCTGTCTGCCTTCACTTTGAGGCTTATGCATTAGGTCATGTGTTTATGTCATCCCATGATTTTACCCCATGACAATGAACTGGGGAGACTGCATTCCTCTGTGCTCTCTGGAAATGTCAGAAGATTCCACAAGCTGCAACAGCCTTAGACAGCACTGGGGCATGCACATGTACCAACAATGCTGTACATACCAGGTAGCTGCAGGTATATCTCCAGGTTACTGGCTCAAGCAAACCTGTAATTTGGAAACCTGTGGATGTAATTCATTTTACAACAAAGCACCTTTTGAACTGTATACTACCTCTGCACATAATCAAAGGTATTTGCAACAGATAGCTTTGCAAGGCAAAGAAAAACAGACAAAGCCTCTCCTCAGCTCTGAAATTGATAAGAATATAAATTCATGGGAACATTATTAAAGTAAACACCAAATCAGGTGATCCTGAAGTAGGACTTCAGGATCATGGGCACTGCAGAGAGATGGGTTCTAGAAAGAAGAATTTATTCCTTTTTACTAACCTATTTCAATCATCAATGCATAGTGTACCTCTACTTATTCAGATTTATGTCCTACTTCACATTGGGATTAACATATGCTTTGTAAATGCTGTAGCTTAAACCATACTAATGTTTATTCTACTTTGTTAGTAAACTGAAACATCTAATGAATAAAAAACGGAGCGTGATTAACAAGCAAGCCACTTTTCCATAAGGGAACTGAGACAAGTGGGCTGTCAAGGAGCATGGGAGGAGGGTACCGTACCCCATTTGTACCCTGAGCACCAGCAAAGGTATCGGGGATTCACCCCACAGAGCAGGAGATTTTCTTCTGAGAAAGTGCAGGGGCTTTTCTAACCAAGCTTCCTGGCCAGCTGCACATTATTCTCCATATCCTGGTCCCTCCTTTTTCACAACTGCTGCCCTGGAGCAGCAGGATGCTGCACGCCCCACTTGGGCTGCAGCTACAGGAAGCATTAAACCCACTGTCACCCACACAAAACCAGAGTTAGATGGGGGGGCTCTGTCCAGATGCTTCTCCCAGGGAAACCAACAGAAAAGAAAAGAAAAGAAAAGAAAAGAAAAGAAAAGAAAAGAAAAGAAAAGAAAAGAAAAGAAAAGAAAAGAAAAGAAAAGAAAAGAAAAGAAAAGAAAAGAAAAGAAAAGAAAAGAAAAAGTCACCTCTCCTTGCCCTCCTGCTTCCTGTGTTTTGTCCTCCCACAAATGTATTTCCTGAGTTTCGCCCACACTGTTCCCCTACCAGGATTGACATTTCCACTCTCCTAACACAATACGAATTTCTTTTTAAGTCTGTCTTTCTGTAATTAAATCTGTAATATCCACTTCTTTCAGAGCATTTACAGCAGGAAGACATTTCCATCCACAAAACTCTGTGGAGCGTAGCATTTTTAAGGAGCCACAACAGCCTGCATTTGTATTATATGTGTATGACACAAATTCTAAGAGACCCTTATTACTTAGTTTTCTAATACTTCAAGCTGACTTTTCTCCATTTCATTTCTGATTCTGTCACATTATGTTGATTGCATAGTGCTTGCAATGTGGGCCTGCCTTTTTGCATTTATGTGTGTTAAAAATGTTGTGTAGAAACAACAGTACTCTGTCTCCATTGTGACCAAAATTGGACCCTTAGCTTTTAGAATAAAACTATTTTCTCATTTCAAGTGGCAAAAGTGAGTTAATTTGCTCTTTAGGTGGTGCATGCAGTTTGAACTTACAGATCCAGACATTCATTTAAATCTGTTTCTATAGGATTGACAGGCATCTGTCTCTTCTCAGAGCTTTTGTAGTTCGCAGTTCTTTTTAGTCTTCCTACAAATAAAATAACATTAAGTTGGCTGGACAGTCTACTGTGTCATTTGTCCACTTAGCTTTTGCTTCTAGAGACCCGGATGAAAGTAAGCATCTTCATTTATTTTTCTTGTGTAACTTAAGCTAAGGAAGCATCTATAGTATCCCACATCTCTTTAGAAGTTACAATAAAATCACACCAACTTGCCTTGCCAGACTTCACAAAGTTTATTACAGTGTTTATCTGAAAAGCACTCCAGGTTATTCTGATAAATAAAGAAAGAAAAATAAATTTAATACTTTCTTTCCTAAGTTAGTGTAGCTTATTTTTGTTATCGTGAAAGAAAAAGCAGAAACTAAGAGAAAAATATCAATATTAAAAATAAATTTCAACAACGAGCACAGAGTTTTCAGCTTGGGATTGCAATGTAAAATTTTAATACAAACAAAGCACAAGAATATCCATGTAGGTATAGGCAAACAGTGGCAATGTTGTGACCTGCTCTTTTTTGGTTTGTATGGGAGAGGAATATCAGTAGAGCATATGCAGGCATCTGAATCTTCTTACTAATGCAAACAAATACTAGCTATAAAGAAAAAATATCTTGGCTAGATTACTTTTCAAAAAAAAAAAAACAAACAAACAGTAACTGCACTGTTCAAGCTATCTTTTGTAATTCTATTTTATGCTTGATATTCCAAGAAAAAGTAAAATATTATATTACACAGTTCATTAATAGTACTAGAAAGGGATCAGTTCCGAGCTGACGTTTGCCTGAGAGTAATGATCCAAACTGGAGCAAACTTTACCTATAAAACCTTCCTCTCAGAAAGACAGCTGAACATAAATGTGTTTATTACATCAAGTTTGGACCAAAGCTGTAGGTGTCCTAGCCCAGGAAATTGCCTTTAGCTTGAAAGAGGGAACCTCAGTTTACAACAGAAGATTCAGTTTTAAAATATGTTTGATGCAACAACCCATTTAGAGGTCTAGATTGGAACTTAGAAAGAAAGAGAGAGAGAGAGAGAGAGAGAGAGAGAGAGAGAAAGAAAGAAAGAAAGAAAGAAAGAAAGAAAGAAAGAAAGAAAGAAAGAAAGAAAGAAAGAAAGAAAGAAAGAAAGAAAGAAAGAAAGAAAGAAAGAAAGAGAAGGAAAGAAGGAAAGAAGGAAAGAAGGAAAGAAGGAAAGAAAGAAGGAAGGAAAGAAGGAAGGAAAATCAAAACAATTTTTAAAAAAGAACACTCGATGTTGTATATGAGTAGTTAGTTTCCCATTAAAAATAGTGTGACTAGGTCTCATTTCAGGTCCCTATATGCAAAATCCTTCCTTTTCTACAGTTCTCATTTCATTATTAATATTGTGTTTTGTACTGTTATTTTGTTTTAGAAATTGAATTTGCCTCCTTTTATTTTTGCTTCCCTTCCTTTCTCGGGTAACAAAAATTTATAAGAGAGATTAATATTTGCATACTGAAAAAAAGGAAGATTAAAAAAATTAAGTCTATAATTTGATATCATTAGATGTATTTTTTTAATTTTAATGCTTTCCTAAGTTTTTCTTTTTTCCACTAGAAAAACCTTAAAATCATGAGAAAGCATTTTTCTTCTACTTTTGTTGTATTTTTCCCTTTTTTTTTTTAACTATTTTTCTAGTGTGGGGAAAGGTTATCATGAAAAGAAAGGAAAATGTTATATCATGATGAGCTGAGGAGAAAAGGTTTATCTCAAATTTACACCGAAAACTAGTCTTAGAGTTCACTAATAGGAAAGTTCAGTCAGTATTGTTAAACACCTGCTTTCCTTGTTCTCCCATGAGGAAATTAAAGTTTTACCTACAAAGTTACTGTACGATGCAGCATATTGAGGGACTTTAGCAATGCAACCATTGTACTAACATATTACAAAATTGAAACAGGAAAATAACGTTCGAGTAGAAAAGATTCAATACTAAGAATACAGGCTCTACAGAGAAGCATGTACCTCTCACAGCATTTCTATTTCATTCTTTGACTTTGCCTTTTGTGTTACTATACAGTACTTCTTTTAATTATCATGTGAATCTGAGAATTATACTATACATGGCATGATTTCCCAACCAAGCTACTTGATACTTAAGCTAAGACACTCACTATGTTTGCTAACAGGGCAACACTTGCATCTCCACATCCTCCAGTAAGAAAACTCAGAATCCCCAGATACCTTTAAAACCAGCAGACCACACCCATCTGTACTCATTAAACATTTCCAACCCAACATCATGTTCCAGTAGCACAGACTCATGTCTTAGTTCAATGTCTTTTGCTGCTCTGCAGCCTTAATGAAATATAAGATGAATGTTGCAAGTTCCATCTCAAGATAGGGATTTGTTCCTGTTACCAAAAGGTTTGTTTCATCCAGGTTGTTCTGCTTCCCCCAAGCTGTCCTCTATGTATTTGAAACCTTCCTTCTGTTCTGAGCAAAGACAAGACTGTTTCTGATTTTTCATTTCTCCTCCATGGTAAGGAGATTGTCCGCAGGATGACACTACATCTGGTCTGTTGGTTCAGAGCTCGTAACTATTCTCTCCAATGGTAGAAGCAAAAATTTCTGTTTCTTTGCATATGATACTCTTCTCTCCACTAAAAGTCAGTTTTGTGACTTTCAGGTATTGTCCCTCAGAAGTGAATGCAGCCTTCCCATCCCCACAATAAAGTCAGAAGAGCACTTGATCCTTCCTATCCACAACTCTACCTGCTCTTTTTTTTTTTTTTTTTTTCTGGAGACCGATCTACAGTATCTCACTCATGCCTGAGTAATAACCACATAATCTGATAATCATAGAGGTAAAATAGTTAACTGCCTATGCAAAACAATCCACATATAAATTTTCACCTGTATTTACAGTAAGTTTAAACAGATTTCTTGGTGCAGGCATGCACCTACCTGTACCAATTTAGCACTTCAACAAAATGTCACAATATATAAGCAATACTCTGAGACTATAACTGAAGCATCACTGTACTGCTCAGTGACAGAAGCAGAGTTAAGGTCACCTGTAGCAAGGTCTAAAACTGACATTTCTGAAATGGCACTGCATGAATAAGTACTATGAAAAATATAAACAGAAATGTGAGAATGGAAGGAGAGAGAGGGACTATCAAAGAAATATGAAAAAGGTGAGGGAAATGAAAAGAAGGGATACATAGCTTATTAATTCCTCTCCACATACTGGTGGAGAGTCCCTTGATCATTCAGTTCCCAGCTTCTCATGCACAGATCTCTTTCAAGTGAACTGTTCTTACCTGTCAAAACAGGTTCTGCCATAGTGAGAGAAGTGTAAAAACAAGGACTGCTTTTTACTTTTATAGTAACCATTTCAGTCCCCATCAGTCTTTGAACAGCATTCAGAAACTCTAAATGTCATGGCTGCTTCTGTTCATGGTTCACAATTTAGTCATTAACAAATACTGAAAAGGCTAAAGGTCTTCACATGTCTGACAGGGCTTTACACATCAACTAACAATCACCGATAGTGAAACATTTTATTTATGTTTGTACTTTACTAGAAAAAGAATTAGTCAACCTTTACTCCCAAGGTAAATCTTTTAACTCATTAAAGACTTGGTTTTAAAACCAGGATGAAAGATATTGTTATGATGGGTAATGCTACATCTCTGCTGCTGCCAAAGCATATAACCTTCATACCTACAAAAGATGAGGAACTGCAGGTTTGCTGCTGAAGCACTTACCAGGTTGCATTTGTAGCAATATGAAAAAAAATATGTCTTTTAGAAAGTGTTTATAGCACAGTTGATGACCTGCAATCAAGTAAGGCACATTTAGAGCTGGCATCTAGCACCCAAATGTATCTCAAAGAAAGACATGATTACATTCTTGTGCCACAATTTCTACTTACTATTTAGTCTTATGATTTTTTTTTTCCTAGAAAAAACTTCTGCTGCACAGATGACACAGAGAAGCACTATATCTTGCAAATAAGAGTATTGCAGCTTTGGCCATGATGAGTGCATGTATTGGCACTTTTTTACATTCCAGAGTTTTTTATTTGTTTTCGATGAGCGAGATACTACCTTGGTTTTGTGACTATATATTTTGAATATGCATACGTGCAGATACATATACACACCATCACCTGAATATGCTAGTATACCTGCTGTGCCTTCTGTTAGCACAAAACATGTACCTGGGCACTTGTGGCTCCAAAGCAACACTCCATTTCCCTCTCATTTTCTCGTCGCTACTTCATGAAACTTGCAAGAACTTACTGTCTTAACTTTCTCAGCTTGGTTTAAACTGGTCTATATGACCAGAAATTTTGGAGGACAAAGAAGAAGAAGAATTGAGTTACCATTGTTTACTCAGGAAACTGATATTGTTGGTGTCCTTATTGTACAGCACCTAGCACACAGGAACTTCTCTATTGAACTGTAGCGAAAGAAATAAAAGTCACTGCAAATTGGCTGTCATCTACTACAACAGCTATAAAACAGTGAAGGGGTGATACTTTTACGTACTTTATGTATTCCTGAACAAAAAAATATTAACTGTGCTCTAAATAACCAATGTGATCATGTGCTTAACAGTCTCTCTTAGATATATCTTTCAGTTCTGCTGGAGTTTCTTATTTTGTTTTCATTTATTACATAAGATTAGAGGCAATATCCTAGGCTGCCTAGACTTCTATTAAAACATATGGAAGTGACATGAAATATTGGAGCTTGTCCTGAGAAAGTGGAAGATTATTGCTAGGGAGCAGTATATCTATACACCTGTCCTGCATGTCTTGGAACAGGTACAAAATCTGTGTAAGAGAGAGAGTAAAGGAGAAAGGGTGATTAAGTACTTTCAGTGTTCCTGTGTTCTCAGTTTCTTCTTGGGAGATAGAGACATACAGAATGGTAGGTGCCCATTTAACCCTTTCTGAGCTGCACTAACAATAATCATAGAAGCATAGAATGGTTTTGTTTGGAAGGGACCCTTAAGGATCAACTAGTTTCAACCCCCCACCACAGGCTGGGATAACTTCCACTAGACTAGATTGCCCAAAGCCTCATCTAACCTGGTGTTGAACAATACCTGTGAGGGGACTGACATAGCTTCTCTTGGCAACCTCTTCCAGTGCCACACCACCTTCAAAGCAAAGAATTTCTTCCTAATATCTAATCTAAAACTACCCTCCTTTAGTTTAAAGCCATTAGGGCTTGTCTTATCACTGCAATCCCAGACAAAGAGTCCCTTCTCCAGCTTTTCCGTAGCCCCCTTTATGTACTGGAAGGTCTCCCCAGAACCTTTTCTTCTCCAGGCTGAACCCCAGCTCTCTCAGCCTTTCTTCATAGGAGAGGTGCTCCAGCCCTCTGATCATCCTCATGGCCCTCCTCTGGACCTGGTCTAACTGGTTCACATCTTTCTTATGTTGTGGGTCCCAGAGCTCAATGCAATACTCCAGGTGAGGTCTCATGAGAGAGCAGTAGAGGGGGAGAATCACCTTCCTTGACCTGCTTGGTCACACTTCTTTTGACTCAGCACAGAAAGCCAACTCTAGTTGGCTTTCTGGGCTGGAAGCACACGTTGTTGTCTCACTTCCAACTTTTCATCAACAAACAGCCCCAAGTCCTTTTTGTCAGGGTTACTGTCAATCCAATAATAGTAGTGCAGTATGGGAAAATGTGAAATGACTGATCCTACCCAAAGCCAGTACTGTCACAAAGGCAGCCATGTGGTTCCATGAAGAAGTTTGACAGGTATTTCTCTCCCCATTACATGTAATTCTATACTGAGATAATTCAGTACCAAAATAGAATCACAGAATCATTCAGGCTGGAAAAAACCTCCAAGATCACCCAGTCCAACCTTTAACATAGCACTACCAAGTCCACCACTAAACCATGTCACTAAGCTCTGAATACAAATATTTTTTGAAGACCTCCAGGTATGGTGACTCAACCAAAATACTAGCAGTTTGGGTTTCTGCTTTGATCAAACTTCCCTGCTCCCTGAAAGAAATCTGTGTATAACATATTTCTAGTAATTTTTGTGACGTATGAATAAACAGAAGAGAAGTGACTTTCTACCTTTTCCAGGCCAAGCTACATTAAGATTTTCAGTTTTATTTTTACAGATGCCCTTATAACTGCAGTGATTAAATCCTTTTAACCTTACAGAAGAGTGAGATGACATAGAACAGGGTATTTTCAATGTGCATCACTTTTTTCGTATATTCTTTTAGCATTACCATTATTATTATTATTATTATCCCTTCCTTTTCTGTCCTATTAAGCTGTCTATATCTCTGAATCACAGAATGACAGAAACACAAGGTTGGAAAGGACCTACAAGATCATCTAGTCCAACCGTCATCCTATCACCAATACTACCCACTAAGCCACTAAATCATGTCTTGTAGCACCTTGTCCAGGCGCTTCTTGAACACCG
>VXAL01010043.1:53435-66856 GCA_013399475.1 Chauna torquata
CTGAAATCTAAGTAGACTACATCAACGGCCCTTCCCTCATCTACCAGTCTGGTCACAGATTCAGTCCAAGTTTTACCTTTTTTCTGATTCTCTCCCCCATCCCACTGTGGGGGAGTGAGTGAACGGCTGTGTGGTGCTTAGCTGCCTGGCGGGTTAAACCGCAACACTCTTCCTTGAGCTAATTTAGTTATTACTGGAGAAAGCAAAAGAAAGGAGCATTTAGCAGCCTGACAGCAAAAGCACAGCCTTGTTTCCACATATATTTCTTCTTTTCCCTGTTCTTTGGGAATATTTGATTATCAGCATTTCTACTTTGCCAGACAACAAAACACTGGAGGTGATAGGTGATAGATAGCCTGTCTTTCTATCTTAGTTTCATGGCCACATGAAAAACAAATTCTGCAAATTTTAAAATCCAATTGCATTTGGCATTATCAAAGTATGTAAATAGGTGTGTCTGATTTAGTCAATGATAGGAACTAAAATATTTTCACTCAGCTCCTAGAAACATTCCCGTTTCCAAATACTTCTCCAAAAAGATCTGTTCTTATTTCATGTAGCAATTTCTTTTCTGTATTCGTCTGAAAATTCTAAAGATCTGGGAACTGAGTCCCTAGGGTTGGAAAATGCAGAAAGTAAGCATGCATACCTTCCCCTAATAAAACAAACACTTGAAAAATAAACCTACTTAATTAACCTGTTGAAGAACCTTTTTGTCATATGGCCACATTAAGCATCTAGACAAAACTTTTGCCACAGTAACAAAAGCATATTCCTTTTCATTTATTCAAATGATGGAAAGAAAGGGAAATATATTCATGACTTTATTGTAGATGGCTATACAATGTATTAGAAAATCCATACAGTATTTTGTATTTGCCAGCAAATATGCAATCATACTAGTACTGTTATAGTAAACCTTTCATATGGCAGGAACAGTTAAAAGGTAGAAAACCCCTCCTATCAGTTGATTTTGAAAGAAAACTGATACCAGAACTGTAACAAGGTAACAACAGATGCTATAGAACTGACAGATTGCTGTAAACTACCATTGTAATTCACAGCCTCAGAATTACTAGAGAGGTATGATAAGAAGCAGGAATATTCTCTAATTCTCTTTAAACTAATTAAGTCACGCTTTTCTTCTGCCAGAAATTAATTATCACTAACAAATCTAACACTAATATCCCTCAGATAATCAACAGAAGTTTAGCGTAATGTATATTCCCAGTTAACAGATGCACAGACATCTGTTAAAAGGTGAAGTCTTATAAAGTTATTTCTAAAGAAAAACTGTCAGCTACAGACCTGCACAACACCATGAAGAAATGAGTAATTTAAAGCAATTTGTTTTGTCTGAAACCAACCCAGACTTATATCTGAACTTAAAAACTATAATGATTGTGCTTAATTAATGGATCATTCCTTTCCATTGCAGGAACTTAATTCACTACTAAGCAATTAAAAAATAAATAAGTGCACATCTATATTTAAGTCTTTAATATCTCAAAATGTTAATCATTTTGTATAATATTTCAAGTCTATATTTAAAATAATGTCATAGGAGTTTTCCTGTATACAGCATAATGATAAAATCTGAAGATAGTTTTCAAGTACAATAGCAACTCATTAGATTCCTTGATGTGATCTACTGGCTTTAACTCAAAGCCCTAAGAAAAAGAAAAACAAAAAACAAAAATAAATAAATAAATAAATAAAATCTTGAGAAGTTTTTCTTAAACCTGAATAATCTTTAAGAAATCTGAATAGATTGATATTTAGGGAAAAATAGAAAACTTTCAAGAAATCCTTATGGCAGCTCAGGACCGTTATGCAGATAAAATACGAGTTCCATTTCTCTTATAAAGATATTTGTGGATTAACTTTTTACTAGACAATTATCTTACAAACATCAAAATGGAATATGCTGAAATTATCCTTAAACAACTTTTGAATTTCAAATTATTCTTTCACTCAAAGTTCTTACTAGATTATCTTTCATTCTGATTCTGTGCTGCTTAAAGAAAAAGAGAAGGACCAGACTGAAACATCCCCTAAATGTCTTACTACAATGGAAAAAATAATCTTATTCATTTAGTCTACTAACTTACACAATTGATAAAGAAACATAATGCATGTGACACTTTGTCCAGATTAATGAGCAGCCTAAAGGAAATAAAGATTTTGGGTTAAGGAGAGAAGAATAATGAAAATTATCTGTGAACCAAAGCTGAATGTGATCATAGGTGGAAAACAACAGTAATGGGAAATTTAATGAAGAGTTGAGAACTATTGACTAAAGTTTCAATTACTTCTGGTTCATATACTTTTGGACTTTGTTCCAAAAAAAAAAAAAAAAAAAATCCATACAATGCTGGAAAAAAAAGTATCTGGAATAAAGAGAAGCTGAAAGTACTTGAGCAAAATTGCAAATTTATTGGCATAAAAGACTAAGTTCAAGTGATAGTAACACAGATAGAGAAGGATATAACCTCTTTAAGAAGGAGACTCAAGTGTGAAAAAAGAGAAAGAAAGAAAGAAAGAAAGAAAGAAAGAAAGAAAGAAAGAAAGAAAGAAAGAAAGAAAGAAAGAAAGAAAGAAAGAGAAAAAAGAGAAAGAGAGAGAAAGAAAGAGAAAGAGAAAGAAAAACAAAAAGAGAAAGAGGAAGAGGGAAAGAGAAAGAGAGAAAAAGAGAGAAAGCAAGAAAGCGAGAAAAAGAGAAAGCGAGAAAGCGAGAAAAAGAGAAAGCGAGAAAGCGAGAAAGCAAGAAAGCAAGAAAGTGAGAGAGAGAGAAAGAGAAAAAAAGAGAGAGAAAGAGAGAAAGAAAGAAAGAAAGAAAAAGAAAGAAAGAAAGTGGTGCATGTTATATCAAAGAAGTATAAATCTACCCCACCATTCAAAGTGTTAAAGGCCTCTGGATATTGAAAAAGGAAGAAATGAAAGAAGGCATTATTGTGCTACAGGTCTGTTGGAACACAAATTCCAAAACAAAACAAACAAAAAAAAACAACGAAACAAACAAACAAAAACAATAAACTGGAGTTTACTTTGTACAACTAACAGAGTTGTCAGAACCTCCAAAATGAGGATCCATTAAATGCTCCATTAGGAAAGAAATATAGCATAATACTGGTTATCCAGAAAGTTCTTGAAACGAATAGGTGCCATGAACATCTTAGGACAGAATATTTCTAAAGGACCATTCTTTTAAAGCACTGTGAAGTAATTGCCTCTTTATAGCACCAGTGAATAATAACAATAAAACTAATACTTGATGTCCCCTATTCCCCCATTAAAAAAAAAAAAAAAATCAAATGAGACAGGGACTTTCAATTAACATATGCTGGGGAAAAAAGGAAAGTGAGAAAGAGTATAGAGTTGTAATCATATTTCTTTGATAATTGTTATATTTAGTAGGCCAATATAGACAATGTGTGTGTGTGTGTGTGTGTTAGAAATCTAATGTGAAAGTGAACTTATCTGACTACAAGCAACAGGAAACTGTAGAAATGTTATTTTCACACCTACCATACTTCTAACTAGAACACACCGTATTTTCATTCGCTAACTGGTGACTGATTGCATCCTGTGCTGTACTCCTAAGAGGAAGAGAAAGTGTGCTTAGAAAGAGTTTGAAAATGGCATACTTATTCCTTGCTGTTCTCTGAATAAGGCTAGTAATGAATTGTGTTTTTCCATGAGTAAGGACACTCCTATACAAGCTGGAGTTACTACAGTAATCAGCTAGATAAACAACCTGATTTTGATCTCTTCCTCTCTATATTCTTAATGTAAGGTGAGAATTACGCATATTCCACCACTATACTGAAGGCAGACATGTTTGATAATTATATGGGCACTTGCTAAATTTCTTACAACTAAAAACACATGAGTACTTTCTGGGCAGCCAATACAATAGTAAAGAATCTAACACTGGCTTATGATAGAAATCCATAAATCTCTTCAGTGTAGAAAGAATGGATCTCAGTTTTTAATTAGTTTAAGCAGAATAGTTTGCTGTAAGCAGTGGATTTAATTTCTTTAGGCTTTTTTTTTTCCTTGACAAAACACACATACACCACTGTGTCTATCTACCTGTATGTGGTACTTGCAGACTTGTTTGGGTCAGAATATTTTTCTAGTCATCTTCACACCATAGTCTCCTTCAGGTTTGGAGTAGAAGGCATATAAAATACATTCAAGACTTTCATTCCTTGCTTTCGCTAGTCTGGTATTATTGTTGATGTTAGCAGACTACTTGCTGCCGGTCATAGACATGATTAAAGTGAACAGTTACAGTAAGCATCATTGTTTCAGGTTGAATACAAGGAATATTTAAATTTACCTTAGTGCACTGATACCAGAAAAGTGCAGGCTATTACCATATGGACAGACAACCTGGTAGAGCTGATGAGTACCTAAGCCATATGAGGAAAATTATTTCCCTAGTAACTGATTATTAATAATAAGGGGGTTACAGAGTAGATGTTTTTCAGCTGTGCATGCCTATAAATAAGCGTCACAGAAGAAAGCCAACAAAGCATTAGTCCTGGGGTGAAGCCAGAAGAGAGAGCTACCTCTGAGCAGGGTTCTCAATGGAAGAAGAGATTTGGATTTCTAAATAGGAAGCTGTCTTTTATCAAGCATTTCTCCTGAATGTAGGGAAACAGGATTTTGTGTACACAGTAATCTGGATATCATCAAGCCAATACCCATCTTCCACCTTCAGATCTTCCTCCTAAGAGAAATAAATCAGTAAAGGGAACAAACCACTGTCTATCCAACTAACTAGAAGCACTCAACATGCAGGAGATGTTCTTGAAGATGTTACCAAGGGTGTTACACTTGAAGGAAATGTGCATTTTGCAAATGACAGTTTGCAAATGCAAATGCCACATAAATAAATCAGATGAAAAACAGATGGTTATATTAATTCATTCAAGCATGTAGTTCTTATTATTAATAAATCAAAGTTATGAAAATACTGTTACAGATTTTAACAGAATTTACTTGAACAGAGGAACTTTGAAAGTAATAAAATTTGCATATAAAGATAGTGTCATTCATGTTATAGTAAAGTATGCAAGGATTAGAAGTGTTAACCGAAATGTTATATTTACATAATTAATTTCAATGTGGAAGAAAAATGAGATTAGCAACAACAAAAACTATCATTAAGAGCAGCACTTCTTCATAATATAGCTTTGAGTCTTGGAAGAACTGTAAGCTCAAATACTCAGTTAAGTTTCACTGAAAGTTTCCTGTAATATGCTAAAAGTAGATAGTAGAATATTATTTCTCAAGCAGTCCTAACTGTGGGGAAGAGATGACACTAGAGAGACACTACTTAAGAATGCCCTGTTTAAAGTCTATTTAAAGTATTTCTTTGGCAACTCCAGGGCAGGTTGTCACCTGAGCAATATTCATCACTAACGCAGTTATGATACATGCAGTTGAATAGAAAAGATTTAGATAAAAAGAGTATGGAATAAGGATCCTTAGTAAACCTTGGCTTTTGTCCTACAAAATACGTGAAGGCAAAACCATTTGCAAGAAGAAGCCAAGGAAACCTTCAATTCGAGGGACATGAGAATTAAGGAGGTCAGAGATGTGTGAGATTTAGTTTGTTTTCCTCATCCTTCTTATAAGGTAATGCATTGTATTTTTCTGTCTATGTAGGTTTCAAATCCAAGAATAACAAGATCTCTTCCATGCCAGAATTAAAGATGTTGTGGCAAATTTATTGACAGCTTACTTGGTATTTTCTTTTCTCTCATGTACTACTACTAAGTAGCTGGAAATATAGCATAAACATAGCTGGAGTTAGTATTTTCAGTATGAAACCAACATTTGCACTTTATTATGAGATCCCCAACTGCATAGACAGACAAAAGTAACATAACTTGATCAAAAAAGTGCAGAAATACTTATAAAAGTATAACTGTAAGCATAAATGAAACAAACAAAAAGATTTTTCAATAACTTTCTTAAAAATATCTTTTCTATTTCTGAACCTCTTCACTTTTAAGAATCGTTTATATCAATGACCCAGTGCTTGAGCTCATATGTGTCACAAAGCAAATACACTTCATTGTGGCAGAGAAAGAAGGAAAACATGTAGCAGTGGTGCTTGGCTTGATTCTCTCTTTTCCTGTTTTTTTTTTTTTTTTTCTTTTTCTTTAACTTTGTAAAGCTGTGCAACAAGTTTTATTAAGCACTGCACAAAGTTGCAGAGATGGGGAATTTGGCAAATATCTTTAGATTACTTGAGTAATGAAAAGTGGGGTGCGATAAAGGCGATAAAATGTGCTGCCATCCACCTGTGCCTGCATTTGTGACTACTTGTCAGCATGTCTTCCCTTGGGAGGTAGGACTCATAAGTTTTTGTAGACACTTTCAGTGAGAAACAACTTCCAAAGACAGAACATGCACACATGCACACCAACAGGGTACAACTTTTTTTTTTTTTTCAAATTTTCTTTAAATAATAGTTGGACTAATTATTTATCAGTAAGGAAAATGATTTACTGCCAGAAAACAGCAGTTTCATATGGACTTGTATTTTAAATTTAACGAAAACCATATGTACATACATGTTAGAGAAGTGTTCAACTGAGAGCATGACTAATAATTCAAGGATTTGGGGTTGTTCTTTCATTTCAAGCAAACAAAACTTTTCTGAGACACTCAAATTCTGATAATCAGAAACAATGGTATAGTTATATGGAGAATCCCAAAATTAAATTCCAGATTTACTAATATAAATGTTGTCTACTTCTCTTTAAATTTGTCCCTACTTTCACCTGGTCACATGCAATACCTTGGGCCTTTTATTACACCTTTTATTGCTTTTACTGACTAGCCCTGTAGTTAATCATATCCTAGTAAAGAAGCAGTTTTGATAAGGTGCTGGACAATAGACTTTGAAGATATGTATTCTTCTGTCGTCGGATTAGATGGCCGAAGTCGTGACATATACCAATATGGTTAAATCATGCTCATTTCATTACCCGAATAGCGACATTCTTATACTTTTCATAGCATGCGGAAGCAGCGCTGTAATTGGTGGCACGGCCAGTGCATGCGGTCAGCACACACTAATTCTACTACGCTGATTGGGTCTGCATTGCCCAGCCAGCATGATGCAAAGCATTCTGATATTGGTACTTAGTTTCTTCTTCTGCTTTCCTCCCATACTGGAGGAGCTGACTTTGCAAATTGCAGCAGTGCCTTAGTCCCTGTTTTTTACCCTCCAAGGTCAGTTCAGGAACATTCCCACGGAACCTCCCCGCATTCCTCCCTGTAGCTTGGGTTGCTCATTTTCAGCACATCATGGCCTCCCTGCTGTTTCAAAAAATCCTCAACATTCTACCTGTGGTTATTCTATTATAATTCCTACCTCATCAATTCACAAAACTGCTCCATGTCTGTCCCACTTAGCTTGTTACCTTGAAGGTAGACAGCTGTTTTTAGGATTAGGATTTGCCTGCTGCAAATGAGGCAAGTAATACAATTCTATTAAGCTCAAAAAGAACAACTTGCAGTGGCTTTCATTTGCCATATTGCCTAGTGTCTTATCACCTGTCAAATTACATGCCTTTTTTGTCTTATTGATTTCTGTCTTATTACTTGTATTAATTTATTGTATCTCCCATATTGACTGCTAGATTTTTGGCTGTCTGCAAGTTTGTCTTTTAGCGCTCATATTGATGGCAGCTTTGTTAATTGTCATAGCATTACCTGTAATATCGTTTACAGCTGTCTTTGTACAGGCATTATCTGTTGCTTTCCTATTGTTCCTATCGACCGGCAGTTGTCTGTCTGATTTCATTGTCTTTGTCCTCTGACTTCTCACTTACCTCCCACATTTTTGCTGTTTCACTTTCACATTATTCAAGCTTCCTTTATTTTGCCACAATGGAAGCTGGTTTATTGATCCTTTGGGCTTATCATTACATATATCTCCATTGTGTCCCTAAGTGTCATGTATTTCCTCATTTGTCCTGTATACTCTATACTTCCCTTTTCCCCATTTCTTCCAGGGAGGAAAACCTGTTCCTTCCACTTTTCTCCTGTTATTGTATGTTCCTATTAATAGCAAACCTTCCTTTAGATGCTTGTTTCCTCTGTACATTTTCATCTGCTTCCTCATCTCTGCCTCTATAATTGCTGTCCCAACAATGTCTGCCTTTTCAGCCCGTACTGACTGTGTTCCCTCTACTCTTTGGCTCTCATGCTCCCTACATACTGGTCAGCTGTGTTCATACTGTCAGCCTCTCAGCTATCCACATCTTTATCTGATAGTTTTTAACTTTAACCTGCAAGATAATCAGGCAAACCATTCAAATACTTGAACAAAGATATTCAGACAGTCATTTTCTCTCTCTTATTCCCTGAGGAAAAATAAATAAATAAATAAATACAAATATAGAAAACTTGGATATTGACTTAAGTGAAGCAATTAAAAAAGTTGTACAATCCATTTCCTCGGAACCCACAATTAAGGTAGTGGACACCCGGACCCTCAGAGCCTAAACGGACAGCTGAATGTGCAATTCATAGTTTCTGGACTGCACACCTGTCATGAAGCTGGGAAGGCTTTAATCTACCCGTCCATCTGACAAAGCTCAGTAACACCATTTCCATGAAACTATTCAGCACTGACAAATCAGTTCTGACTTACATCATTTGTAGATTAAAGACTCAAAATTCTCTATACTTGTTTTTTAAGAATAAAGTTTTAAATGATACAGAAGAACAATATTTTTCTGTATCCTAAAGATACTTGTTGACCATTTGCACCTAATTACATTCGCCATATCTTGCCATACATGGTGAAGCTTGGAGAATGACTATTCTTAATATTTTTATTTGCAAGAAAGTGATGGGGTGGGGGGTGCGGGATGAAGCATCTGCCATTCAGTAAATGCTATTCTCTTCTTTAAAACAATTTTTCATCCTGGTGAGGACAGGAAAAGAAAATATCTTGTGACTTATGTGGCCACTTAAACACAATGGATAATAAGCAGCAGAAATGACAAAGGGGAGACTTCATACTCCATCCGTTGTCTGGATCAAGTTTTGAAAATATTGTTCAAAGAATTACACATAATGAATGCCTTCATTAAAAACACAATCCATGAACAATTAACAAAACTGAAAAAGAAGAGATTACATTCATCAGGTAATACACTGCCAGAGATAAACTCAACTAGATACTGTCATTGTACATACCTCCCAGCACTCTAAGCTAACTTCTTGAGAATCCAGTTTATATGTCCACAGCATCTCACACATACTGATACATCTTGGTTTGCATTCACATTTTTTTAAACTCTTGGAAAACATATCTTGAAACTAAGTTGGTGGATGTGTCTTGAAGAATGACATGTTCCTTGCAATTATGAAATACTCAGTCCCTGTGGCATGAAGACACCTTGATGACAAATGTCCTTAGATTAAACAAATCAGCCAATGCACTTCCATACTTTAGTTCAAAAGTATTAGCTTATACTCTTGAGATCAGTTAATGTTGTTTGGCTCTGTTTAACTTTTTCACTTCCACTTAGTCTTTTAAATTTTGACCTGAAATGATTTAGCTTGGTTTCAGCATAGAAACTTGAAAGTGTTCCTTAGCACCTTGAACAAATCTGGGGTGACCCTGTGCACAGTGCAAAAGGGGGTAGGAATAAATCTCTAAGATTAATGCACAAATCTTGTGGCCATTGCTTTTTACCTTTCTGAATGTTATCTCACAAAGTTGTTGGTCATATACTGATAGTTGTCTGCTGCAATTTTCTAAGCTAATAACATTTCTGGAAACCCTGGCACTGGCCACACTGTGTGTTCTGGTTCTGTGCAGAAAGTCCATAAGTGGTTATTAAGTGCATAGAAAGACTTTGCTTGATACAATGCTTAATATTTCATTTTAAATTCCTTCAAATTTGCCCTGCTTCTTTCATCTTCTATCTCCTCAACCTAGAGAAAATGTTATTTTCAGGCTGTTTCCTCTATTTGGGACTGTAAGAATTTGTGATGTGTCTATGAATGTCTCCATTCATTTCTTCCTGCATTCACCATCAAGTTCAGAAACCCATTCTCACTATTGGAAGTTCCACTCAATCTCTTTGCTCCTTGAAATAGTTTCTGCCTGTCCTTCTTCAAAAATTCCCTTAACTTACTTTTTCTTCTGGATTCTCATCTTTTTCACAGTCTTTTTAAAGTTTAAAACCCTCTGTCATTTTCCTGTGTGCCAAATTTCCATTGTCTGAGTTTATCTTTTTATCAACAGTAATTCAATTTACCAGCTCACTTTTCTATATATGGAATATATTGCTTTTGATACAGTAAGGAAGATCTAGTGTAAAATACACTGGTAGTAAGCAATGAACAATACTAATGATCATATTATAATGTTAGTATTTCATACTCAGTTTTTAATTATACATCTATATATTTCTTTAAGTGAGACTCAACATCCTCTTTATTTAGGAATATAAATTCTCAATAAATGTATGATAGACTAAGTCTATTTGCTGCTTCACAACTGTCTGCTGTGTATATGGACTGTTAAAAAATATTTTAAAAAAGAAAAATATAGGTCTTTCATTTCTAAGATAATGAATAAATAGGGCCCATGTTGTAAGCAAAATTACTCTACTCACATAGGAAGAAGCTCTGAGCCTATAAGTGTGGTTGCTTTTTTCTACATTCATGCATTCTGTAGTAAAAACCATTTCCTCTCCATGTTTTCCTCCACACAGTTTCTTTGGTCAGTCATATACATATAAAATATATTTAAAGTGATTTTGAATGATGCAGCATTGCATCATTTCAAATAAATTCTTACCTTTACCAATAACTTTTATTTAAGTCATTGGCAAGTTTTTTTATCTCAAATAATACATTTACAGACATTTGTTAAAAGTGTCATTTTGTTGAAGTCTCAGAATTTTTAGGAATTTGTGTCTGATAAAAATCAATCCATCCTCTGTGACCAATATCATAACGCAGTAGCCCTGTAGATGTAATCCAAGTTAAAGATCAGGAATTGTTTTGTTCTGAGTTGCAAGGATTAATTAGTTTGTTTTTGTAAATGATCCTGAACTTTAAATGCTCTGTCTTATTATTCATGATTACAAGAATATAAACTGTCATATTTTAGCTTTTCCAATATGAAGGGCATAAGAAATGCATATCCCACTTGTATGGCTTTTGGCATTTAACAACGTTTTCATGTATGGGTCTCTGTTGCCTTACGCTACTATGTCTATATTCTTACTGTCTGATAGTTTTATATTTCACCTACAGTAACGTTCACAGAAAGGGATGATTATGTTGAGGTTTCAATTTAAAATCTATTGAGTGTCTAGTGCTGGCTCAGTGACATTACTGTATGCTTGGTAGCAAACACAGAGCAAGTGGCTGAACATGAAAAGTGGCTCCTTTGCACTCATAGAAGTTGCATACTGAAGCCAAAGTGGTGCAAATTCATTCTCATACAATAAAATAAATTATTTTCATGGACAGAAAAAGAAGTCTTTTGACCAGCTGCACCCACAGTTTTACTCTCATGATGACAGGCTAATTGGTAGTGGGAGCGGCAGAAGATCAAGGATTTACTTTTTATTGTGGTGGGTAATAGACAGACAATAGCCTTCAAATATTCAACTCCAGAAAAATTCTATTGGTCAAACCTTTTCTTTTTTTTTTTTTTTCTTTTTTTCTTTTTTTTTTTAACAGAAGTATCATTGAGGACTTGAACTCATCAAAATAAATTTGGATTTGGGCGAAAAAAGTATGCAAATTCACACACAAAAAAAAGTGCATTTTCTTATTTTATTCTCAGGCTGGCAGTCAGAGGCTTAACTCAAACCTTAATCCCTGTTAGCTGAAAGCTTCTTTAGCTGAAAGCTCATCTGCCAGCACCCTGTCAGCCTGTCTATTTCTCATGTCAGCTGGCGATGAGCAATTACTGACACATTAATCCTGTATCACTCCCTCGCAGACTGACCTTTGGCTGAGTTTCAATAGAATAGGATGAGATATATCAACCACTTTGGACTACCTGAACAAGAAAAAAAAAAAAAAAAAAAAAAGAAGGAACATAAAACATTAAAAAGGACTCCGGCATTTTTGATCGTGAATCTTCAAGATCAAAAGAGACATAAGCGTCAACAGATTTTATAGTTTATATTGATAAGATGGAGCTCAGTTCTGAAAATAAAAGTGTAACAGCCTAATTTTTAAAAAGGTAATTGCAGCTAAGTAGAAAGAATCATTCAGAGGTGATCATTTCAGAATGTCTTGCTGCGTTACTGTCACTCAGTTTCTGTTTTGCCATATGTTTTCTTTTATTCTTAAATATTTAAACATATTGCAACATTAGGAAGAATTTATGAACCATAGGCTGGAAGCTCACCTGTACAGGTGGCAAATTAGTTCTTCCATTGAAATTTCAGTTATTCCAAATTTTGGTTAACTAATGAAATCAAAATAATGTTGTACTGGTTATAAAAATGGCGTATCAAAAATTATAGTGTAACATATATTTTATAAATAGTAACAGTGCAATATACTGCTGTGACCTTTTCAATATTCTGACGTATGATTCGTGTTCTATTCCTGTCCTTCCAGTGAGGAAGAAGAATAGGTGAACAGTTAATATACATAATTGGCTGTAAGATCAGTGAACAGAAGTAATAGCTGTAGCAGTGTAATTCTAAGCTCCTACTTTAAAACTAAACATAAATATCATAAAGACATCATTTGCTTAACTTCAACAAAAAAAGTTATATTTCTATTTCTTGGAAAGATATATCTACATCTTGGTTAAATTACAGAATGTGTTATGATACTTTACCTTTACCATGTTATAATAAACCAATAAACCAACCTATAAACCAATAAGTTTAGTTTAAATAATTCCCAACTAAGTAGAATAACTTTAGTCTGTTGCTTCAATTGTGCAGTAACGTGCACGTTTATTAACTTAGAAAAATAACAAATGTATTCAAGACTGCTACCACTGCTCCTATGCTTAATATTTTATATCTCAGTAAGTATTTGTAGTTGAAATTTTTGTTTTCTTATGTGCAAACCAGAACTGACAAGTTAATTTAAGACTGAAAAGGAAATTAAAAAAAAAAAAAAAAAAAAAAGATACAGGCTACACTAACAACAAAAAATGAAATTAAAATTAATATTATTATTATTAAGAAATTAAAATGACATATATAATTCTAGACAATTTAAATCATGTGCAACAACATTTTTTCATAGAATCATAGAATGACAGAAACACAAGGTTGGAAAGGACCTACAAGATCATCTAGTCCAACCGTCATCCTATCACCAATACTACCCACTAAGCCACTAAATCACGTCTTGTAGCACCTTGTCCAGGCGCTTCTTGAACACCG